>CM024700.1:27932910-28138391 GCA_014182845.1 Corymbia calophylla
AATTGATTCTCTTGGAGCTCATCCAAAGGTCAAAATTAAGAATTGAAGACTATATAATAAGATCAATTCATGCTGAAGAATATATGAGTTCGGAAGCATGAATCCAAGAAAACTTTCTCCAAACGCTTGTTCAATTGTTGAGTGAAAAATTCATTCTGCCGAGTGCTTCACTATTTATAATCTCTTTTGAGCGAGTGACGTAGTGCTACTTGAGATTTGGTACTGTGATCTCTTGTCAGCTTAAGTAAAAGCAGCATGAGCTATTCCATAACATTTTAAAGGATCATTAGTGGAATCTAGCTTTGTCGGTGGCGGTGGCTATTAGTATGGAACAGTGGTTGTAAATTTTGTTTAAGTTAACCACTATAAGTATCTTCTTGCAATCTCTTTAATCTAGCGATTTACATTCTCTTTTGGTAGAAGTACTACACCATATATATCATCTATTTACTTTGCTCAATTCGAATTGCTTTTGCATACATTGACTAGATTATACTTATCCCGCAAAAAGATTTCAAGTTTCATTTGATAATCTATTCACCCTCTCAGTCGCATTATATCAATAATAAAACCTACCATGTTGACCATAGAACCAACTCTAGGTCTGATCCAGTTCTAGGATCTATTCAAAATCAACCAATTCTTCTTCTTTTTTGTTTCATCTTTTACTTTTATTCCTTAAAAAGGGTAAATTTTAGTAAAACATCCCTTCATTTACGAGGTAGCGGTGGCAACAATAAAAATTCATGATGCAAGGTAATATTAAAAGTAGACAATAGAGTTTCTTAGGTTCGACTTTACACCTAGTATCGGCAATCATATTGGTAATAGGCGATTCCAAGGGAAGCGGACCAGAATGGGTGGGTAAAGTCGTTTTGGTCCCCTGCTTCCAAGGTACACCTAGACCAATGCTTTCCTCTTAGTTGTTGTGGTGGTGATCCTTGTGGGTAGCGGGCGAGTAATATTTGGAGATGTCACTCTATCATTTCATCGTTGGAAGACAACAGGGTTTTAAAAAGTAATGTTTAAATTTTTTTATCCAATCCTAATTTATCTCTCTATGCCGAATTTTTTATCTCGGCATTTTATCCGAATATAGCTTAGTTTATCCAATCAAGAGGATATTGCCAAATACTAAATATAAAAGTTTGTTATCCTATCTGGAATTAAATTCGGATTATCAACGCAGCGTATATTCTCAACTAACTAGCTAAATTAAAGAGGCTGACTCTTGGATGGATTACCAGAACAGAAACCCACAATCATCGTCTAATAAAAGAAGTAGCATTAACATGGTGCCATTCGTGAAAACTTCGAGCTCACTAAAAGATAGCTTGTCGTGCCATGCCCCCACTCGCATTTGGCCCCCAATGAAATAAAAAAGTGGCAGCATCCTGAGGAAAAAAACACTACTTTACCTCGACTTAGACTACCCCCTGCCAAATCTAATTCATTTTGGCGAGGTTCATAGGTAAAAACTGGTTGGCTCTTGATGTACCTTCCTTTTCAAGGGCCTACCTCCGCTTTCCACTAGCATGGCGGGCTGCAACTCATCCTATTAATGTCAATGAGCAGTCCGACCTAAGGGTGTCGAATGGATATCCATCCGATCCACATCGACTCATTTAACTCGGACCCATTTTTTTGGCCGTTGTGAAATAAATTTGACCCGACCCGAATGGCTGTCATGGCCGTACTCCATATTAAAAACACATATTAATATTTAACTTAATTTAAAAAATGGCCCCACTTATTTAAATTAATTTTTAAATTTTTTTTTGTATAAATTATTTGAATAAAAATTTCACATCAAATTTATAAAGTAAATTAAATAATAAAAAATTAGTAAATAAAAAAATGTATGCCTCTAAAATTGAAATAGTTTGAGAAAATAATTTTTAAAAAATCGATTTTAATTATTATCAGTGATAACATACCTGATTAACAATGGGAAGTAAGAATGGAGGGTGGAGGAGAGAGATGATTAGCACACCTAATAACTCACTCAAACCCGTATTTATATATATATATTTAACACTTCACTTGACTCATATTTGACCCATGTTTAATTTACTCTTGTCACTGATATTATCAATCTATATTTAACTTTCACTGATCCATATTTGACCAATTTAACTAAAGTAGGTTATAATATGGGTTTATGATTCTATTGACTAGGGGTGAGCATGGTCAGGGTTGGGCCCACCCCCCTAACCCAGGATGGCTCAAGACAGCCCATACATGTTGTTGGTCAATTTTGGGACCAAGGACCGCACCCTATTGAGCTTAGGCCAGGGAGTCCCGGACCGGCCAATGGGTTCGGTCAGTTCCTGGGAAAGTAACCTGAGGACCAATCATTAATTTTTTTTTTTTTTTGTATTTCTGAAAAATTAAACCAATTATTTCAAATTACATATTTATCGATATTGTGGATTTTTAACTAAATTATAAATACTAATACATATTCAACAAATTTAAAAATAAGGTAACAATAAAATTTCACACACTTGCTAAAAAGCAAAGAAACCATAAAAACAATTAAGATTGCTTATAGAGCGCAAGACGAGCGTTGCTCACGAGCAAAAAAGAATTTCAAGTAGGACTTTATTTCTTATGATTTACTCGAACGAGCAAGGTTAGCGGAATAGAGGTGAGCGGCGCAAGCGTCAAGCAACAAGTGGGGGTGAGCATGGCAAGCGAGTGAGTGTCGAGTGGTGAGCGACCAAAAGTGGCGAGGTGAGTGTTGAGTGGTGGCGTGAAAGTGGCGGGGATGCTCATCGAGATTGCTTCCGCAGTGAAGTTGTTTACTTCAATTTTACTTGGCAAATTGAATATTAAAAGAGGATAAAGTAAAAAGAAAGAGAAGCAAGATCTTGGAGGAGGATGCCATTTGTATTAGGGTTTACTCTTTAGAATAAATAAAAATATATTATATATAATATAATATATAAGGCCGAGGTTGTGGGGTTGGATAGCAACCCAAAAACCTCAGGGCAGAGCCAGCCGCCGCAGTGCGGTCCAGGAGATCTAGGACCACTGCCGGTCCCGCGGGACCGGACCCCGGAGGCAGCGCGGGTTAGGCGGTCCGCCTGGCCCAGAGTCACCCGGACCGATGCTCACCCCTAATATTGACACCTCTAGTCCAGGCCCCGGTGCCGGGTAAAATAGCACGTTACCTCGACTTTAACATTTCCCCCACTTAGAGGCCAAGCTAGCTTTACTCAAAACCTAATTCATTTTCGAAATTCTCATCCCGGAGTTTTTTTAGGTACTTCTAAAATTCGATATGTAATATCTTAAGGGACATAAGTTTCTCTGTAGTTCTTAGGTACTTTGCATAAAAAATTTCGTCTAAGCAAATGAAAACCATTCAATATAACAAGTGATTTATTACACCATGAGAATTTGAGAGTACATGCAAAGATCACAGCTCATTGAAGCTTGTTTATTGCATAAGTGATTTTGTACCCCCATTCATTTTAACATGGTGGAAATCAAATTGACATTCGATAAGAGTCATTTGTTTGAAATTTTGTTTACGTTGGCGGTGCATATTGTTTTCTTAAAATTGCGTTCATATATATGACTATCATTAAAGTTGAATTTTCTGAAGCATTTTTGAATTTATAAGAAACTGATACGTAAGAAGTTAATAAACTGTTGGCATTTTTTAGATCGTAGAATGTTTCTTTTTTATTTTAAAGGGGAGATAAAAAGGGAGGAAAAAAAAAAAGAAAACGGAGACGGACAAAACTAGCTTGCCCCTCAGATGCCCGCCGAAATATTCTGTTCGCGGCCTCTGACTCCCCCGCACCATTGCGACGACGGACCCTTTTTTCGATAATTCACTAATTGACGGCTACGGCTTCGTCTAATCCTCATTTATATAGTCCTGTGGCCTCCCTCTTAGGGCACCCACCTTTGGGAGATACAGCCAGTTGACTGGGCGCTTTATAAAAATAAACTAAGACATCGTTAAATATGTAATTGTTGCGGAGAATTAAGCTTCATTGGTGAGACCTGGTTGACTTGAGCACGCTTATTTCACAAAAAAATGAATAATTTTTAATTTTTTAAAAATGATTATTTATATTACTTATAAAAATAAATGAACAAAATAATATTTAAATAAAAATTATTATTATTAATGAAAATATTTATTATTCATTAATTGTTTTCCGTCGTCTTCTACCAAATCATGCACATGGATTTAACTAGGAATCAAAGGATTCGTTCGAAAGCAATATGTTGTCGCCGCCGCACCCATGTTTATTATTATTATTATTATTATTATTATTATTATTTAACTACATTAATTGAGCGATGTAGGGTTCTAATCTCTCACGCTAGAAAAAAATAGGAATATCAGGATTGCTTCACTCGAGACCCTATGCAGTCCGTACAGTAAGTGGATCAGAAGCCGCTAATATCGAGAAGGAACGTGCGAACATTAATTAATTTAAGAAGCAAATGATAACAAAATCTTTCACAAAATTATCCAAAAACCCCTTACTTGAAAATTATAAACATTTTTATATTTTATCAATTAAGTTCGTTCAATCAATCTTGACCAAAAATTTCTGACAGGGACGTCAATTGTCTTATATGGTTAGAGGAAAGAAAGGAAAAGAAAAAGAAAAAGAAAAAAGAAAGAAAAAAAATTTAAAAAATTAATAATAAATTAAAAAAATATAAAAAATATTATTAATAAACTGTTTATATCTGTGTCGAGCATGTCGTATAAGATGGTTGAGCACTTACGTTAGCGATTTTGGTAAAGTTTGGTCGAATGAACTTAATTGACAAAATGTGAAAATGTTATAGCTCAGTTAACATAATTATATAAATAATTAAAAGATTTAGTTTTGAATTGTCAAAGTATAATAGATTTAGAACTTTTTGAACAATTTTCTCTAATTATTATTTTTATATCTAGCCCACTAAATCAATGAAAGTGGCTAACGAAAATGTAAGCTACAAAAGACAAACATGGAAGAATGTGTACCAAATCAATGAAAGCCTTTGGGCTGAGGAAACTCGCCATATCGTTTTTTACCTCACGTTTAGTGGCGCATCCAAAAGAACATAAACATGGAAGAATGTGTACCAAATCAATGAAAGTGGCGAACGAAAATGTAAGGTACAAAATGAAATATGTTGATTGGCGGCAACTCCCGCTCGATCGGCTCTTTATATCTTGGGCTTCCATGGTCTCTCGTGCGCCTCTTACCTACTCTCTACCCGACTCGTCGTCTTCTCTCGCCAGTCATTTTCAAGCTCTCGTCGCAGCGCCTATCATGGGTGAGATCTCTCTGTCTCTCACTCTCTCTCGCTATAGCCTGTTCCATCTCGAGTTTTATGGGTCCGTTTTGTCTAAGATGTTGTTTGTTGTACTTGGCTTAAGCTCAAGTCGATTTCGCCAAGGAGCTGCCTTGCAACAATGTTAAAAGGTAACTGAAATGTTCCCCTGAGCTCCACACTAACGTCTCGTTTCGGATCTCAAAGCCAATGATGAGATGAAAGCCGACGCTGAGTAAGTTTTTTTAGAAAGTCTTTTGCTTTGTCCCATTTATGAAGATGTTTCGTTGCACAACCCATACTTTTACCCTATATTGGTACTTCTGTGCAGATCAAGCATTTCCGATGGCCAGGCTGGAAATGGTCCGGGCAAGAGCTTTCTGACGAAACTGGTCTGTTGTTTCCCTGTGGCTCTGGTGTAAGTGTTCTTACTCTCCCTTGTTGTCTCTCTCTTTGCTATTGATGTCAAAACAGGTTTTCTTGTGAAATTTAAATATTCCTGTATCTTCTGGTTTTGCAGTTCGTGCGTCAGTGACTTGATCGTCCGCAAGTCGTTCGCCTGCGCTTGAATGGGAAACCCGTCTTATAATAATCCTGTCTTTTCGTTTGTCTTTTGGTGGGGTGTTTGGGGGTGGTTTTGACTTCTATGATCAACCATCATATGCTCGTTTGAGCGTCTGCCTCATACTTATGTTTAGCAGGGTCTTTTCTGACGTTAAGCCTATGGTTTATGCAGTGTCCTGCTTTTGATGTTTGAAGCAATAAAACAAGAATTTCACGTCCTTTTTTTTTTTTTTTGGTGTCCTCTTGCTTCTGAGGTTTTTGAAATGCTTGTGGATCTTCCCTGCATTCCCCCTTTATGTCCATGTCACAACACTTTTCATCGAACAGACGAAATAAGGAAGTGTGGTTGGATGAGACTAAAACACCAACAGAAATCACTGGTGAAAAGAGGGACACGCAATCGATTTTTGGCTTGTGGGGAAGAGGAGGCAGTTCCGTGAATTTTTCTCAGTCGGAACACCCATAGAGAAGAGACGGAATGTACAGAAAAAGTGAAATATACCCACCAAAGAGTTAGCACATGAGGCCTGCCTCCATCCAGAATTGTGTACGAACAGTAACGCGAAATGGAAGGTGCGAAGGCCCGGGTGACAGCTCAATAAATATCTTTAATATTATTGTCAAATATAAATTAAAAAATTATAAATATTTTTTTAATGAAAATTAGCACAGGAGGCTTGTTGCTTTGCCTCCTCGCTCTTCTTTCATTTGTCTTCGCCTGACGACGCCCGGTCGCTATTGGTTGCTTTTTCGGGGTTTTCACGTGGCCGAATTCAAAAATAGAGGCGTATTTGCCAAAATTTTAAGAAGCTGTCCATATACGGACACCACGGTCGGAGCGTCATTCGCTGGGTCTGGTGGACACGTGTCCCGATTGAGCTCCCGCTGGCGATCACCCGACCTGAAGGGTTTATACAGAAACTGTCTACTCGTGAAGCCCCGCCAAGGGTGAAGTCTCGCCATCGCCATGATGCGTTGAGCTCCTGCAGGGTCGTCAATAACACAGGAGACCACCCCCAAAAGAAGAAAATCTCAAAAGCCGTTCACCATAGCTGTCAAATGGACCAGTAAAAAATAAATGAATTGCTTCTCAAACATTTGGCAAGATATAATTCACGTAATTAATAAAGCACTAGCCTCAACATTTGAAACTTGAGGCAGCCTTGTATCTTCCTAACTACTCAACAGGGAACCAGGACACCTTACAGCTCCGTTGCCTCCTAGGTGGGGAAGTAATCAGCTGTGACGCTTTCTTGTCAGCTATTTGTGCATTTTCAGAACACGACTTCTGAGCTCTTGATACTATAGCACTGCCGTTATCTCTAGCAGCAAAGCTTGCAGATCCTTTTCTCTTATCTTGCATCATTGTACCAGGTAGAACTCTCCAGGGTGATACACCACTTCCACCTTTACAGAAAATACTTTAGAAAGGGTCTACCCGTTCCCAGACCCAATAAATAACTGCTGCATCAGTTTCGTCCCAAGAATCTTTTGAAAACTACTGACTGCACCAAATTACTATAATATCAATTATCAAACGGAAGATTAAATAAGAAATAAGAAAAACTTAAGCCCTTCTCCACGATAAAACCAAAAGAGAAATGATAATCTGCCTCTCACCTTCTTATATCTTAAAAGAGAATTTCAGTGAAATGGATACTCTAGACGAGTAAAATAGCTTACATTTTAGGATGGGAGACAAAACAGACTCAAAGTGTGAAATTGAGAGAATTAAAGGTACTTGACAGAGCACGACCACAAGGTTTAGGCTTAACCCGACAAGGGTCAAAAGATTCACAGTTTTAAGTATTCTAATGCTGCTGGAACTGGAGAGCTTGAATGAGTTCAAAAGAAATGGCTCCTTAGCCCAAATGATTTTTCCATTGTAATAATTGTCTCTAAAAATCTAAAAACATTATAAAAGATGGGATTATATCATAAGTAGCAACAAGTGAACATTCCTCAGAAGCAAAGAATTGACATATAACTAACAGTTCATGGCACGGTTGAGAATAGCATTTTCTGACTAACAGTTTAATCAATCTGTGGAAGTTATTGTAAAGCCACGCAGTAAATGACAGAGATGCTTACATAAATCTAGGTTGGCAAGGTTCTCCAAGCTCAAATTACTGGATCAACAAGAACCATCAATAAATAATTACATAGATGTTGATTGTTAAAAGGAAACAAGCCGCAAAGCCTGCTCAACCCAGATCCTCTATCTGAACATGTTAATCACTTGCATCGAATTCAAGTGGGTTGGCATCAACACATTTAAAACTCAAGCACACAAGCAGGCAATTGCTCAGTTCAGTGTCTTACAGTGAGCTAAGACTGAAACCCTAGACGGGGGAACACTGAACTTTCTCGCAACAATATAAAGCATGCAGCTTGAGACTTGCCTATTTCCAGCTAAAATAGCCTCAATTCAATTACACAACCACCACATAGAACTCAAATAGCAGAAACGAAGAACAAGGCCACCCGATCACTAAACTCTAAGCCAATTGTGGACAGCAGCGAAATCCCAAGCATCACAAACTAACACAACTCCAAGAAAAACGCACAAATAGCAGTTAAAAGTGGCAGATTAGAGCAACATGACCATTCTGCACATCAACTTGCAACTGCTCCATGCCACAGTGATGATGATTTATTTCTTGCTCAATTTGATAGAATGTGACATTGTTTTCTAGAGAAATGTAGAAGACAAATATTAGAAAAGAAGTATGAAGTTCTAGAAGAATATAATGACCATTGACAATCAACAGAGAACATATTTAAATTAATCTCATGTAGCAGAAGATATTTAATTTTTCCATCTACCTTCATCATCAAGCTCCCTGTCACCATTTCTAGATGAATGAAAAGCAGGAGAAAAAATAGTCTCCAAAACAATATGAGCAGCTCCCTCTTGAGGACCCTGCTACAAAATCATTCGAAGTGTTCAAACAAGAGTATACATGATACTCAATCATGATACAGAGCAATTATACGAAAAAGTCGAAAGAGGGAAGATAAGCAGCAATTCAACTGCAGCAAAGGTAGAGTAATACAAAGAAAAGGTTGACATGTCAAATCCTGTTTACCATGACCAGAATAAATTCAACCAGAGCAGAAACAAAAACATAAATGCTCCAGACAGTGGAGTTTTGGAGCTAAAATCAAAGTTCAAATAATTGCCCCTCTCCATCATGCCTCCCTTTTCTTCTCTCTATTTCCTCCAGCAAGCAAGAAAATATTTCTAATCCATAAGACCACTGCAAGTATTGAATAATAAGACAGCAGCTATCCTGATGCCCCAACAAAGACATTTCAAGGAGAATCAAGATAGCCACTTTTCACAACACAGGAACACAGGTCTGCACAATGCAAATGCCGGTAGCAATTACCTTACAATCAAAAGAAGCATCCTCAGTCACATCACGGTCCAAACAAGCATCTGAGCTGAACCTGCTTCTTCTATTCACGCTCTTCAAAGGTAGGGAAGTATCGTTCTTCTTCTGAAGAATGCCAGCTAAAGTAAAAGCAGGAAAGTCCACAATTACATAAATGATGTGAACTTTCTACCAAATTCAATGTTCACAATACAGCAGGCTGAATGCTCATAAAAGTCAAGAGTACATTAGCTGACAAGGCTCATGGTTGAGTGAATAAACATGGAACACAAAGCTAGTTCCATGATGATTTTAAAATGAAACAGACTGCTTCTGAAACTTTATGAAAGAAACTGTGATAAAGCTGCTAGCAACTACAAGTACTACAAACTTTCAAGGGAAAAATTGCTCCACAATTCCTAAACGTTATGTACAGAATGTAATCAAATCTTAAACCATTCAATTGGTTCAATTAAGTCTAAGACCTTTATCATAAAGTGCAATTGAGTACTAATTCTTTTAATCAGTTCAATTCAATCCTAGACATTCACTGAAAAGAACAGTTAAGTTCTAAAACTTATATTGAAAAGTGCAATTTGAAAATGCCACTTTGACAAGACTTGATTGCATTTTTTGAAAAAGGTTTAGGATTTAACTAAACCAATTGAAAGATTTGGGACTTGATTGTATTCCGTACACAAGATTTAGGACTTTCGGTGCACTTTTCCCAACTTTAAAGGATAGCCTCGAAGTTCACAAACCACAGCTACAGCTAAGCCTTGTTACTTTAAATGGATTCACTCTATGAACCATTTAAACCCATTGCCATTAAGTTCAAAAACACCATATTGCATGACCAAAATATCCAGAACCGGAAAAAATTATCAGAATCAAGAGACCCTACAATACATGATTAATTGCATTAACAACAATTTGATAATGACACGATGGTGGTTTAATGGCATTATAAGATGTTTGCACAAGGTTTAACTTAAAAGACTGCTTCGCTGTCCTTTTAATATATTAGTCATCTTTAACAGTGCTATTTCTCAATGCATGTGTATTTGATTCCTAGAAGTTTTATAACAAGTAATGAACTCAACAAAATTATTATTAGTACACTGCATAATCACTATACACTAACTAAATCGATCTGACTAGATAAGTGTAGGTATAATATAACAAAACAAATATACAAGGACCATAAGTTGTAAAAAAATTTTAGAATTGAATAAATCAAATATAAAAGGACCACTCGGCATCTTTCATATTCTGTTGTAGCAAGGCAGTGTTTCTACAGCAAGTAACCTTGTGATAATACTGAATGGTGAGTTTATTTCTCTTTAACATAGGCATTCTTCCATTGTGTTTTTACTGGATGTGATATAATTAATACTTCTTAAATACAATGCTGCAAACTAATGAGAAGATATCAAACAAGTTATTTGAATACAACGCAAAGGGCGTTCACCATAGCTCTCAAATGACCAGTAAACTTTGAAAAGGAATCGCTTCTCTAACAATTGGCAACAGATAATTCACAAAATCAAATTTATTAATAAAGCACTAGCCGCAACATCCAACTTCAAGGCAACCTTGTACCATCTTAACTACGTAACAGGAAAATGAGGACAACTTACAGCTCCGCTGCCTTCTAGGCGAGGATGTAATCAGCTGTGATGCTTTCTTATCAGCTATTTGTGCATTTTCAGAACAGGACTTCTGAGCTCTTGATACTCTAGGATTAGCGTGATCTCTAGCAGCGATTCTTGCAGATCCTTTTCTCCTGTTTTGCATCGTTGGACGAGGTAGAATTCTCCAGTGTGATATGCCACTTCCACTTTAGAGAAAATACTCTGCTCCGTTCCCAGACTTAAGAAATAAGTGCTATATCAGTTGGATCCGAGAAATCTTGTGAAAACTACCAATTGCAACAATTTAGAATATAGCAATTATCAAATACAAGATTAAATAAGGGAGACAGAAAACCTCATTCCTTCTCCACAATAAAATCAAAAGAAAAACCATAATCTGCCTCCCACTTGCTTATATCTTAAAAGACAATCTCCTAGAAATAGATACTCTAGATGTGTAAAATGGCTCACAATTGCCAGGATGGAAAACAAAACAGACTCAAAGTGTAAAGTTGACAGAATTGAAGGTACTTGACATGGCACAGATACAAATTTTAGGTGAAACCCAACAAAGGGCAAAGGTTTCACAGTTTAGGTATCCTAACGCTGCTGAAACTGTAGAGCTTGAATGAATAAAAGAAAGATATGGCTCCTTAGCACATATAATTTTTAGTGAACATTCCTCAGAAGCGAGGAATTGACATGTAACTAACAGTTCATAGCACGGTCAAGAATGCATTTTACTGACTTAACAGGTTAATCAATAGTTGGAAGTTATCACACGCGCACCACGTGGTAAATGGACAGAGATGCTTACATAAATCTAGGCTGGCAAGGTTCTCCAGCAAGAACTATCAATAAATTATTGACAAAGATGTTGAATGTTAAAAGGAAACAAGCCACAAAGCCTGCTCAAACCAAGTCTCTCTATCCGGAATATGTTAACCACTCGCCTCTAATTCAAACGAGCCATCTTCAACACATCTAAAACTCAAGCACACAAGCAGGCAATTGCTTAGCTCAGTGTTTTCACAGTAAGCCACGACTGAAACCCTAGACGACAGGACACCCAACATTCTCGCGACAGCTCAAAGCATGCAGCTCCAAACTCGCTTATTCCCAGCTAAACCAGCCTCAATTCGATCACACGACCACCGCACCGAGCTTAAACAGCAGAAACGACGAACGAGCCCGACCCGATCACGGAGCTCCAAAAGCCAAATTGCGCGCGGCAGCTGAAAATCCCCAAGCGTCGCGACCGACACAGACACAAGAGAAAAACGCGCAAAGCAGCAGCTGAAAGAGTGGCGAACCTGAGCCGCGACACTCGCTCGAATTCCCGGAAATCGCACTCGGGGGCCCGAAAGGAGTACAAACCGCGAGCACTTCGGAGAGGCAGCCGGAGGAGGTCGTCCCCGCGGGAGAGAACCAGGAGCAAATTTCAGCTCCGCCGGCACCGGAAGCGAGCGAGGGGACGGCGAAGGCGAAGCCCTAAGCAGTGGAGAAGAAGAGTAGGCGAAGGAGGAGGTCTGCTCAATTTGGTTGCCCCGAGTTTTTCCCTCCAAAGAAACGAAGGAGAGGGAAAACGAAAAACAGAGAGAGAGAGAGAGATAAGCGAAAATGAAAATTTATCTCTTTTTTTTTTTGGTATTTTTTATTATTATTTTTTGTTTGTTTGTCTGAACGGAGGATGAGTAGATCGCGGTCGGTCTGCCTTTTTCCGGGTTTTCACACGGGGAATTCAAAAATTAGATGCGATTTTTTCCGAAATTTTGAGCAACTGTTGTCCGTATACGGACACGGCGCGACGCGCTCGGGTCTCGGTCGGAGCGTCACCCGCTGGATCTGGTGAGACACGTGTCCCGATTGACCTCCTGTGGACGGGACTTGAATGGTTATATTAAAACGTCTACTGTCTACTCGCGAAGCCCGGCGCTTGGGGTGAAGTTCGTGCGGTGAGCTCCTGCTGCTAAATTTTTCTCGGCAAAATTGTTCAAAAAGGAATATACCTATTACGTATTTTATCAATTCAATTATAAAATTTTTAATATTGAATCTAAATATTTTCCATTTTTATTAACCGAGTTCATCTTATCAATTTTGACCGAAATTCACCGACATAAACGCCGGTCTTGACATAAACAAAGGTTATTAAATTTTTAATTTTTTTCGAAAAATAAATTTCTTTTTTATATTTTTAATTTCAATTTTCTTTTTCTATTCATTTTTTTCTCTGCAAGTCAACGGAGGCTAATGGCATGTTTGGTAACATTGATTCGTTCTTTTGTTTAGGAAATAAATTTAACAAAAATCCGTTTGGTGAAATTTTTTATTCCCGGGAATAGATTTGAAGTGGAATCGAAAAAAAAAAAAGTTGATTATCGCTTAAAGAGAACAATTTTGAGAATTAATTTTGGTCTCTCTCTTTTTTTCTCTCCTATTTTTTCCCTTCCCTTCCTTTCCTTCTTCCTCCTCCCAACTCCTCGCCACCCCATCACCGCCCCCATCGTCGCCCCTCGATCGCCGAGTAGCTGGGAGGTCCGACGAGCTTGCCTCTGAGCCCCGTCAAGCCGGGCGGGATTTACGGCAAGCTCGCTCGGCCATCGGCGAGCTCGACCTCCCCCAGGCGCGAGGTTGGCCTTGCCTCGGCCCGGCGAGGCTGCGCTCAACCAGGCGAGGCTTAGCCTCATAGATTTGGGTGAGGCCGAGCCTCACCGGTGGTCGGGCAAGGCTTGACCTCGCCCAGGCGACGCGAGGTCGGCCTCGCCATGCCCTAGCAAGGCTAAGCCTTGCACCGGGGTTGGCGAGGTGCTCGCGCTACACGCAGGCGAGGTCAAGCCTCGCCGATCCGTGCAAGGTTGCGGACTCACTCGACCGCTAAAGACGAAGAAGGAGAAAAGAGAAAAAGAAAAAGAGAAATATAAGAAAATTATAACAAAAGGTACTAAAAAATTAAGAGAATTAAAAATTGAAAACTTTTATCAAACGCATTTCTATTCCCTAATAAAATTTTAAACAATTTATCAAACACCTTAAATACTGAAAATTGTTCTTGAAATAGAATAAATAAAAAAATCACTTCCGATTATAAATTGTTCACAGGAATAGAATCGTTACTAAACGCACCCTGGACACAGGGCACGCATAACAACGTTTTTCGTTCCTCGGAATAGATTATGCTCGAAGTGATTCTTTTTTATTCCGTTCCTCGAAACAATTTTTGAGCATTTGAAGATGCCAGAATCGGCTCAAAATTTTTACTTTGGGAATAGAAATGCGCTTTGGTAAAAATTTTCAATCTTTTCATTCTTTTTAATTTTCTTTTTTTTTTTCTTTTTCTTTTTTTTTTTTTCCTCCCTTTCTTTCGTTGGCCGCCGTCGGCGAGGCTCGACCTCACAGATCTGGGCGAGGCTGAGCCTCGCCCAAGCGGCGCGAGGCCGGGCCTCGCGGGTGGCCGGGTGAGGCTCGACTCCCTAGATCTGGGTGAGGCGAGGCTCGCCCGGCGTGAGGCCCGGCCTTGCACCACCTAGGCGAGGCTCCAGCAAGCTTGCCGGACCTTGCCCTGGCTTGGCAAGGCACCAACAGCGGCGATGGGGCGGCTAAGGGGTGGGAGGAGGAAGAGGAAGAAAAAGAAGAAAAGGAAAGAGAAAGAGAAAAGAAAAAAAAGAAAGGAAAAAAACTGTTTTTTTAAAATTGTTTCTAATAGGAACAAAAGCAACTTTTTTGTTTATGAATTTACTCCAAATCGTTCCCTGAGGAAAAATTTACCAAACGCATTTCCTGAACAAAAATCTCATTTCGAGAACAAAAGAATGTTAAAACAACAGCACAGAAAGCATTACCATGCATGCCCTAAGCAATCGGCAAAGGAAGAAAAGGAAAACAAAAAAGAAAGAAAAAATAAACAAAATATTTAAAAATAACAAAATTTATCAACATCATCATCGGTTGTGCAATGTAAGATGTTTGGCATCCATGTTTGCAAATTCCAGTCAAAATTAGTTAGATAGACTCGATTAGCAAAAAATAAAAATGTTTATAATTCAATTGACAAAATTTAAAGATTTATGACTGAATTGACAAAAATACAATAAGTTTATGATTTCTTTTACAATTTTCTCGATTTTTCTCATGGGAATAGTCTCCCATGTCATTAACCACCCTGGTGGCCTCGTCACAATTGTCTAGCTTTGCTGTGTTGCGTGGGGTTGAAGGGAGAGAGAAGTGCTTGAGATGAGGAGGACGACGGTCAAAGGCAACCCGACATGGCAAATGGCAACCAGAAGAGGTGCGTGGTAGAGGGTGGCAAGGAGGTTGGGTTTGGGAAAATTCCAAATAAGAGGTTGAAGAACTATCATTTTTTTAAATAATAGCATAAAATAAATATTGTTTTAAATAATGGCATAAAATGAACCTTATTTTAGATGGTCATGGCCCTCTCCTGATTTTGGCAAGGGCCACTCGGCCTTCACTTCACCATGGTGCGTGGTGGAGGGTGATGAGGAGGTTGGGTTTGGGAAAATTTCAAATAAAGGTTTGAAACTCACGTTTTTCAAATGAATAATAGATAAAATGAAATATTTTCAATAAAGCGTATGTGACGGACCTTATTTTAGAAGGTTGTGGCCCTCTCCCGATTTTGGCAAGGGCCACCCAACCCTTATGTCACCATGGCCGTCGCCCAGCCAGCGATGAGGCAATGGCTATAGGCAGGAGGGCCCTCCTACTTGTTTTTTTTTAATTATTTGTGACAGCCCGAGCGACGGTGCGCGAGGAGGAGGGATGGCGGTGCGTCCGCGCCTCGGCCCCTCGGACGTGCGCAAGGGAGGGGGTCACATGTCTCTTGCTGGGGGGAGTCCCACCGCCTGGGGGAGTCTTGGGATGGTTTATAAGGTTGGGATCCCTCTTCCTTGGAGTAACGCGTTTTTCAAAGCGAACAATATTACTCAATGCGATTAGGTCCTTACATTATTTGCGTGTGTGTTTTTTTTTTTTTTTTAAGTTTTAAGTTTTTTCCTTTTTTGAGTTTTTAATGGAAATATAGAAAAAAGGGAAAAAATAAAAAATGAAAGAAAATAAATATAAAAATAATGATGAAAATGCCATCGATCATTTGGTGAGGTGAGGTTAACATTTCATGTCCTTACATAAAACGAGGTCCGCTTCAGGCTTTTATTTAAAAAAAAACGAGTTCATTTTGGGCTCTTATATGCGAAAACGATGACACTTTAGGTTTTTATTAGGAATTTTCCTGTTGGGTTTTATTAACGAGGGGGTGCGCAAGGTTTTGTTGGATATTACCATAATAGAATTTTCTCGAAAAAGGGTTTAGTTTGGTCTTTTTAAGTGCCAGGGTTAAGGTCGCGATGCAAAGATGTGTTTTAGTTAAAAGAAGAAGAAGATACAAAATGACAATGCATGCAAAAGGTAAGGATTATTTTTAGCCTCGAACCTTAGTGAAAAATATAAAGAAATCTTCATGAATATTAGGTGTGTTTATTTGAGCAAAAGTGTTTTTTGAAAATTAGTTTTTGCACTTTCACTCATTCGGTTCACCAAAAATGATTAGTCAACCGAAGATACCTTCCGGTCAAAATAAATATTCATATATAAAATTAAGAAAGTGAAGTCATAAATCTAAAAATGTGAACACTTTTCGGAATTGCTTATCTTGAATTATTTAATTTTCAATTTAACTTTTTCCTTTCTTTTTTTTTTCTCTTTTCCTATGCCAATCGCTAGGCCTTTACAATGGCTAACAACCAGCCATAGGCGTAAACTGAACTCAAGCAAGATTAAGCTCACTAGATTTCTGGAGGCTCGAGCTCACTTGCCTCGGGAAAGGAAGAAATAACCCTGGAAATCCAATTCCATGAGGGAGACCTCTATGTAAAAAAGACAGAGAAAGTAAAATCTTTTGAAGGCTCTATAGGAATCCTAAAAATTCAATTCCATGGCGGAAACCTCCGTCCTCAGCGCTGTCCATCGCATATCCTCCAGCAATTAGCCGAATCGCACCAATCCAAACCGACCTCCTCCTCCTTTGCAATGAAGTAGAAACCCTAGCTCTAGCTCTGCCTAACTCTACTACAAGGTGTGACGCCTTGTTGAGGAAGAAGGAAAAATAAAACGAAAAAAATAAAAAATTAGATTTTTCTATATTCGAGATAAAATCATGAGATTGAAATTATTTTAAAAAAGATCCAAAAATCAGAAAACATTTTTGTTACATATCACCACATAAAAGAAAACTAATCATTTTTAAGGAAATTGATTTCTCCCAAAATACCTTCCTTTATCAAAAAGTTTTCTCCATACAAACGCAACTCATGCGGTACACCGATGACGTAAACTATTCTTTACACAATAAATCTTTAGAACATGACGTGCTTATACACCGGAGTGATGAACATGCAACCCTAATTAAACGTGGGATTCGATGATCATAAGTTTTTTCTTTTTTGTTTTAATATAACGAAAATTCAAAATTTATATACCTATGACAAATTTACTCCAAACTAATTTTTGAACATGAGTACACTTTTGACAACCCAAACTAGTACACCCTAATAAATTTATTCTCTATTAATTTCGTTAAATTTTATTATCAAATTGCTGAGTTAAATAATATATGATAGTTGAATGATGTACCGGTTTAGGATTTTACTTTTCATTTATTGTAGTTGTATTAGTTTTGTGGTGTTAATTCTATATACGGAGGGTGCATTTGCCACAAATGTACCGGTTTGTGGTTTTGGTGGTTTAAAAATTAGTTTGGAGGTGAATTTGTCATAAATATACTAGTTTGAGGTTTTTGGTATGGTAAATTTGTCAAAGATATATTAGTTTGGGATTTTTTATGGTCAAAAATTAATTTAAGATAAATTTATCACACATGTATTGGTTTCTGATTTTTTGTGATGTTAACTTTTTTTTTTTTTCCTCTTTAGACTTGGATCCTTCAGCAAGGAAACAAAGCAGGACTGGGCCGAGCGTGATCGGTGCATGTTGGTTTATACAATGGGCCAGTGAGTGAATCAGTGCCAGACTCAGATCAACTTAGTCTCGTGGGCCTAAGCCTAGCATCAAAAGACTTCGCGTGCATAAATCCAGAAAAGAGGGTTTGCATATCCAAACCCGTGACATAATTTGATATTTCTTTGCTTAAGTGTTTTTTTTTTGTGTGTGTAAAATTATCCAGGTTCAGTCCATCTGGGTTCGTGACTAGTGAACTGCTTTTTCTAATGTGCATCGCGTGCTCCGACGGGACTATCGCGTACACGCGTTAATATCGATGGAAGGAACTAATCGAAAATGGTTCGGAGCGATCAATCAAAGAAAAACAAGATTTCACGGGACTACGAGATTGAGTTGACGGTTCGATTATAATATATATATCAAAACTAGTGACTAGTCGGGTAACCGAGGACTGTAAATCGGGCGGAAAAGCCTCACAAACACCCACATAGTGAAAAAGCAAGCTAGATATAGGATCGAATTGGGGTACAATTTATAGCCCTAGCGGTCCAATTCGAACGTACAGTCCCAATGTCCATTCAACTTCTTATTGTATTCACCATTTCACAGGTGGTCCAGTGGCGGACAAACAACACACATCAGTCGGGCACTCAAACTTTGGGAAGAGGCCACCAGCTGGATGGTCACTTTTATAAAATAAGGCCAAAATCATTGCTTAACATGTACAATTTTTTTCTTTTTTTCTTTTGTGGAGCATTAAGCTTGTTAATTGGGAATTGTTTTTAGTGCTAATCAAAGGTTAAAGGGCTGCGCCTTTCGTGCTGCCTATGGAAAAGAGAGGAGAGTGGGGGAGCAAAAGAACAAGAAAAAAGACCGTGGTGGATTTGGACCGTCAAAAGCCAAAACTTTAGGAGGCATGTATATCCAATTTCACCACCTTTCAAGTTCACCATCATCATGCACGAGCTCTTTCTTCAATGCCCTTTAATAAATTGTGCACCATGGATTTCACAAGGTGGCCAGGGATTCGTCCGGGAGCATATTCTTGTCGCGTTCATACATGCACACTCACATTTATATATTCACTATATCGATCCGGATGGTTCTCTCCAGACCTTACTCGGTCCGTACAAGGAGCGGATCAGCAGCCACTAATGTCGCCGTGGAACATATGAATCTTAATCAGGAAGTAAAGGATAACAATCATTTTCAAAGGAGATTAGATAGTTCATAGAATAATGGAAGCCTTTTCCTTTTATGGGACGCCTTTTCTCGAACTATGTGTAGTCTATACATTCGAAATCGATGTTCCTTATTGGGTCTTTCGACGAGTGCCCCGAGGGAGGCCGACGGGCTTGTTTACTTGACCGTGTACTGTCCTCCTTCAATGTTTTATCGCTGTTCTTGGAAGTAATCGAAGTTAATTTAAGTCTCATGTGATCCATCTTAGAAACCATGAAAAGTCTAGCTTGAGCGTTTATAAACTGATTCTACTTGGGTCGGAAACTAAGTCTGATATGCATCTACGCAATGTGGCTGGATAGTCCTGATTACACCAAACTTCATATTCTCAACTTAATTAGTCAAACATACTAATTTACAATTTGCTTAAAAGGGCCATGGAACTACCACATAAGTACATCTCAGTACTGATTTTGACATCTTAGTATATTATGCTCACAACCAACATTTCTCTCACATATTCAAGCACTACGTGTTGAAAGATATTTCATGAGGTGGCCGATTCGAGACGAGGGATGGACGGCAAACCACCGGCCTTCATCTCCAAGGAAAGCCTCAAGCATTCCGAAAAGATCCACGGGCTTCGCCGGAACCCATTTGAACTGATGAAGAAGCCGTGCTAGCCACAGGTGCACCACAGCTAACCCCATAACCCTGCCAGGGCACATCCTCCTACCGGCGCCGAATGGAGCGAGCCTCATGTCTGAGCCCATGATCGACACATCCTCCTCGATGAACCGGTCAGGCCTAAAGGTCCATGGGTCCTTCCATACGGTCGGGTCGTGGGTTATGGCCCACATGTTGACCATTGCCGTTGTGCCAGCTGGGACGAAGGTCTTGCCCACGTGGACATCATGGACTGCCAGGCGGGCCCACGAGAGAAGCGGACCCGGGGGGTGCATCCGGAGGGCTTCCTTCACTATGGCTTGAGGTAAGGCAAGTTCGGGATGTCCGAGTCTTGAACATGCCGATCTTGATCGACCTTCCCGTCGAGCTCCTGCTGGGCTCTAGCTTGATCTCTGGGTGCAGAACCATTCTCGCCATGATCCACTCGAGAAGAATAGCGACGGTGTCCGTCCCTTGTTTAATTTCGGAAAATTCGAAAAAAATATTAAAAAATATTAAAAAATTAAAAAATTAAAAAATTAAAAATTCAGAAAAATTCAGAAAAATCAAAAAAATTGTAAAAAAAATTAGAAAACCCTTAAAAAGGAAAAATACCAAAATTGAATAAGCTTTTAGGGCTCTACAATAGGGCTTTTCTCCCGTGCCTTGTTTTGTCATGATTTTTTGATGCTTTTTCCTTACTGTAGAGCGGTTAGGAAAAACCTTAGTTTTCTCGAATGTGCTTCCATGACTTTAGTTAATACACAATCGAGTTAGGTACCGAAAGGGCGTTAGTCGCATGACTAACGTAATCAAGTCCCCGACCCTCGATTCTCTCGGTTGCGTAGAAAGTGAGCACGCTCCCACGCTCGCTTGGTTTCTAGCCGACCTCAATAGGCTAGTGGCGACTCCTTGTTAGAAGAATTTCATGATATCCCACGTCGCGCGGGGTATGGGCTTGGGAGAGCTCGAGTTAATGAAGGCCCGTCGGTCCGAAATTAACAATACCCCTAAACCTATTATTATTTTCGTAAATTTTAGGTCGCGATGCTTGGCGACTCCGCCGTGGGACTCGGTTCTAAACCTTAGAGGACTTAGGCCTAATTAGCTTGATTGTGTGTTATCTAATGTGTTTCTTTGGCAGCGCATTCGAGAAGGTGAGGTAAGTCCACTAACCTCGTGTTAAATGTTGGTGCAGGATTGGAGTAATAAGGGGTGGAGTTTTTGCTAACACTTTGTTTTGTAGGGTGGCAAATGTGAATGAGTGTATAGTGAAATTTTTGAAGTGTTGCTTACTATAAAAATTGTTGTGCATGTCTCCCTTACATGGCACTACACTTTATCACACACAACCTGCTGCCGGACCTGGGCCGCATTAGGATCACTTAGGATGGTGTTGAGATGGATACCACTCCGACTACCAGCATGTAGTACGAGTCGCCCATCTCAATTCCGAAATTCTTTTGATGTCGAGAGCTTCCACCCCGGCTTGCAAACACGCAGCACGGGTCGACTCTTCGACAAAGCCGGAGCCATGGGAACCCCGACCTAACCGCGAGCATGTCGATTCAGTCTGGTAATCCCGTGGCTTCATTTGAGCCATCTAGAGTAGAAATCGACCCACATCTCATGCGTATGTCTATGTGATTGAAAAAAGAAAAGAAAAAAGGTCATCATCATTGGTAAGAATGATTTCTCCCTTTACTTGTTCATTTTTTATTGAAACTTTCATTTTTGAAATTCGCGGAGATCAATCGAATGCCCTCAGTGTAGGCTTCTAATTGGGAAAATTAGCAATTACTCTTCACAAGCAAACATTTAGTGTCAATTTCAAAAACCATTAATTTGGCTCTGCACAACGGATGATTTTGTCAAAGTTTCCAATCATGGGCTTAAAATCACATCTTGTTAAAAAGTTCTTCCAATTCATGATTATGTTTTGGGTACAAAAAAAAAATTGAAATCACACTTTTAACCAAATTTTTTCCCTCTCACATTTTGAGATTGAAAATTCAAATCACATTTTGTGTATAGATTTCTTAAAATAAAAATCACCTCACATTGGCAACAGTGGAAGCACAAATCAATCTTTCAAAATCAATGCCACACTTTGCATATGAAGCTTTTGGGAATAAAGTGGACATTCGATTGACAGCCGCGAATCGATCTTTTAATGATGTCTCCTCTTATGATAAAATCTCGGCAAAATACCAAAATCCCGTAATAAGGACCATGGGGCATGTAATGTTGTCTTGATTTCATTGTAAGAGATGACATCATTAAAAGATCATTTTCTCATTCGCCTACTGACATTATTTCCTTCTTGCAGGATGTGAGTAACAGTTACTCTTGGACATCTGCTTGGCCATACAAATAAGTGGACTTTCAAACTCGGACGAAAATTGGTTTTTACACTTATTTATGTTGACCTGCAAGATAGTATTTTGAGATGCTAAAGTTGTGATCGTTCCAGGGGGAAATAAGGATTTTGGCCTTAAATAGAAAAAGGAAGCAACTCTGGACACCGTCGGCACCTTTAGCCGAGTGGTATCCGGGGAGGAATCCGCCTGGTCCGATCGGGAGTTCGAATCCCGAAAGCGGCAGTGGCCGCATAAATGAAAAAAGAAAAAAAGAAAAGAAAAGAAAAGGCGAAAACCAACTTTTTGCAACTTTTATTTTTGTGCCCTTCCCCCCTCTCCATCAGTTGCTTCTCTCTCTCTCCCCCTCGCTCGGTTCTGGTTTTGACTGAACCCGTCACCACTGCAACTTGTGATTTTTATGGATGAGGTATTCAATTCCAAGTTGATCATAAGCACAAGTGACTCATTTTTTTGGGTAGAGAAATTTAAATTTATAAACACCCTTCGGCTTCGTGGGTAATTCGAAAGTTAGTCTATTGAATTTCCATGGGTTTCCAAAAGTCAATGCACTTTGTTCCTCTCACGTGCTCATCCTTTGCAGGGAATCTCGAGAATGATAATCTAGGATGGTAAAATCGTGATCGTTCCAATGGAATCAATTTATTCCAAAACTGATTCGTTCATACATTTTCCTGCAGGAGAGAACTAAACAATTTTGACATTGGTATTTGACTTAGATCACAAGCAAATACTCCCATGAGTCTTGATCTTGGAATTCAAAAATGAGAGTCCAACTTCGACATTTGACTCTGGAGCAACGTCTCTCCTTCCCCACCAATGACGCATGTTGGGGCAAAATTCATTACAAAAGGATGTATCGTTCCCTAATCGAGTCCCAATTAAGTAGGGAGATAACACAGTTCATCTTCTTTTATCACAGGGCGATCACCGACATAAGTCATTTGAAGCATAGTAAATCACACCCGTGAAGCATGATGAAATGGGGTCAATCAATTCGATGCTAAAAAGGGAAAATGTGCGCATTGACCGTGGGAGCAGTGCCTTTCACCAAAGAAGCATGTTAAAGCACAACCATCCATTTTGGCGTGATAAATGAGGCAAAGCATCCGAGAAACAATGCCCTCCAATGTCGAGACATAAATGCTCATACCCGAAGAACAAAAGCGTGAAGGGTAAATTGTATCGATTCCAATTGCTCATGTTGATATTGGTCTCTAACATGATCCCCTTTTCCTTTGATAGGGAGACATCAAATGCACAAAAAAAAAATTGCAAGTGAAGGGCAATTTGGGGTTACCAAATATCCAAGAGGATAATGTCAGCACTTTGAGTGATAAATGCGAGTGAAGGGTAATAATGTGTCGTCTCCAATTTTCAATCCTTGAAGATTCATGCACTAACACTTTCCTTCCTATTCTTTACAGGGTTACTAAGCCGCCATGTCGCAGGTAAGTACCCTTCTTCTCAAAATCAAAAGGAAGACAAAATTGAGAATTTTCATCCAAAAAAATTTTGGGAGCATGTAAAAAGAACAAAAAAGGAGATAAGAATTGAGAAAACGAACTTTTCACAAAGTTTCTGAGCATTGTTTTTTATCTCAAAATTGTATGTCTGCTTGGTGGATCGCTCATTTTGAACCAAAATTCCTCATGGAGATTAATCTACTCAGATGATCTCGACTAAATGAAATTGAGATGTTTAATCATGCCAAGCAGGAAATACTTAGGATGATGAAAGGCAATCCATTTCCAAACACGTCCTTTAAACACTGTGAGAGCTGAGCGAAAAAAGAAAGCATATGTCATTTAAGGACGAAGGAGTCATTTGCAACTTGTACATGGACCAAAATGAAAAGAGGCATTTCTCTTCTCTATCTTAAACACCACAGGTGACCATAGTTAACCCCTTTGAGCCTTAAATGCGGAGAAATCAAAAATACCCCCGTCAAGAACCACCCCACAATGGGGCAAATCTGGAGGTTTTGGTTGATATCACATGGTGGAAAGATGAGAAAGACTTCATTGCTTTCACTTGCATTAATCTTTTTGAGGTAATTTCAGGTGAATTCTTATGAACGCTTGAAACGCCCCAACGTGAAGAAGAGCATTCATTTCTCTACCCAAACACTGATTCCCGTTGCTTAAACCAAGTTGAGCCTAAGTGTTCATTTCTGAAACCCAAGTGGTGATTATCTCCCCATATTGGGGCAATGCACATGATTGACCAAGGCCATTGGCATTTACGTGAAAAGGCGGAAAGCATCTTGAAAGTCCTAAAAGCTCCAAAAATTCAAAAGAGCAAAAAGTCCAATGAAAATTAAGGGGCATAAAAAAGCAGTGTGCCTGGTAAAAGCAAGGCCAATGCCCACGTGAAGAAAAAAAAAAAAAAAAAAGAAAAAAAAAAAAGAGAGATGATTTGCATTAGGGGGCGAAAAACTCCTATGTGAAAAAATATCAAATTCAAAATGCTTGCAAAAAATCGTCATTGCAAATGCAAAGAAAAATTGAGAAAGACAAAGCTCTTAGTTGATTAGTCAAGGGACTTTCGAGACAATTCAGATTTCAAAAGTCAAGTGCTTTCGAGAAGATCGAGTAATATGACAATGGTGCCATGATAATCACCAACTTTCAAATCCCTGTTTGTGAAAAGCTCTGAGCCTTTTGAGCCTTAACCAAACCAACACTACAACCCTTCCCGAAGTCTCTTCAGATTGGGATGATTCAAGTGGAAATAAGAACTCTCCAAAGAAGCTACCGCTCGAAGAAGTGGATGCAAGGTTGTCTTATCTCATCTTAAGGTTACTTGACTTGTAAACCTAGAGAAGATGTTGACATATAATTTTATGACCAATGATGCATATCCATTGCTAAAGCCATGACCAAACCTACATTATGGGCCCTTCAAAAGACCTTTTGGATTGGTCAAGATGTACTTATTGCGAATGATTCTCAAATCCTTCGACATTGGGAATGCGAGGTAAATTGAGTGATCAAATCACTTCCCACATGAATTGATGGGATCAGGTAGCCCCTTCTTGAGAGCATGTGATAAGCCCTTTCTGACTAAAGAGCTCTCGCTTGGCATGCTTAATGAACCTCTCTCATGAATATGATCATTCTGACATAATCTTTCTCTTAAAGGGATTTGATGATTAATGATACTTTCCAAGCTTGATGACAATTTTGTGGTACATGATACCCAAAAAAAAAAAAAATCAAATGTTTTCAATGTAAATTGGGCGTAGCTTGATTTGCTTATGCAATTAATGCTACAACATTGCCAATGCATTTTTCTGATATTGTCTCTAATGACATTTGCTCAAGTTGAATTTGACAGGTTCACTCAGTGAAACCATGCAATTTTCGAAGGGTTCGTGGGTCCTCCTTAAACCACATGGTTCATGGTCAACCTGAAACCATGCAATTTCCAAAAAGGTTCATGGGTCCTCCTTAAACCATGCCATCTCAGTCGAAGCCTGTTATTACACGGTAAGACCTCCCTTCAAGTCGAAGCCCGTTATTACACGGTAAGACTTTGCCATCTCGGTCGAAGCCCGTTATTACACGGTAAGACCTCTCTTCAAGTCGAAGCCCGTTATTACACGGTAAGACTTTGCCATCTCGGTCGAAGCCCGTTATTACACGGTAAGACCTCCCTTCAAGTCGAAGCCCGTTATTAGACGGTAAGACTTTGCCATCTCGGTCGAAGCCCGTTATTACACGGTAAGACCTCCCTTCAAGTCGAAGCCCATTATTACACGGTAAGACTTTGCCATCTCGGTCGAAGCCCGTTATTACACGGTAAGACCTCCCTTCAAGTCGAAGCCCGTTATTACACGGTAAGACTTTACTAACTCGGTCGAAGCTCGTTGTTACACGGTAAGACCTCCCTTCAAGTCGAAGCTCGTTGTTACACGGTAAGACTTTACTAACCCAGTCGAAGCCCGTTGTTACACGGTAAGACTCCACTAACCCAGTCGAAGCCCGTTCTTACACGGTAAGACTTTACTAACTTGGTCGAAACTCGTTCGCACGAGCCGAGATCTCAATTAAAAAAACAAAAAAAAACAAAAAACAAAACAAAAAAACAAGAAAAAAAAAGAGAAAAATGAATGGAATAAATTCGCACCTTCATTGCTCGTTTAGAAATTTCGGGTGTCACTTAGTCTTTGAAATGAACCTCTTCGAGCCCCCTTTCAAAGAGGGGCAGCTGTTGACACCCGAAATTTTGTTTATTTTGTCTTAAATGCCCATTTGCTTTGCTTATATAAATACATATTAATTTCTAAAAAAAATGATTATTAATTAAAAAAAAAAAACGTGGGTTCGAGCCAGGGCTGGGCCTGCCCGGCCCCTTTCTCTTCTTCTTCTTTCCCTTCCCCGCGCGGGCCTGGCCCGCTTTTCTTTTTCCCTTTTCGGCCCAGCCCGCGCCTTTCTCTTCCTCTTCCCTCCGTCGCGCGGCAACGGCAACCTGCAGAAGAAATAAAAAATGGGAAGCAAGTGGCAGCATGGGCAGAAGATGGAGATGGAGTGATGGTGCAGGTCAGACGGCAGCAGAAAATCAGGAGAGGGTTAGGTCGGTCAGCAGACCGACAAGGCGAAGGAGACACGCCTGCTGTGGAGGAAAAAGAGAGAGAAGACTACGGGGAGAGGGAGAAAAAAAAGGGAGACCGAGGGACCGAGAGAGAGAAAAGGGGGCCGAGAGTGAGATCGAGAGAGGAGAACTCGGAGAGACGGAGAGGGCGAGAGGAAAAACAGAGAAACCGAGAGAGGTAGTGACCGAGGAAGAGCAAGAGAGCTTCAGCCAACACCTCGGCCACGCGCGAGCTCCGTCCGACGTCTCCTCAGCCGGCGTCTTCAAGCTGAACCAGGTAGGCTTCCTCCCAAGCATCCCGGTTTGTTATTGATGAAGTCGCGGGCCGGAGCTCGCGCCGACCGGTTCGCGCGAGCCCCGGCCCTTGTCGTCCCTCCATAAATGTCTCTCAGCGTGCTGTAACGCTTAGCTGGAAGCTTAGACCCGAGTCGATTCCCGTTCGAGTCAGAAATAGTTCGTTTTGACGATGCATACAACCTGTTTGTTAAAATGCCTGAATGAAGTCCAGAATTTTTCGTCGCCGGATCCGTGCTCAGTAGCCTAGTTTCGTGGATGTTTGTTATTATATTGCGAATCCGCCCTTGCCTTCGCGTCTTTTCTTAGTGTGATGACGATTTTGCATGAGTGGGCCGCGTCGAGTCGGACGGGGGTGTCCCCGATTCCGGCGAGGGTGAGTGTTCACGGTTACCGGCAGTCGGCGGCGCTCGGCGCCGGACAGTGGGACGGCCGACGTCATACGATGACATGGCGACTTCCCAAGGGCCGGCGAGGACTCGCCAGTCGCCGGTGTCGTCGGTCCGGGGAACGGAGTTGCAGAGCGGCTTCCGTCGGGCGTGCATGGGGAAGACCTGCACGCAGAAAAACGTGGAGAAGAAGACCCAAAGAAATGAATAAAAAATAGAAAAAGGATTAAAGAAAAAAAAAAAAAAAAAAGCAAAAAATAAAAAGAAAGGCCAAAAATAAGATAGGGGCCAAGAAGAGGGGCTTCGCCGCGGGCCTGCTTCCGTTGGGCCGAATCGGTCACGGGCCGGTTCTTTTCTTTAGCTGGGCTAGGAAAATAAAAATAAATATTGGGCTTTTTTCTAAAAATCCGTGTGGACCTTTTTATTTTTTCGAGTGGGCTTAGGGCTGGCCCGGACCGATAGGGTCCGGGTCAGTTTAGTAGGGCCGGGTTTCCCGACCCGGTCCGAATTACCTTTTTTAATAAATAAAGAAAATCGAATATTTTCAAAATTCCAAAAAAAATAGGAAAATTTAGAAAATTCCAAAAGAAACATTAATTAATGTTTTTCGTTTAATTCCAGAAAAGCCAAAAATTTGCAAAAACCTTAAAAGCTTGTTTTGTTTAATTTCGGAAAATTCGAAAATATAAAAAAATATAAAAAAATTCAGAAAAATTCAGAAAAATCAGAAAAAATTGCAAAAAAAATGAGAAAACCCTTAAAAAGGAAAAATACCAAAATTGAATAAGCCTTTAGGGCTCTACAATAGGGCTTTTCTCCCATGCCTTGTTTTGTCATGATTTTTTGATGCTTTTTCCTTACTGTAGAGCGGTTAGGAAAAACCTTAGTTTTCTCGAATGTGCTTCCATGACTTTAGTTAATACACAATCGAGTTAGGTACCGAAAGGGCGTTAGTCGCGTGACTAACGTAATCAAGTCCCCGACCCTAGATTCTCTGGTTGCGTAGAAAGTGAGGCACGCTCCCATGCCTCGCTTGGTTTCTAGCCGACCCCAATAGGCTAGTGGCGACTCCTTGTTAGAAGAATTTCATGATATCCCACGTCGCGCGGGGTATGGGCTTGGGAGAGCCCGAGTTAATGAAGGCTCGTCGGTCCGAAATTAACAATACCCCTAAGCCTATTATTATTTTCAGAAATTTTAGGTCGCGACAATCGTGCTTAGTCACTTCGCAACAGAAGGATCAATTCAACTACGAGAAACTCACTTATGAATCAACGAAAGCATCGGTGCTCGGACGTGAGAACACAACCGCATTTCGGAGTTCATCGAAAATTACACTTTGCGAAGAAGCACCAAAAGAAAAAAATGCATTGTAATCTTCACTTGCGTTATTTTCAACTTGCCGAGAGTGTAAGCTAACTTCTCCTATCACAAGGAAAGAAAGTAGTACTACCTAAAAGAAGGAATTACCTGATAATTTCCAAGCGTGTTCGTCTTAAAGCCAGCTGCACAATAGTCAAAGTAGTACTCCCACATCCTTATGAACTTTTCATTGAATCCCAGAGCAAATATTTTCCTACAAAAGGAGAAAGGTGTCACGAATGACAACAAAACCAGGAGAAATTGTACCAAAGTGATCGCGGCATCATGTCATTCATCACCTCTGTTTCTCCATGAAGTTTTTCCTCCAACATCGAAGTGTTTGGTAAAAATGGATTCCTATGTTGTCCACATGCTCCACACTATAGTGGAAGATCTTTCAGTCAGTAGATAAAGTGAAGACGACAAAAAAAAACTGTGTACTTAATGTAATGCAATTGTACCTAAGTCGGGACGCGGAGGCCATAGCTGATGTTACCCTGCTTAAGGAAGGCATGCAGCACCCGGGAAAGATATATTCTTTTATGAAGTCTGAACTTCGCCTGTATTGGTCGTACCGCTCATCGGGCATGGAAGTGAACTATAATGCACCATTTAACAGAACTGTGAGCAAAAACAAGCACGTCTTTTACTTTTGAAACAATAATTCAAGCGCAAAACCACCGTATGTCACATGCCTGTAGAACAAGAAGTCCGTCTTTGGCTAGCACCGATTCGCAGCAGCCGAAGAACTCCTCCATGTATTCGTGGCCGACTGCTTCTATCATCTCGCTATGAATTCATTCCATTGACAGTCTTACAAGCATCTTTTTGGTCTGTTTAGCCAAATTACGAGTAGACAAAATGGCTTGAAACTCACCAAGAAATGATCCTGTCATATTTGTGGGTACTCAGCAATTCGCGATAATTGCAAAGAAGGAATTTGATGCTGTCCTGCAATCAACGATTTACATACATTCATTATCTCTCGGACTTATGACTTAAGTTTTCAAGTTCAAAATGCTAGTAGATTGGGTACCTGAAGCCCTGCTTCTTTCACTCTTGATTTGGCATACTTCAGTTGCTCTTTTGACAAAGTAATGCCCGTGTATTTGCATCCAGTTTGCCTGACAACTTCAATGGCCAAGCTTCCCCAACCACAGCCGATTTCAAGAACTTCATGCATCTTTTCGATTCTCGCCTTCATCTTTTTAGGGCAAAGCATTAGTCACAAAACAGCTGAAGGTTAACCCGTCAAGCAACCTGAAACTCACAGCAAGTAAAACTTACCTTTTTAATCAAAAGAGAGATTTTTCTCATCTGTGCCATCTTTAAGTCTTCACCTGCCATCTTTCGAATTTGTTGACAGGACAACAATGCATCATCATTTTGAGCCATTGGACTTTCATGTATGGATTTGTTTTTACTTTTGCTTCTAAAGCACATATTCAACAACAAAATTTCAAAACAAGGTTGTGGCTACTGACCTTGAATATCGGGCAAGAGTATGTCATGGTCTCATCCAAGAATAGTGAAAAAAGTTCATTACTCTGCAAACACGACGAAATGGAAATTAGCATTACAAAATACCGTTTGTGCAAGCACATTTTTTTGCTTTTGATACACATCAATGTTGAGAAACTAACAATGTATTCTAGTTCATTTTGTTTTCTTGAGAAAATGCAAGGAAAAAAAGATTGAATAAAGTTTTTACCAGATCATAATGCTGGGAGATGTTCCTGCGAGCTTGAGTTAAAGTGTTTTGCCTTGAAACATGCTTTAAGAAGTACTTAGCCGAAGCAATAACAGCAGTTAATAACATCGGCGTCCACCAACCCCTAATCAAAAGGCGCATCAACTAGTTTAGTATATTTAATAATATCACACAAAGTCAAAAATATTCTACTCCAATTAGTAAAGTATTGAGTACCTTTTCTTATTTAATTTCGAGACGGCAGTATCAGAATCTCTGTTCACTATGAGAATCTGTAACTTGCCATAATGTTGACAAGCGATTAAGCATTTGGTATGTTTAGAAGGATACATCATTTATAAAATGTAGCATGTTTGATGAAGAAAATCACCTGAAAAAGATTTAGAAGACCTTTATCTTTGTCTACAAAAGAAAAATCACCATTTATGTATGCATCTGCCAAGCCTAGATCAGCCTGAGTCATGACCTGAAAAACCAAAAATTCTTTATTAGGACACAAAAGGTCTGAGCACAAAAAAGCAAAAACCGGGCCTTATTTGTACATGAGTCCTGAATAGTCTGATCCAAAGTGGGCTGAAATTGCACATGAGTGAAATAATACCTTCCAGTAAAACTGTGGACTATGGATCCTCAAAGTAACTGTCAGAGGAAATCTTTCCGTGGTTCCCTCGAAGGTAAACATCGTGCCTCCTTCCTCTAATAAACTGTCAATCCCGAAAGCATAATTATTGCTACTTGATTCTCAAAATGTTCCTCTAAGCGGTAAGTCATTACGGACATTCTGCATTTTCGAATATCATTCTTATTGACAAGTAAATTCACAAATTCTGTTTTAAGATATTAACGAAAATGTGGGAGTGGACCACAAAGACGCTCAACACTTCTGAGGATCTACAGATGAGAAGATGTTGACTATGACACTGTATTAAAGCAATGACACTGAACACTTTTGAGGATCTATAGAGAAATAAAACCAGGAACTGTGTCCTCTACAAGCTAATAGTTATCATGATATGTAGTTATATACTCACGTTATTGAGCCTGTAGAAATAAAACGTCTGAGAAATCTGGTAAAAAAAAGCGTGCCCCAATTTCCTTGAGTGAAGGAACCATATGTCGGGGATTCTCAAGAACAAAATGACTTTGTCCGATCACTCCATGTGCAGCAGCCATGCCTGCCTGCAAAGAAGTCCCTTAAGTTAAAATTAGCATATGAGGGAGGGATGGGATTCTCAAGAACAAAATGACTTTGTCCGATCACTCCATGTGCAGCAGCCATGCCTGCCTGCAAAGAAGTCCCTTAAGTTAAAATTAGCATATGAGGGAGGGAGGGAGGGAGGGAGGGAGGGAGGAAGGGAGGGAGAATGCCTGCCTGCAAAGAAGTCCCTTAAGTTAAAATTAGCATATGAGGGAGGGAGGGAGGGAGGGAGGAAGGGAGGGAGAGGGAGAGGGAGAGGGAGAGGGAGAGGGAGAGAGTCCCTTAAGTTAAAATTAGCATATGAGGGAGGGAGGGAGGGAGGGAGGGAGGGAGGGAGAGGGAGAGGGAGAGAGTGTGTGTGTGTGTGTACCTTCAGTCCATCCTCATGGAAGCCATATCCTGAAAGAAGAATAAGAACTCAAGTTAGTCATGAAATATACAACTACAGTCCCTTGGAGACCTGAGTCCATATCAAAAGAATCAAATTACAGCAACCTTAGGAGCAAAACCATAGAAAATTGACTCATCAATTGGGCCCAAGTAAGGAGTAGGACCCTCCTCTTCAAAATTTAACCTTAAGAAAGATGGCAAGAACCTTGCAAGAATATTCTTTATTACATGCATAGGAATATAATACTCTTAGCATTGCAAAAAGCTGAGGTATAATGATCACTGGAGCATGGAAACTTCGACAGACTCACCCTGGTATGCTCCGCAGAACCAAATTCCTCTTTTTCCTTGGATCCGATGAAGCTCAAGCAAAGCTTCTGATGCAGCAACAGATGGAATTGGATGGCCAGTTGACCACTTAAGCAACGTGTGTTCCGGTTCATGTGAAGGATTGAGAGTCACGAGAAACGGAAAATCCTTCTCATCCAGGTTCTGCAAATATATATGGACCCAATTAATAAAAAGAGCATCGGTCATGCTAAAATCGGTCAGAATAGAAAGGGAATTCTAGAGGCTCAAACACTGGAAATTTCCAACATGTTGCAGAATGCACCTCACCATGCTGCTAAAATTTTAGCAGTTGTTAACAACTTATATGCATCTTGACCTATCACATAAATTGGTTTATGTACTCCCGGACAACTGCAAGTTTCACTTCTTTTATTTAAGGCGATATGTATCATGCATTGTAGCATAACGCATCTTGAAATAGCTGAATTAGACATAAAATCGGCAAAGCACATTTGTTACACCTGAAGCACATTGAGCCAGTATGTCAAGCATACTTTATTTTCAGCACTCCCCAGAAAATTCCTCGCACTCCATGCTGCTGGGTTTTTGGGCATGAAAGTTTTGTCATGATGAAGATAAATCTCACTGCCAATAGAAAAATATATCAATGGTTTCGCATTCCATAGCAGATACAGAAAGCAAAAAGAAGATTGCCATTCTTGAAATTTCAATTTTACTTTCCCCAAGCAGAAGGCTTAAAGCAAATGTAATGAACAACGATATCACTGTGAACACATTGTTCCATATTACATTAACCAACCAGGCCCTTGTAGACAATTGGTCATCCAGTAGTAGTTTTGCAGACACTAGTCATGAAAACATTATCCGAGAATGCGTAAGCTATAGGCTAACCAATTTTACCTGTAGGCATATTGGAATGCACCAAGTACTCTTGTCTCATCATAAGTTGCTTGGTCCCCCAACAATCTCAGAGCATCCGGTGCATGGACAGCTACGATACACGCGTCATATACTTCTTCAGAACCATCTCCAGTTAAGACAATGCATCCTGCATAATCTCTTTCTGTTACTGATTGCAGACTAAAAGGATAAAAAATGTAAATTTTCCTAATGATTCTTGAATATACCTACTGTGACAATTTTGTTATCATGTCGATATTGTTTGCTTTAGTTCCATGTCATGTGACAAAACAATGCTGAAAAAGACAAGACTTAAACAGCAAGTACTTACCCTCGTCACTAGTGGAGATGGATCGCACTTCACAACTTGATCTTATTTCACACCCTCTACTCTCAAGCGCATGAATGACCTGAATTCACAAATATTTACAGTTCAATTTGTAGGGTTTCCAAAGGAAAAGCATGTCAAGTATTCCATCTCGAACTATTGAATGTCCTAATTACATCACCTTATTGACATAAGAATGTGAGCGTCCTCGGACAGTAAGCCACTGAGGGCGGCCAACAACCTGCAAAGAAAGCAAGTAAAGTTAAACAAAGAGTATTATGAGGACGGATTGATAGAGGTGGAAGGAAAGATTTGGTGATATGACTCATTGATACGAAATGCCACCAACTTAAGCAGTAGAAAATTCATTGATAGGACATCTGAAGTGGCAAAATACGGTTTTATCATTTCCAATCAATCAGTAACCCTTCTAGAGCCACATGAACTACCTGAAGCAGATGATGATTGCGGCAAAAGGACAGAACCGAGAAGGCTGAAAAGCTCATGACTCCTTCCGAAGGGTAAGACCAGATTGAACCACAAATTGGGATCTATGGGAAAATAAAATTAATTGGTAATTGCCATAGATCTACATTCTCCAAACAAGCGAAGGACAGATTTTGTTATATGAGTAAATGATCAAGGCTATGACAGCAGTGATTCAGCAATCTCACAAGGTAAGCCCTTTGAAATAATTCAGAGTAACCCCGTGACTTGATAAACTGTCCCAAAGTTTCGCTGCGATCCATGTCCAGATTGCTCTCAAGTCCTTCTAGGTAACTACAAAAATAAACAGGCATCAAACAGAGTGAATGCCGGTGATTGTCCAGTTGTGCATACGAAAAGGATGCAAGAACTTAAAGATTGGCTTATACTTTGTAATTTACTAGGCCCAGTGTTGGGTATTTTGCGGAAGCGTGTGTTTGTATGTGTGGAGTATGGCTAGGAAATAAGGACGTAATTTTGAGAAGATTATTTGACAAAGGAAGCACAAGGGAAAAATAAAGAAAACTTTTATTAGTTGGTGGGTAATACAAAGAGAAGGAGAAGGAGCTGAAGTTGGTGTGTTCTGGGAGGGCTTTTAGTGGACGTCCCCCTAGCCTATTTATAGGCATTCATCACCGACTCAAAGTCACCGCCAAAATACAGCTGGACATTAGCAACCTAGACTCTAGATAATACTAGACATTTCTTTATTCTTCCACTTTGTCTTCTTGTTGCCCACGTCCAGATCCTTCTTCATTTTTCAGCTCACTTCCACAGCCACTATTGTTGACTTTCTCAAAGGTTTCTTTTGCTGCTGCCTGCTTGCCGGACAAGTTGCCGCCTTAGTCTAGATTTTTTATTTATTTTAGTATTCTTTAGTTTATTCTAGAAATTGGATCAACAATTTAACACTCCTCCTTGATCCAATTTTGCGATATTCCAAGCATGCTTCGTAACTTCTCGAACTTAGCTGGCGGAAGTGCTTTAGTAAATATATCAGCAACTTGATCTTCGGTCTTGCAGTATTTGAGCTCAATTTCTCCATTGCTCTGCACCTCTCGTATGAAGTGATATTTGATGTCGATATGTTTGGTTCTTCCATGGAAAACTGGATTCTTTGATATGGCAATTGCAGACTTGTTGTCGCAAAGTATTGGAGTCGGTGCCGATGTGCTTCTCCAATGTCTTCTAAAATTCTTCGAAGCCATAGTGCTTGACTGGTAGCGAGCAGCAGCTGCAATGTATTCAGCTTCTGCAGTGGATTGTGCCACCGAATCTTGTTTTTGGATGTCCAAGAAAACATTCCGGAACCCAATGAGAATGCATAGCCGCAGTGCTCCTCCCGTCATCGCCTGATCCCGCCCAATCACTATCGGTATAGCCGATGAGCTTGGCATTTGCACTTGGCCGATACCAAATGCCATAGTTTGTAGTTCCTCGTAAGTATCTCAAAATTCTTTTGGCTGCACCAAAATGAATTTGACTCGGACTTTGCATGAACCGCGACAATAGACTTGTTGCGTACATAATGTCCGGTCGTGTCAGATGAGATATAGTAGACTACCAATCAAACTTCTGTAGAGAGAAGCATCAACTTTTTCCACTCCATCTTCCTTTAGTAGCTTCTCATTTGTCACAAGTGGTGTTGCAACTATTTTGCAATAGTTCATCTTGAATTTCTTCAGGAGGTTCTCAGTATATTTCTTTTGCGAAATAAAGACTCCTTCATTTTGGTTGATCTCGATGCCGAGAAAATAGTGCATCAAGCCCAAGTCCGTCATCTCGAATGTCTTCATCATTTCTTCTTTGAATTCTTGAATCATCACTTCATTGTTTCCCGTATATATGAGATCATCTACATACAAAGAGACAATGAGTGTGTCGGACTTACCTTGGGTCTTGATGTAGAGCGTTGGCTCGCTCATGCTCCTCCTGAATCCTTGCTTGGTGAAGTATTCGTCTATTCGGCTATACCATGCTCGTGGTGCTTGTTTTAATCCATAAAGAGCCTTTTAAGCTTTAGAACCTTTTCTTCTTGCCCCTCGACGATAAAGCCTTGTGGTTGTTCCACATATATTTCTTCTTGAAGATATCCATTTAGAAATGCCGATTTCACATCTAGTTGATAGATCCTCCATTCTTTTTGTGCTGCAAGGGCTATGAGTACTCGAATAGTATCAAGGCGAGCAACGGGAGCAAAAGTTTCAGTATAGTCAATACCGGTTGTTGCAAGTATCCTTTCGCCACAAGCCTTGCTTTATGCTTCGGATGGATCCATCTCGCATTAAGCTTCGTCTTGTAGACCCACTTGACACCAATGATCTCTTTGTCTTCGTGGCGATCGACGAGCTCCCAAGTTTTATTTTTCTCGATCATTTTGATCTCTTCTTCCATGGCTTTTATCCAAACTTCTTCTTTGGATGCTTGTTCGTAGTTTTCTGGTTCTAAAGCAACAAAGTTGCATGTGTCGTAAATTCTTCTAAGGGTTTTTACCCTTAGTACCGGAGACTCGGGAGGAGATTCTTCTTGCGTCACTCTTGGAGAGATTGGTGGAGTCACACCGTGAGTGGTGGAATCGGCACTTCTCCTCCTTCTTGTGTTGTTGACTCCTCTTGAGTAGGTGACGTGTCTGGCAAGGCGACATATTTTTTTTCAATCTTCTCATCCTCCCAATTCCAGGCAGCATTCTCATCGAACTCGACGTCTCGACTAATTACAAGCTTCTTAGTTCTTAGGTTGTAAACTCGATAACCTTTTGATTGATCACTGTAACCAAGGAATATTCCTTTTTCAGTCTTCTCGTCGAGCTTACTCCTCTTTTGAGCAGGAATGTGAATGTAGCATATGCAGCCGAACACCTTGAGATGCTTTGCTGAAGGCTTTCGTCCGCTCCATGCTTCGACTGGAGTTTTATTTTGGACTGCTTTAGTTGGACAAGTTGCCGCCTTAGTCTAGATTTTTTATTTATTTTAGTATTCTTTAGTTTATTCTAGAAATTGGATCAACAATTTAACACCCAGCTAGATCACCTTGCAAAGTCATGTAGGATATGCTACCTTCAGAATGAATTTTGACCATTTCGAGACAGGATTTTATATCCGATTGTCTTACCTGCTATAAATGCACAGAATGTCCCAGAGTTTCTTTTCGAAAAATGACCGTTATCATGTAGGATATGCTACCTTCAATTTGAAATCTCATGTCAACAGTGTAGCATATTGCCAAAAGCTTAGGTTTCACGAAATCACTCTTTTCACCGATATCATCTCGTGATCAATTTAGCTGGAAATAACACTTCATTAATGATATTTCCTACTTCTTATAGTGGGAAGTTCAATGGCAAGATTGCAGAAAAGATTAGCAGGAAATCTTTGGTATAAATGATTATGATCATTATCGTTGTTCTAAGCTTCAAGTAGTTCAGAAGAGAACTAGAGACAAAAATATAATTAACCTTCCAATATTGAGCACTAAAAAGACTTGATCTACCTGAGGACATCCTCCTTAAATTTGATGATTTTCTCGAGCATTTGCCGAAGTAAGGATTCAACACATTTGTCTTCCGGGGCAAATAAACTCGAAAGACCATTTCGCTTTCCCCATTCACAACCTCGGCCTTTGTCTAAGCTAACCGAGAATGATATATCCGATATCTCCATTTCCACTCCAAGACTCTCAAACAACTCCATCATATTAGGGTACGTAACCTGCAGGATACCCGTGATTCGCATTAGCATTAGAAATTGCTTAAGACTAGTGATTCTTTATGAAGAAAATTACTTTTCTAAGATGCCAAAGAACCATGATCTCAAGGCAACAAAATAACATATCAATGGCTTTAACTCTCATTACTAATGGCATGCGCGGCAAGTTAGTGATATATTGAATCGACTTATATTATGAGACAAGATTTGATGGTTAAAGTTGCCCATAGACATTTCAACTATTGACGACTTTTTCAGTCATGTGTCATGTCTCGAGGGTAAAAACCGATTAATATACATCCATCAATGATATTTTACATGGTAATAAATAAATTTTATCCATGCATACAATAGCTCTATTTACTATAACCACTAAGAAAGAGATTTTCAACTCTCTAAATTTCTACTTACACAAGACATTCAAATTGTCTGTTTCTTCGAATGATTGAAATCAGACTCTATGGGCCAACACATTTTTCGGCCCACCCCAAACTAATGGGCTAGAATAGAATTAGTTGGAATTGTTATGCAATCTGTCTAATATATTTTTCATTTATATTATTAATTCGAAAGTGATTTGTCTAGTATGAACGAATTTTTGAGGTTCACAGAAAATCAAAAGGTAAAATGAAAACCAAATTGAGCCCACCCTATTCCAATTAAGCCTTTCTATTTTTATGTCTATATTCAAATTAAATATGCACGTTGATTTAGTCATGTAAATAAAGCAAATCTGACTAGACAAGAACCCAATTTTTTTATGTTCGAAACCTTGGTGGGGTTGTCGAGCCGAGGAAATTGCTCGGGCCAGGATCGAGGTCTACTCTAGTTCTAGCTACGAAGTGTGAGCCATGAGAAATTATTACCCGAATTTACCATAAAAATTCATAGGTACCACACGGGTTCAATATTTGAATTCGATTTAAAATATTCACCTAGATTTACTGAATGATTGCTCGTAGGTGACACTAGTCGAGCTTAGGGCTCTCGTAACATGACAAATTGCCTTAGCATGGCCACTGTCCCTCGTTGCAATGCCATCCCTGGCGCCCATTAAGTGTTTTGACACCAAAATTTAAAATAGCATAAAAGAGGAAAATAATGCCCATAAATGCGAAATACATTTGATATATTTAAAGTTTTTCGTCATTGGAATACATTTAATAGCTAATTTTCTAAACCGGTCAAAAAGGACACATGGGATTCAAATAGTCATTTAAACCTTTTCCTACTGACAACGTTTTATTCTAGACATTTTAACCATGTAAATGCCTCTAATTATATACAAAAAATGCCTTTAATAATTGCGATAATCTCCCTTTGACAATTAATAATCACATAAATGAACAAATTCACTCAAATGAACAAATTCACTCTCAACTGAGATTATCTTAAGCGTACCTAAGTGGGTTACTTGATAAGCAAAGGAAAATGCTTAATATGACCATCCCATTTAGCTGGAAATAAGATTAAATAAGATTAATTCATATTTATAATCCATGAGGAATCCAATGAAAACTATACTGCCTATTAACAAATATAGCCTAATTCCCTAAAACAATTCATTATTCTAGGTCAAATCTCAATTCTACCTAAACTTTTTTTGTCTCATAATTATTTCAAACTTTAGATCCAATCCCAATTTTACCTAAACATTTTTTTGTCCCATGAAAAACCTCCAATTTTATGTCATGTCCCAATTCTACCGTCCAATCTCAATTTTACCTTAAAATTAAACTTTTACTTAAGTCATATAATCAGCCTCCCCATTACTCCTCTACCAAAATTTCTCGTTGATAATTAAGAGATAGAAAACCCCATAACCTAGGCTATTCAAGCATTGTGAGCCAAGTGTCTCTAGTGCAAGCTTTCTAACCGTGAGAGAGAATACTCTTTAGCACAATAGATTGTAAACCAAGCACAAAATCAAAGATTCTCAAGGACAAATCGAAAATCCAAAACGGTGTTTCAATTGATATGGAATTTCATCTTGAATCTAAAATTTGGGGAAAAACTAGAGTAATGACATGGAAATGCCATGTAAGATCACTAAGGGCGATTTCGAATAGAGGGTTAATTGGGACAACTTTGGGACTTAAGTGAAAGTTAATAATTTTCTTTGTGAAAAAAAAGAAGTTAAGGTAAAATTGGAACTTGACCTAAAGTAGGAGTACTTTTATGAGACAAAAGAAAGTATAGAGTAGAATTGGGACTAACCTAAAATTTGAGGTTTTTTATGACACAAAAAAAGCTTAGGTTATAATTAGGATCGAACCTAAAGTTAAGGCTTTTTATAAGACAAAAGGAAAATTATGATAGAATTGTGACTAGACCTCAAGTAATGAGACAAAAAAAAGTTACGGTAAAATTGGGATTAGACCTAAAATTAAAGGTATTTTAGCATATTAGGCCTAATAGTAAAAGATCATTACTTGTCTTATGGCTATGGACTTTTTATGAAAATTATAGGTGAATTATCGAGTTCAAAATTGTCATCGGATATACTTTATAACACAGATGGATAGATTACACATGGAAGGGTCACCCTATGCCAATTTTGTTTGCATGAATTTAAAGAGAGAAATTCCTTAAAATTTGGATGTCATATGCTATAGATGAGGGCTCCATTTGCTTCAGATTTCCCAAGGGCATTGAGCCTCAAAGCCACTTGGAGAATATATGAGGTGTTTGGTAAGGGTTTTGAGACCCCATTGACCAAACGCCAAAGAATGAGAAAGCTGAAAGCTCAAAGCGGGTCTGAATTTTCAGCATTTTCGGAATGTCATTTTGAGGGTTTAATGACTTGCTTTTTTCTCAAAAGGTACTGTTCATCCTCTCCCTTGGGCTGATTGGTTTGTCATCGAAGAGAGGTCCTAACCAAGGTTGCCCGTCATCCAGGCCGAGATCGACAGTGCTACTATGGGTCAAAGAGGTCAAGGGTTGGCGACATAGATCTGGCCCTTCGACCACATCCGCGACCCTAGCGTCATGCATCCTTGGCGACGGTCACCTGAATTGCGGACGGTCGAATGGTGAAGCCTTTTCACCTTGCCAAGGATGCAAATCACCAAGGGGCTTTAGGGGTCAAGCACCCAAATTTGTAATCATGTGACCTCTCCACTTTGCCGAGGTTGCAAATCCCCATGGTTGCAAATCCTTAGCGTCATACATCCTCAGGAAACCTTAGATCGTGGAGCCTATGGTCAATGCCGGTCGACGGTCGACGGTCGACGGTCGTCTCCTGTCGCCGCCCATGCCGGCCTGTGGTCAACGTGAGAAGCTCCCCCAACTGGATCGTTCTTCTATCAGGCGCTTAATATAATTCGATATTTTTGGAATCTCAGTATGCGTGATTCTCGTGGAATGTGGTTGGCTAGTCTAATTTTACGGCTGATAACTACGGGCAAGTGTATGCGTCACTTGTCACTAATATTAATCAGTTGCGGCTGGGTTCCCTACTTGCATGCGAAACCAAAAATTTTTTTGTTTGACTTCATATCATTTTAAAGAAAAAAAAAAAGAATCCAAGAATTAAAAGGAAACCAATCATTTTCACAGTCTCTAATCATTCTTCACCATTTGACCGAAATAATATCATTCTTCACCATCCCTCTCGCGGAATTCTTTTTTAAATTCTTTAATCTTCGTGTAATAGATTGGCTAGTCTAATTAACAAATAACTTCTAATACTTGGGACAACACGTCCGTACGTGCACATGTTACTTGGAACAATTTATTTTTTATTTTTTAAACATCATCATCATTTGCAATTCTTTTCAAAATTAAATGTTTGAATATTAAAACCAGTCCCAATCAATTTTAGAGCCATCTAATCTTGTTTTTGCTGACATTGCAGGAGTGGACCGGACCACCCCCGACTCTCCTGCGGAAGCCTTTTTCTTTGAATGCTTTGCTCTTCATGTAATGCCAAAAAGAGCTCTATCTCGTCAGCAATTCCACCTCTATTCTCGTACCAATTCTACCTTTAGAGTTTGATTGATTGAACTTCTCAAACTATTAACTTATTTCCCTTCAAGTAAAAGTAATATATTATTCGAATTTTTATAAACATTATAATTTTCACTTAGCACTACGAGAGCATTAAAATGGAAATAAATGTTATTGGAGTATCACAAGTAGCAACATACCTATCTCAAAACCGCTAATGTTACGTTTGATTGTCTAGATTTCTAATCAGGATAAGACTGTATAGGATATAATATGAAATCCAAGAGATTTTGTTATATACTATCTATTGTTTGGTGACTATAGTAATAAAATCGAATATATTACATCATATTATATATATTATTTACATCATATCATATATATTATTTGGTATAAACGGCATATTTATATAAAAGAATCACAAATTTTACAAACAGAGATAATAAAAATCTCTTAGGAGACTCTTATCTACTTTATTTCTATTTTCTATTTTATTTTCTTTTATTCTTTTATAATTAATTTCTTTTTATTTCTTTCATCCCCTTAATCAATCTATAATAAAATTTTATTAAATAGAAAACTCTACTAATATACATAAAATACTAAAACATCTAAAATATGCAGTAAATATATATTTATATATTAATTTTTTATTATACAATAGAATTAAATTCAAATATATAAATAAAAATAAGATTAAATTAAAAAACAAAATTTTTATTTTTCGTTTTTGAATTTTTTATATTAGAATTCAAATATTATTTATATTGAATATACTTTTAGATTTGTTAATTTAAGAATTTTGTTATTTGAGGGAACAAAAAACTTTCCTATTACGGAATTAAAAATTTTATTCACCTTTATCTCATGAAATAATTTTATTCGGCATATCTCTTTTTATGTCTGACTATATCCTAACTTGAATAGGTATCAAACGCAAGATAGGATAAATTTTATCTTGACTATCAAACGCAACATAATATCTATCTTAAGGCGGTCCGGTCTTTTGGGAAAAAGCTGTCTGATTGTGGTGAATGGAGAGTATACTTGCAAAATCAGCCCATTTTGTATTTAAGATCAGAGAAAATAGAAGCGGAATATATATGCCCAAAAATGAAAAAACAAAAGATTGAAATTAAACGTATGCACGTGAGGGAAACGCACTGCGACTTTCTAAATCTGCACATTGCACGTCTAGAAAGTTGACTTTTCTAATCCCTTGGCACCTCCCTAAAACCCCAGCTTAGAAAATTTGTATTCTTGGGAAAATAGGATAAGCAAGGGCGATTGTAATAACGAGGAAGTCACGAGATGTTTGGCTCGTGACATGCACGACCAGATCTCTATGTTTTGCTTTGAGCAGAGGACTCAAAAAAAAAAAAAAAATGGAGGAAAATGGGGTGAAGATAATGGTGGGCAAAATGTAAAAGAAGAAGAGAAGAACGGAGATGGAGAGAGTTGCAGACTTACCCGATTGAAGACCATGAAGCCGAGGTCCAGGTCGACGTCATCGAAGGAGACGGTCCTGGCATGGCCGCCCAAGTAGTCCTCCTTCTCGTACACCACCACCCTCGCTCCTCCCCTTGCCACCTCGTACGCCGCCACGAGCCCGCTCACGCCACCCCCAATCACCCCCACTTTCATCTTCTTCCCAATCTCCTCAGTGGGTACCCTAATCTTGATGCAGAAAAAAGGAGGAAAAAAGAGACTTGTTAAATGAATGCCAATGCAACCTCTAGTTCAAGGTTGTTAAAATATTTAAATATTAAACCACGTCTTTATTTAACAGCTTAAACTTTTAAAACAGTTAATTGTTCTCCTATAAAATCTCACATGATATCAGAATAATAAATTTTTAGTTAAAATCTTTCCAAGACCCTATTTGTCTTCTCAATTACATTTCCACACTTAATATTAAATAAAAAAGACCATATTAAGTGTGCGGATATTTAAATATTAAACTACGCCTTCATCTAACTGTTTAAATTTTTAGAACAGTCGGCTATGATCCTATAAAATCTCATAAGAGTTAAGTTAGGAAATTTTTTGCAGTGGTTGGGGGCACTCATAAAGATGCACGGAACATGAGGTAAAACAAGAAAGTGGATGAATTTTTGGAAAGGAGAAAACAATGTATAGGGAGAGCATGAAGTGGAAATCCTTCAAAAGAAATTGTTGAGAGTGATTTCAAATATTAAAATATAGAAAATTGCTGGGTGTTTAGTAATTATATAGGATGAGCATAATATAAATATTTAAAAATAAATATCAAGTAAACATGATAAAATTATGAATAATGACCTTTCATAGGAGAGGTAATTTGCGCATAAGTGGAGTATATTGCAATGTAATTAAAAGCAATTAACAATGTGTTCTTATGTAGGAGTGGTAGTTCGCACTCAATTAGAAATCCCACTAATATGCGAAAGAAAAGAAAACATGACCTTCTACAAGGGCGATAGTTCGCACTCGAGTAAGGATCCCACTAGAAGTAAAAGATATAGAGAACTAGAAGTATGGAGTATTGATTCCAACCAAAACTTGGTTGGTTATATTATTGAGTGATAGAAAACTTACTAATGACTGATACAAGTAATTGGAGATGAGTACAAATTATCGAAGATATCTTAAAGAAGTGATTACAAGTGATCAAAGGGGTGAGTACAAGTGAAGGGGAAGTGTTTACAAGATTGTACGAGTAATTAAAAATAGATTTGAGATGAAAGTGAAAGGGTTGAAATCAAAGGAAGCTATTGGACGCAAGTGACCAAAAATGAGCAAGAATGCAAGAGAGCTTGAAGGCTTAAATGCAAGTGATGCCTCCCTTCTTCTCATCCTCTTCCTTTTATAGGCAAACAAGAGCAAGCTTCGAACATAGTAGTAGATTTTTTGTTTTTTTGCTTTTTTGTTTTTTAGCCTTGGTCCATTTTGAATGAAGTGATATGCTTAGTTAGCAATAGCAACATATTTAGGTGTTGTCTTCAACATGGCTTTGATATCATTTATATGATATAGCTATGCAACTTGCAAAGAGAGAGAGAGCAAGCTTCAAACATAGTAAATAGTATTTTTTTTTTGTTTTGTTTTTTAGCCTTGGTCCATTTCGAATGAAGTGATATACTTGGTCAGTAGCGGTGGCATCTTTAGGTGTTGTCTTCAACTTGGCTCTGATATCATTTATATGATATAGCTATGCAACTTTCACAGAGAGAGAGAGGAAGAGAGGAAGCTTCGAACACAGTAAGGCTCAGTTCGTTTCACGGAAAATAACTTCTAGGAAAACGTTTTCTGGATTTTCCGACGTTTGTTTCACGGAAAATAATTCATTGGGAAAAACATTTTCCATGAAGGAAAAAGTCTTCGAAGCTGGGGGAAAATGTTTTCCACTTTTTAAGTTGAGGAAAAAATTTTCCATGCTCACTCTATCCTATCTCATACCCCTTATTAGTCCTCACTTCTTTTTTTTTCTATTTTTATTTTTATTTTTTTTCATAAATTCGAATTTTTTTGTTATTTCTTAATAAATCAATTTTTTATTATTTTTAATTTTTCTTTCTGTCTTTCTTTTTCCTGTTTTTCTTTTTTTTTGGCCGGTCGCCAACCATGGCAATGGAAAATTTAATAATCAATTTTAAAAATAATAAATAATGATTTTAAAAAATAAAATATGAATAAATTATTGACAAATAATTAATAAAGGAAAATATTTTCCCAAGCGAACAGCAGAAAATATTTTCCATTTCAAAATCAAGTTTCATTCGAACATTGGAAAATAATTACGTTTTCCTGGAAAATATTTTCTAGAAAAGCAATATTTTTCGCGAAATGAACGGAACCTAAATAGTAAATTTTTTTTGTTTTGTTTTTTTAGCCTTGGTCCATTTTGAACGAAGTGATATGGTTGGTCAACAACATCGGCATATTTAGGTGTTGTCTTCAACTTGGCTCTGATATCATTTATATGATATAGCTATGCAATTTGCAGAGAGAGAGAGAGAGAGAGAGAGGGCAAGCTTTGAACACAGTAAATAAATAGTTTTTTTTTTTTTGTTTTTGTTTTTGTTTTTTAGCCTTGGTCCATTTCGAATGAAGTGATATGCTTGGTCAGCGGCAGTGGCATCTTTAGGTGTTATTTATTTTTTTGTTTTTTAGCCTTGGTCCATTTCGAATGAAGTGATATGCTTGGTTAGTAGTGGCAGCATCTTTAAGTGTTGTCTTCAACTTGGCTCTGATATCATTTATATGTTATAGCTATGCAACTTGCAGAGAGAGAGAGAGAGAGGGCGATTTTTGGTCTGCCCTTACCTAATCTTTTTATCTAATAGCTTTTAACTTTTAGAAAAATTAGTAGCGGTTCAACAAAAAATTACATGACATTAGAGGAGGGTGGTCCAAAATTCAAAATTTTCAAACCTCTATTTGCCTCCCAATGAAGTATTTCTACCATTAATACTAGATAAATATAATATTAAACTATGCTTTCATCTACTTAGGCCTCGTTTACCGATATTAGGCAAATGCACTGGCCTCACTTATTGGTCATTGTCCCTCGACAGAGAGAGGTGGAATTGGGGCTAAACGTTGAGCTCAGTCACAGCCCACGAGTTTCATGCCGACCTAAGCTACCTAGGCCTCGTTTACCGATATTAGGCAAACACACTGGCCTCACTTATTGGTCATGGTCCCTCGACGGAGAGAGGTGGAATTGGGGCTAAACGTTGAGCTCAGTTGCAGCCCACGAGTTTCATGCCGACCTAAGCTACCTATTTCATGTAAGACATAACTGATGCGAAGAAAGGTAAAAAAAATCGAGTGCCACATGTCAACAATCCATACAAGCTGCCATAGATGATTTGGCCACTTCTAATTTACGAGTAAAATTCTTATTTCCAATTTGAAGTTTGATACATTGTCCGAGAATCAAGGAAATATAGAGAAAGCTCTATGAGAAAAATGCTCTTTCCGAACTCCTTCGATGGAAAATACTCGAAATATTGACAAAAGAATAAGAATATTTCCTCAATCTAAATGATAGAAGTTGTAATCCATTTTCTGGAAAACAAGGTGGAAAAGTTTTTTTCTAAGGAGAAAGGTTTGAACAAATTGCTCGGGCATAGGCATAACGTAGGGCGCTCTCTCACAACTCATTGACTCTCAATTTTGAGTGATGGTAGATTCAACTAGGTATGTTGATGAGTTTAACAATCCTACTGAGATGAATCCCAAAGAGTTTGATAGAATGTCAAGCAGTGTTAATAATTCTCTCACAAAAAAGCATTTGCACTTCGCATGAACTCTATGAAATCCGACTAATCATAACTTTGTTTCTCATTTATTTAAGGCATTGCTGTCCTAAATTTGTTGATAATCTATTTAATAGACCGGTTAGGAGCTAAAGCACGATAGCTCACTTTACTTTTTATGAACTAGAGATTTGAGATTCATAAAATTTGTTATGCTAGGAATTTAATGTACTTTAATCAGTACCTTGTCCTCTCTGTGAAACTTGTTTTCACATGCTATTTTTTCATTGTGCTCATTGTCACGTTTATTACTTATTATTTTATTGTGTCAGCAAGTTAAGGTAATTTTTGTGAGGGTTAATATCATGAGAATGGGAGAGTTTTTTTCTCTAGATAAAGCAGGTAGGGGGAGGCGCCGATCGGATGGGGCGCGTTGAAAAAGAGGGTGGTAGGGGAGCATCTTTCTTTATGTCCTAAAGGGAGGGGAGCATCTTTCTTTCCCTTTATGATGAAAATGGGAGAGCTTTTTCTCTAGATGAAGTAAGTAGGGGGAGGCGCCAATCGGGTGGGGCGGTCCGGATGAAACGATACATTGAAAATAAGGGAGGTATGGGGCGCCCCACTAGCTCCTTTAACTATTTATGTCCTAAATGGAGGGGAGCATCTTTCTTTCCCTTTATGATTTTGTATAGGTAAGGGTGAAAATCCATCCCTTTTCGGACCCGTCATTGTTCACTCCCTTAAATTCGTGGATTGTTTGAACCATTGTCCACTTACCGGCCCTCTTGCGACTACTTGATCTTTCCACATACTTCCACGGAGTTTGGGAAATATGATTTTCCCAAAAAATATCTTTGTATAACAAATGGAATCTTATAATATAATTAATTACTTTCGTGCACTTATCCCTTTATGCTAACCATCGGTCCAGATGGCTTAAAGAAGAATCACTTGTAGATTCAACTAGTCTAGAAGAATGAAAGGTTACGAACGCCGCATTGCATTCTCTTTTATGGGGAAATACAGCTGAATCTATAAGTCATTGTCGCAACCAACCCTCGATGGGCCGCTAGAAGGGGGGTAGGTGTAAAGATACTTGCTCATAAAGGTTGGACTCTCTCAAAGTCCATTGCTCGTGTGACATTGGTTTTTCTAATCTATGTATTTAAAAGGAACTACCACTAGCCATTATTGAGGGACGAATGGAAACTTTAATCAAGATGCTAGAGTGTTCTCTTGATTGCACGCACAACCAAAGATTTCGAGATCGGAGACTTAATTACCTGAGCTATTTAACAAGAGTCCTTTCGGTACCAAACTCAATCACGTGCTAACTAATGCCATAGCAATTTATCAAAGAATTCTGAATTTCGTCCTACTCATTCTAAAACAAAGAAAATAACATTGATATATTGAAATTGAGTAATCCAAGACAATCAAATTGAAATGCACAAGCAACAACCTAGCATAGTCCTAAAAAGAAAAATGCATCTAAAAATCCTATGGTAAAACCCTAAAGGCTAATTCAATTTGGTTTTCATTTTTTGAGGATTTTCCATTTTTTAAAGAAAACTATTCGAAAAGCTGATTTTTTAAGCTTTTTTTCAAGAATCTCTAGTTTTTGGAAATTTCTGATTTTTGATGATTTTTTCAATTTTTATAAATTTTGTATTTTTTGAATAATTTTTATGAATTTTTAATTTATTATTTATTATTAAGAAAAAGAACTTTAGATATTGGGTCAAGAGACCCAGCTCGATTATTGACCTAGACCCTATCGATTCGGGTTGGACTAAAAAGCAGGCAGGCCCTAGGGTGCACTTGGAATTAGCCGTATTGGCCCATGAAAATTTAAAAGGCCCACTCAATCTCCAACTTCTCTATTCTTAGCCCAATCTCTCACCGTGGCCTATGGTACTCAAGCCCATCGACCAACCCAAAACTAAATTAAAAAACGTAGCCATTCCCTTTTCTTTTCTATTTTCCCTTTTCACTTTTTTTTTGTCTTATTCCTATTTTGTCTTGTTCTGTTCCTCTTTTAATTTTTCTTCTGGTCTTCTTCTTCGCGTCCTCCTTCCCGAAGACACCACCCTTGCAACTCCTTTCACCGAAGCTGCACCACTACCACAATGAGCCCTTGCTAGCGTTCGGGCCACCATCGAGCCACCAACTAGCATCGGTTGTTCCGTCCGACCAACAACAGTCACCACCGACAAATAACTAGTAGCCGGTGGTTTCTAACGTCGTCGGATTGACTATGGCAAGGAATATGCATACCCCGACAGACTCGAACGGTGCGGGATGATCCACGAAACGTGAAGAAAGCACTGAATACAGCATCAAGACAACAATAACCGCTAGTGACGCAGAAAATTAAAAGACCAACTTTGATTTAAGGGCTAGGGCCGATCCCATCATCGAAGCATTTCGTCAAACAATTGGGGGGTGTTGCTGAAAGGGTGGTCTCTGACTCAAATGAAACATGGATTCAAGCGGACATCAAAACAACGTGTAGGACCAACACTCAAGATAGCTTCGGGAGAGGTTAATCGCACTCAAAATAGGCATTAATGAGAAATGACTGGTCTCGGCCAAAACAAACTCTAGAACTCAAATCTCATTCAAGTATTTTAGCAAGTAGTTGGCATGCATTATTGAAATGAGAAATTTTTTGGCTCGAGCGAGCATTCAACACAGGCCTAGGTTCCTAACAAAGCATACCAGAACACACACCAACATCGATGAAGGGCTAATGGGGCTGAAGCTCATGCGAACTGGTTAGTCACGAGCTTCGGCCCAACACACCTAAAAAACAGAGCACAAATTGGCGAAGGAGGGGCCTACCTGGTTCGGGCAAAGTGTTGTAGTGGATGGGAGGTAGTGAATGGACCTCCGACAACAACTAGCCACCCTCTTAAGCTCACTCCTCTCTTTGGTTCACTCTCTCACACTAGCGAGCACCCTTTCTCTCTTAGGCGAAAGGAACTAGGGGGGGGGGGGGAGTCCCACACGCAGGCTAGGTCAAACTAAAGGAGGAGGCTAGGCTTGGGCCTAGGCGAAAGGAACTAAGGGGGAGACAAGAAAAGAAATGGGCCGGGCCATCCTAGCCTTGGCTTGATCATCTCTTTTCACAATTAATTTTTCTTTTTAAAAAAAACATATTTTGATTAAATTTTCGTTTTTTTGAAGTCCTATTACTATTAATGCAAATGTTCCTAGTGTCTATATGCAATGCAGTTTTAATGATATTTTTTTCTAGGAGATAGAAATTAATTCTTAATTTTCCGTGTGATTAATGAACAACTACACAAGTCATCAAAATTTGAATGTCGACAATCATATTTTTATAGGTTGTGTAATAGCCCATGAGAGGCGGACAAAATGTGTTTTACTCTATTCTAGACAGAATTATATGAGTCGAGTTTGCGATATTTAGAAGGTTTTATTTGAAACTAAAATTGGTGATTTCGGGTTGGCAAAGTATTATGCTTGTTTTTTTCTTTGTATTAGCGTTTTAAATCCTATTTTCCACTAGCTGTCATAGTTACTGAGATGCAACAACGAGAAGCGGAAATGGTGGTAGTCCTATTTCTTCAAGGTTTTGGTCCAAATCACAGTGTTCTTCGGTAACAAATTATTTTTCTTAGCTCTCTACCTTCCATAAAAAGAGTATCACATTGCTTATTACATTCCTAGTCCCAAAACTTCTCTCATATCAAACAATAGTGCTATGGTGGCTCGTGGTTGTTGTAATGGTCATGGAAATTGGAATTCTAGTAGTTCTAACCGTGGTCATGGCCATGGTGTTCTGGGCCAAGGTGCTCTTTGTGGTGGTGGTAATGTTTCTAGAGGAGGGGGTCACTTTTGTACTTGTTGTTAGCTTACTGGACATACTATTGATTATTGCTATGATCTCCATCCCATGTTGGTTGGGTCATATGCTTCTATCGATACTAAGCCATGGTCTTCTTCATTTGGACCTTCTTCTAGATAAGAGTATTGTGAATTTAACTCATGCAAAGTATGATGTGTTAATTAGGGCACAATAGCTTGATGTTCCTTCAGGTCCTATTGCTACTTTGGCACAATACAAAGATCCTACCTATCTCTTGTCCCCTACAATTACTCCTCGTCCTTAGGTTATTGATTCGGGTATCACTCATCATACGACTGGTGAGCTGCATCTTCTTACCTTCACCTCGTCTGTTTTGTCCATTTCAATCCTGTTGGCAAATGGTTCTTAGTCTAAGGTGACCGATTTAGGTTGTGTATCGTTACTTCTTTCATGTCCTTATCTTTAGTTTGCCATATTCTATGCTTCCCTCATAATCTATTATCCGAATGTTCTATTACCCATGACCTTGACTGTGATATTATCTTTTCTTCCTCATTGTGTTTTTTCAAGATCGAAAGAGTGGACGTCGAAGAGGTGATGGGTATGAGGATGGTGGATTGTACCTCTTGGATCCTAAGACTATTGCCGATGATGCTACTATTCAGAAGAAGGCCGTGAATGACTCTTATCAATTGCATTGTCACCTTGGTCACCCCTTAGAACACGTATTTCAATTTTATTGCAATAATCTATGAAACTTGGAGGAAAAAAAAAATCCATATTCTGGACTCGCATGCTAGAAGAGAAGAGAAAAAATAGCAAATTGGGGAGAGAGAAATATATGTCCCGGGAAGTGAAAGTCATAAAAGAAGAGAAGATTAGATTTTTCTCATTTCCTCATTTATTATTTTCATTATTTTTTTTTACATATTTATATTTTGATCTCTGACTTATTGAAGATTTTTAAAATTGATCCATGCGTGTCGAAATCGCATGTCAAGAGAATTGATCACATGTTAGATTTTCCGCACCTGTTGACCACGTGTTAGAAAGTGTCAGACACATGTTGAAGTATTCGAGATGACACGACACGACAATTCAAGAACATTAGATTCTTGAAAAATGCTAATGCTTATCAATGATCACTAAATTTACTAAAATAGAGCCTCTTCCTTTGTATTCCTCCCTTCCAACCAACTCCCCCCTTAGCATCAATTTAGTCATATACATTTTGAATCGGTGTCAATTTAATCATAAACATTTTGACTTGGTGCCTATTCAATCATTCCGCCTAATTTTGGCTAATGAACAATTTTTAATAATATTTTATTTTTTTCAATTTTTTTTCAATATTTTATTTTATTTTTCCTACCTTCATCCTCCTTCCAACAACCCACTAGATGGGAGGGCCAATCGCTAGACTAAGGCGGCCAACCAGTGGCGAGCTCGCCTCACATCACTTGGCAAGAGGCTCCCAGAGGGTGCCAATGCTTTCTAGGTAATTGTTCGATTTTTTTTCGTGACATAATGAATAGATACATGTGCCTCACTTCTCAACAACAAAGGATGATTTTTAGTGTTGAATTAATAACAGCAACCGATGATCAACACAGTACTTACAGGAAGTAAAATCATGCAAAACTGTCCTAATCAAATCTTAAAATCCACAATATCCAGAGCTGCAAGGCCTGAGCATTACCAAAATCATGCACGACTTGATACCCAACCCATGTGTTGGTAGACACACGATTAGGTAAAACTCGCCAGGATGCAAACTAAAAATCTTACAGATGCAGAGATCCATACTTGCCCGTTGGCACTGGTGAATTACCGCCAAGCAACTCTTTAGGCTATGCCATTTGATTAGTGCATAGAAATTGGCTTTCTGCAAAAGAGTCCCATAATGTACATAGCTCAATTTTGCCACCCTAACTTGTGCCACTCTTTGCCTTTGAAATCATATTATGAATAGAAACAGATGGTTTCCCCTAACTCTACCATGGCAATCAGTAAATACTCTGCCTCTTCCCACTTTCTAGCTGCCGAAGTTAGGAACCATTCCTTTCTTGCCCATTTCCGTAAGTAAACTCTGGGCCATATGGGCTGCCCTCTCTACAGTATCCATGGATCATTGTGTTGTATATCACATCATTGGGCTTTACGCATGCATCAGGCATTGACTTGAACTTCGACGCTTCCTTCATATCAGCTTTCGTGCAATGCCCGTGTACTAAAACCCCATATCTCTGCGCATCAGGAATGAATCCAGCCTTCTGCATGGATGCATAGATGTCGGATGCTTTCTCCATGCTTTCAAAGGAGAGATGCCTCTCTCCTCCATCTCCTTCACCAAATCAGTCACTGCAGGCAAATTCTTGGCTCTAGCGAATCCTGCAATCAAATTGTTGTATGTCACCAAGGATGGGGAGTGACCTAAGACTTCAGTTGATCAAACAAGCTGAAAGCTTTATCCAACTTCCCACAATTACAAAATCCATGTACAAGCGTGTTATATGTAATCACGTCCAGATTTATACCGTTCCTTTTCATCAAGTCTGCCAACCTCTCGGCTTCCCAAACTCCCACGTAGACCCCGAATGAGAATGTTGAATGTAACAACACTATACGCTAGCCCTCACTCGCACAATTCATCGAACAGTTCAAAGGCTCTGTTCACATCACCTGCCTTGCAAAGCACGTTGATCATGAGATTGCAAGTGTGTACGCTCGGAACAACCCCTCTGAGCTTGATCTTTCGGTACAACTCAAGACATCTCCCTTCATGCCTTTTCTCAAATACCCATGAATCAACACTCTGTAGGTGTTGCGTTTGGCGACTAAACCCAACTCGCTCATCTCAGAGAACAATTCCCCAGCCCTTACGACGTCGCCATGTTTGCAACAGCCATCGATCAAGGCCGTGTACATGTAAGCCACCGGAGACCAGTTCATCTCCTTCAACCGAGCAAAACCCTCAAAACCCCGGTCCAGGCGACCGGCTTTGCAGCAGCCCTTCACCATGATCCCGAGGCTCCACTCGTCGACGATTCCTACTTTGGCCCTGATCACTGAACAAACGCCACGGCTTGTCGAACGAGCCCGACCGAACGAGAGAAGTCAACAGAGTGTGGAAGGCGCTCGGATAGAGAACGAGGCCATTTTTCGCCATTTGGGTCAAAAGATCATGGGCTCGGCCCGTTGATGGAGATTGCAAAAGGGCAAGAAGGATTTAATTGAACCAAGTTCTCGTTTGGAGCGACAGTGAGAGCTTGGCGGGTTTCTTCTTCTCTCTCTGTCTTAGCTTTTTATATATGCTGGCATGTTCATTTGTGAATTGTTATTCAAGTCGCCTCTAAATAAGAGTTTGGCCATCTTTCATTAGCGTGAGGACAACTGCTTGATCCATGAAAAGTGAGGACAACTGCTTGATCCATGAAAAGTTAAACTCATGCCGTTGAAACTAAATTAGCAACCCATGTTAAGATGTCGTCTGTCAGATTAAGGCAATATTGTCTCGTTTATCCGATGCAAACATCATGTTGATGATCAAAACTACATAAATTACTCTCTCTCTCTCTCTCAACTTGCATCATCCCATGCTTGTGCAACCTGATTCGAAAGCAGTTGGAGAATAGCTTATTGATACCTTCAAATGCAGTTGAATTAGCTACCACTTGCAAGAGAAGAATTTCGGCTAATTCCCTGTTTGAATGAATAACTACAACAATTTGAACATCATTGTGGACTACAAGAAGAAAATTGTACTGTCGCTCAATTTATTTGCATGTTTGAACATGGTGTTCACAACCAAAGAAGTTTGCACACTGAAAGAAGCAAGAAAAATTTCAGGAGCCAAGAACAGAATGGCCCTGGGGGAGTCAATTGTGAGCTGGCTGAAATGGGTTGTGCTTAGTCACTTCGCAACGGAAGGATCAATTCGACTATGAGAAACTCACATATGAATCAACGAAAGCAGCATCAGTGCCTGGACGTGAGAACACAATCTGCATTTTGGAGTTCATCGAAAATTACACTTTGCAGAAGAAGCACCAAAAGAAAAAATGCATTGTAATTTTCACTTGCGTTATTTTCAACTTGCCGAGAGTGTAAGCTAACTTCTCCCATCACAAGGAAAGAAAGTAGTACTACCTAAAAGAAAGAATTACCTGATAATTTCCAAGCGTGTTCGTCTTAAAACCAGCTGCACAATAGTCGAAGTAGTACTCCCACATCCTTATGAACTTTTCATTGAATCCCAGAGCTAATATCTTCCTACAAAAGGAGAAAGGTGTCACGAATGACAACAAAACCAGGAGAAATTGTACCAAAGTGATCGCGGCATCATGTCACTCGTCACCTCTGTTTCTCCATGAAGTTTTTCCTCCAACATCGAAGTGTTTGGTAAAAATGGATTCCTATGTTGTCCACGTGCTCCACACTATAGTGGAAGATCTTTCAGTCAGTAGATAAAGTGAAGACGACAAAAAAAAATTGTGCACTTAATGTAATGCAATTGTACCTAAGTCGGGACGCGGAGGCCATAGCTGATGTTATCCTGCTTAAGGAAGGCACGCAGCACCCGGGAAAGATATATTCTTTTATGAAGTCTGAACTTCGCCTGTATTGGTCGTACCGCTCATCGGGCATGGAAGTGAACTATAATGCACCATTTAACAGAACAGTGAGCAAAAACAAGCACGTCTTTTACTTTTGAAACAATAATTCAAGCGCAAAACCACCGTATGTCACATGCCTGTAGAACAAGAAGTCCGTCTTTGGCTAGCACCGATTCGCAGCAGCCGAAGAACTCCTCCATGTATTCGTGGCCGACTGCTTCTATCATCTCGCTATGAATTCATTCCATTGACAGTCTTATAAGCATCTTTTTGGTCTGTTTAGCCAAATTACGAGTAGACAAAATGGCTTGAAACTCACCAAGAAATGATCCTGTCATATTTGTGGGTACTCGGCAATTGGCGATAATCGCAAAGAAGGAATTTGATGCTGTCCTGCAATCAACGATTTACATACATTCATTATCTCTCGGACTTATGAATTAAGTTTTCAAGTTCAAAATGCTAGTAGATTGCGTACCTGAAGCCCTGCTTCTTTCACTCTTGATTTGGCATACTTCAGTTGCTCTTCCGACAAAGTAATGCCCGTGTATTTGCATCCAGTTTGCCTGACAACTTCAATGGCCAAGCTTCCCCAACCACAGCCGATTTCAAGAACTTCATGCGTCTTTTCGATTCTCGCCTACATTTTTTTAGGGCAAAGCATTAGTCACAAAACAGCTGAAGGTTAACCCGTCAAGCAACCCGAAACTCACAGCAAGTAAAACTTACCTTTTTAATCAAAAGAGAGATTTTTCTCATCTGTGCCATCTTTAAGTCTTCACCTGCCATCTTTCGAATTTTTTGACAGGACAACAATGCATCATCATTTTGAGCCATTGGACTTTCATGTATGGATTTGTATTTACGTTTGCTTCTAAAGCACATATTCAACAACAAAATTTCAAAACAAGGTTGTGGCTACTGACCTTGAATACTGCGCAAGAGTATGTCATGGTCTCATCCAAGAATAGTGAAAAAAGTTCATTACTCTGCAAACACGACGAAATGGAAATTAGCATTACAAAATACCGTTTGTGCAAGCACATTTTTGCTTTTGATACACATCAATGTTGAGAAACTAACAATGTATTCTAGTTCATTGTGTTTTCTTGAGAAAATGCTAGGAAAAAAGATTGAATAAAGTTTTTACCAGATCATAATGCTGGGAGATGTTCCTGCGAGCTTGAGTTAAAGTGTTTTGCCTTGAAACATGCTTTAAGAAGTACTTAGCCGAAGCAATACCAGCAGTTAATAACATCGGCGTCCACCAACCCCTAATCAAAAGGCGCATCAACTGGTTTAGTATATTTAATAATATCACACAAAGTCAAAAATATTCTACTCCAATTAGTAAAGTATTGAGTACCTTTTCTTATTTAATTTCGAGACAGCAATATCAGAATCTCGGTTCACTATGAGAATCTGTAACTTGCCATAATGTTGACAAGTGATTAAGCATTTGGTATGTTTAGAAGGATACATCATTTATAAAATGTAGTCTGTTTGATGAAGAAAATCACCTGAAAAAGATTTAGAAGACCTTTATCTTTGTCTACAAAAGAAAAATCACCATTTATATATGCATCTGCCAGGCCTAGATCAGCCTGAGTCATGACCTGAAAAACCAAAAATTCTTTATTAGGACACAAAAGGTCTGAGCACGAAAAAGCAAAAACCGGGCCTTATTTGTACATGAGTCCTGAATAGTCTGATCCAGAGTGGGCTGAAATCGCACATGAGTTGAAACAATACCTTCCAGTAAAACTGTGGACTATGGATCCTCAAAGTAACTGTCAGAGGAAATCTTTCTGTGGTTCCCTCAAAGGTAAACATCGTGCCTCCTTCCTCTAATAAACTGTCAATCCCGAAAGCATAATTATTGCTACTTGATTCTCAAAATGTTCCTCTAAGCGGTAAGTCATTAGGGACATTCTGCATTTTCGAATATCATTCTTTTTTTTTTGATAAAGATCGAATATCATTCTTATTGACAAGTAAATTCACAAATTCTGTTTTAAGATATTAACGAATATGTGGGAGTGGACCACAAAGACACTTAACACTTCTGAGGATCTACAGATGAGAAAATGTTGACTATGGTACTGTATTAAAGCAATGACACTGAACACTTTTGAGGATCTATAGAGAAAAAAAACCAGGAACTATGTCCTCTACAAGCTAACAGTTATCATGATATGTAGTAATATACTCACGTTATTGAGCCTGTAGAAATAAAACGTCTGAGAAATCTGGTAACAAAAAAGCGTGCCCCAATTTCCATGAGTGAAGGAACCATATGTCGGGGATTCTCAAGAACAAAATGACTTTGTCCGATCACTCCATGTGCAGCAGCCATGCCTGCCTGCAAAGAAGTCCCTTAAGTTAAAATTACCATATGCAACTTGCTCAGAGAGAGAGAGAGAGAGAGAGAGAGAGAGAGAGTCTATACCTTCAGTCCATCCTCATGGAAGCCATATCCTGAAAGAAGAATAAGAACTCAAGTTAGTCATGAAATATACAACTACAGTCCCTTGGAGACCTGAGTCCATACCAAAAGATTTAAATTACAGCAACCTTAGGAGCAAAACCATAGAAAATTGACTCATCAATTGGGCCCAAGTGAGGAGTAGGACCCTCCTCTTCAAAATTTAACCTTAAGAAAGATGGCTAGAACCTTGCAAGAATATTCTTTATTACATGCATAGGAATATAATACTCTTAGCATTGCAAAAAGCTGAGGTATAATGATCACTGGAGCATGGAAACTTCGACAGACTCACCCTGGTATGCTCCGCAGAACCAAATTCCTCTTTTTCCTTGGATCCGATGAAGCTCAAGCAAAGCTTCTGATGCAGCAACAGATGGAATTGGATGGCCAGTTGACCACTTAAGCAACGTGTGTTCCGGTTCATGTGAAGGATTGAGAGTCACGAGAAACGGAAAATCCTTCTCATCCAGGTTCTGCAAATATATATGGACCCAATTAATAAAAAGAGCATCGGTCATGCTAAAATCGGTCAGAATAGAAAGGGAATTCTAGAGGCTCAAACACTGGAAATTTTCAACATGTTGCGGAATGCACCTCACCATGCTGCTAAAATTTTAGCAGTTGTTAACAACTTATATGCATCTTGACCTACCACATAAATTGGTTTATGTACTCCCGGACAACTGCAAGTTTCACTTCTTTTATTTAAGGCGATATGTAGCGTGCATTGTAGCATAACGCATCTTGAAATAGCTGAATTAGACATAAAATTGGCAAAGCACATTTGTTACACCTGAAGCACATTGAGCCAGTATGTCAAGCATACTTTATTTTCAGCACTCCCCAGAAAATTCCTCGCACTCCATGCTGCTGGGTTTTTGGGCATGAAAGTTTTGTCATGATGAAGATAAATCTCACTGCCAATAGAAAAATATATCAATGGTTTCGCATTCCATAGTAGATACAGAAAGCAAAAAGAAGATTGCCATTCTTGAAATTTCAATTTTACTTTCCCCAAGCAGAAGGCTTAAAGCAAATGTAATGAACAACGATATCACTGTGAACACATTGTTCCATATTACATTAACCAACCAGGCCCTTGTAGACAATTGGTCGTCCAGTAGTAGTTTTGCAGACACTAGTCATGAAAACATTATCCGAGAATGCGTAAGCTATAGGCTAACCAATTTTACCTGTAGGCATATTGGAATGCACCAAGTACTCTTGTCTCATCGTAAGTTGCTTGGTCCCCCAACAATCTCAGAGCATCCGGTGCATGGACAGCTACGATACACGCGTCATATACTTCTTCAGAACCATCTCCAGTTAAGACAATGCATCCTGCATAATCTCTTTCTGTTACTGATTGCAGACTAAAAGGATAAAAAATGTAAATGTTCCTAATGATTCTTGAATATACCTACTGTGACAATTTTGTTATCATGTCAATATTGTTTGCTTTAGTTCCATGTCATGTGACAAAACAATGCTGAAAAAGACAAGACTTAAACAGCAAGTACTTACCCTCGTCACTAGTGGAGATGGATCGCACTTCACAACTTGATCTTATTTCACACCCTCTACTCTCAAGCGCATGAATGACCTGAATTCACAAATATTTACAGTTCAATTTGTAGGGTTTCCAAAGGAAAAGCATGTCAAGTATTCCATCTCGAACTATTGAATGTCCTAATTACATCACCTTATTGACATAAGAATGTGAGCGTCCTCGGACAGTAAGCCACTGAGGGCGGCCAACAACCTGCAAAGAAAGCAAGTAAAGTTAAACAAAGAGTATTATGAGGAAGGATTGATAGAGGTGGAAGGAAAGATTAGGTGATATGACTCATTGATACGAAATGCCACCAACTTAAGCAGTAGAAAATTCATTGATAGGACATCTGAAGTGGCAAAATACGGTTTTATCATTTCCAATCAATCAGTAACCCTTCTAGAGCCACATGAACTACCTGAAGCAGATGATGATTGCGGCAAAAGGACAGAACCGAGAAGGCTGAAAAGCTCATGACTCCTTCCGAAGGGTAAGACCAGATTGAACCACAAATTGGGATCTATGGGAAAATAAAATTAATTGGTAATTGCCATAGATCTACATTCTCCAAACAAGCGAAGGACAGATTTTGTTATATGAGTAAATGATCAAGGCTATGACAGCAGTGATTCAGCAATCTCACAAGGTAAGCCCTTTGAAATAATTCAGAGTAACCCCGTGACTTGATAAACTGTCCCAAAGTTTCGCTGCGATCCATGTCCAGATTGCTCTCAAGTCCTTCTAGGTAACTACAAAAATAAACAGGCATCAAACAGAGTGAATGCCGGTGATTGTCCAGTTGTGCATGGATGCAAGAACTTAAAGATTGGCTTATACTTTGTAATTTACTAGGCCCAGCTAGATCACCTTGCAAAGTCATGTAGGATATGCTACCGTCAGAATGAATTTTGACCATTTCAAGACAGGATTTTATATCCAATTGTCATACCTGCTATAAATACATAGAATGTCCCAGAGTTTCCTTTCGAAAAATGACAGTTATCATGTAGGATAAGCTACCTTCAATTTGAAATCTCATGTCAACAGTGTAGCATATTGCCAAAAGCTTAGGTTTCACGAAATCACTCTTTTCACTGATATCATCTGTGATCAATTTAGCTGGAAATAACACTTCATTAATGATATTTCCTACTTCTTATAGTGGGAAGTTCAATGGCAAGATTGCAGAAAAGATTAGCAGGAAATCTTTGGTATAAATGATTTTGATCATTATCGTTGTTCTAAGCTTCAAGTAGTTCAGAAGAGAACTAGAGACAAAAATATAATTAACCTTCCAATATTGAGCACTAAAAAGACTTGATCTACCTGAGGACATCCTCCTTAAATTTGATGATTTCTCTGAGCATTTGCCAGAAGTAAGGATTCAACACATTTGTCTTCTGGGCAAATAAACTCGAAAGACCATTTCTGCTTCCCCATTCACAACCTCGGCCTTCGTCTAAGCTAACCGAGAATGATATATCTGATATCTCCATTTCCACTCCAAGACTCTCAAACAACTCCATCATATTAGGGTACGTAACCTGCAAGATACCCTTGATTCGCATTAGCATTAGAAATTGCTCAAGACTAGTGATTCTTTATGAAGAAAATTACTTTTCTAAGATGCCAAAGAACCATGATCTCAAGGCAACAAAATAACATATCAATGGCTTGAACTCTCATTACCAATGGCATGCGCGGCAAGTTAGTGATATATTGAATCGACTTATATTCTGAGACAAGATTTGATGGTTAAAGTTGCCCATAGACATTTCAACTATTGATGACTTTTTCAGTCATGTGTCATGTCTCGAGGGTAAAAACCGATTAATATGCATCCATTGATGATATTTTACATGGTAATAAATAAATTTTATCCATGCATACAATAGCTCTGTTTATTGTAACCACTAAGAAAGAGATTTTCAACTCTCTAAATTTCTACTTACACAAGACATTCAAATTGTCTGTTTTTTCGAATGATTGAAATCAGACTCTATGGGCCAACAAATTTTTCGGCCCACCCCAAACTAATGGGCTAGAATAGAATTAGTTGGAATTGTTATGCAATCTGTCTGATATATTTTTCATTCATATTATTAATTCGAAAGTGATTTGTCGAACGAATTTTTGAGGTTCACAGAAAATCAAAAGGTAAAATGAAAACCAAATTGAGCCCACCCTATTCCAATTAAGCCTTTCTATTTTTATGTCTATATTCAAATTAAATATGCACGTTGATTTAGTCATGTAAATAAAGCAAATCTGACTAGACAAGAACCCAATTTTTTATGTTCGAAACCTTGGTGGGGTTGTCGAGCCGAGGAAATTGCTCGGGCCAGGATCAAGGTCTACTCTAGTTCTAGCTACGAAGTGTGAGCCATGAGAAATTATTACCCAAATTTACCATAAAAATTCATAGGTACCACTCGGGTTCAATATTTGAATTCGATTTAAAATATTCACCTAGATTTACTGAATGATTGCTCGTAAGTGACACTAGTCGAGCTTAGGGCTCTCGTAACATGACAAATTGCCTTAGCATGGCCACTGTCCCTCGTTGCAATGCCGTCCCTTGCGCCCATTAAGTGTTTTGACACCAAAATTTAAAATAGCATAAAAGAGGAAAATAATGCCCATAAATGTGAAATACATTTGATATATTTAAAGTTTTTCGTCATTGGAATACATTTAATAGTTAATTTTCTAAACCGGTCAGAAAGAACACATGTGATATGCTCAAATAGTCATTTAAACCTTTTCCTGCTGACAACATTTTATTCTAGACTTTTTAACCATGTAAATGCCTCTAATTATATACAAAAAATGCCTTTAATAATTGCAATAATCTCCCTTTGACAATTAATAATCATAAATGAACAAATTCACTTTCAACTGAGATTATCTTAAGCGTACCTAAGTGGGTTACTTGATAAGCAAAGGAAAATGCTTAATATGACCATCCCATTTAGCTGGAAATAAGATTAAATAAGATTAATTCATATTTATAATCCATGAGGAATCCAATGAAAACTATACTGCCTATTAATAAATATAGCCTAATTCCCTAAAACAATTCATTATTCTAGGTCAAATCTCAATTCTACCTAAACTTTTTTGTCTCATAATTATTTCAAACTTTAGATCCAATCCCAATTTTACCTAAACATTTTTTTGTCCCATGAAAAACCTCCAATTTTATTTCATGTCCCAATTCTACCGTCCAATCTCAATTTTACCTTAAAATTAAACTTTTACTTAAGTCATATAATCAGCCTCCCCATTAATCCTCTACCAAAATTTCTCGTTGATAATTAAGAGATAGAAAACCCCATAACCTAGGCTATTCAAGCATTGTGAGCCAAGTGTCTCTAGTGCAAGCTTTCTAACAGTGAGAGATAGAATACTCTTTAGCACAATAGATTGTAAACCAAGCACAAAATCAAAGATTCTCAAGGGCAAAATAAAAAATCCAAAAGGTGTTTCAATTGATATGGAATTTCATCTTGAATCTAAAATTTGGGGAAAAACTAAAGTAATGACATGGAAATGCCATGTAAGATCACTAAGGGCGATTTCGAATAGAGGGTTAATTGGGGCGAATTTGGGACATAAGTGAAAGTTAATAATTTTCTTTATGAAAAAAAAAAGTTAAGGTAAAATTGGAACTTGACCTAAAGTAGGAGTATTTTTATGAGACAAAAGAAAGTATAGAGTAGAATTGGGACTAACCTAAAATTTGAGGTTTTTTATGACACAAAAAAATGCTTAGGTTATAATTAGGATTGAACCTAAAGTTAAGGCTTTTTTATAAGACAAAAAGAAAATTATGATAGAATTGTGACTGGACCTCAAGTAATGAGACAAAAAAAAGTTACGGTAAAATTGGGATCAGACCTAAAATTAAAGGTATTTTGGCATATTAGGCCTAATAGTAAAAGATCATTACTTGTCTTATGGCTATGGACTTTTTATGAAAATTATAGGTGAATTATCGAGTTCAAAATTGTCATCGGATATGCTTTATAACACAGATGGATAGATTGCACATGGAAGGGTCACCCTATGCCAATTTCGTTTGCGTGAATTTAAAAAGAGAAATTCCTTAAAATTTGGATGTCATATGCTATAGATGAGGGCTCCATTTGCTTCAGATTTCCCAAGGGCATTGAGCCTCAAAGCCACTTGGAGAATATATGAGGTGTATGGTAAGGGTTTTTGAGATCCCATTGGCCAAAGCCAACAATGAAAAAGCTGAAAGCTCAAGGTAGGTCTGAATTTTCGGTATTTCTGGAATGTCATTTTGAGGGTTTAATCACTTTCCTTTTTTTCTCAAAAGGTACTGTTCATCCTCTTCCTTGGGCTGATTGGTTTGTCATTGAGGAGAGGTCCTAGCCAAGGTTGCCCGTCATCCAGGCTGAGATTGACGGTGCTACTATGGGTCAAAGAGGTCAAGGGTCAAGCAACATAGATCTGGCCCTTCGACTGCATCCGCGACCCTGGCGTCATGCATCCTCGATGACCATCACCTGGATTGCAGACAGTCTAATGGTGAAGCCTTTTCACCTTGCCAAGGTTGCAAATCGCCAAGGGGCTTTGGGGGTCAAGCCCCCAAATTTGTAATCATGTGACCTCTCCACTTTGCCAGGTTGCAAATCCCCATGGTTGCAAATCCTTGGCGTCATACATCCTCAGGAAACCTTAGATCGTGGAGCCTGTGGTCAATGCCGGCCGTGGTCAACGGTCGACGGTCGTCTCCTGTCGCCGCCCATGCCGGCCTGTGGTCAACGTGCGAAGCTCCCCCAACTGGATCGTTCTTCTATCAGGCGCTTAATATAATTCGATAGTTTTGGAATCTCAGCATGCGTGATTCTCGTGGAATGTGGTTAGCTAGTCTAATTTTACGGCTGATAACTACGGGCAAGTGTATGCGTCACTTGTCACTAATATTAATCAGTTGCGGCTGAGTTCCCTACTTTCATCCGAAACCAAATTTTTTTTTTGTTTGACTTCATATCATCTTAACGAAAAAAAATAAAGAATCCAAGAATCAAAAGGAAACCAATCATTTTCACAGTCTCTAATCATTCTTCACCATTTGACCAAAATAATATCATTCTTCACCATCCCTCTCGTGGAATTCTTTTTTAAATTCTTTAATCTTCATGTAATACAAAAGCAGTTTCATATCACATAGCTCTCCTCTATTATTGTTTTAAATTATATATTTTTCTTCCCCAACAAGATAAAAATACACCCTAAGTTTTTATGTCCCAAATTTAGATGGAATAGGTTAAAGACGTACTCAAATCCAAATTATACTTCATGTAATTCAAATGTTGTTTCATATCAGACAGTTCCCCTCTATTATTGTTCTAATTTTGCATTTAGATTTTACTTCACTTGTTGTGATACTAACTTTTCATCCAAGTCATATATAACATTCAAGTTGTAAAAAATAACAAATTTATACATTGCAAGGATTTTATATGTTTAAAATCATAGAGAAAAAAATCCAAATGCCTATTTCGCAAGACTAAACGAATAAAAGATCAAGAGTGAACATAAAAACATGGAGAAATGCAATGTAACTTTCCAAGTGTGCAATCTTCTAGAAAGTCACTTGTTTTGATTCCTAGGAAAAAAGGACAAGCAAGGGCGATTTGACTAATATGGAGAAAGTCTCTCTGATCCGTCACAAGAAGTTTGGCAACCTGACATGTACAGCTAGATATGTTTTTGGCTCTGAGCAGAGGGAGCACTCAGAAATGGAGAAAATGCATTGACCTTATTGGCGAGTACAGGAAGAGATAAATCCCGTTAAAAAGAGGAGAAGAAGGATGGAGATGGAGAGTTGAAGACATACACGATTGAAGACCGTGAAGCCGAGGTCCAAGTCGACGCCATCGATAGAGACGGTCTTGGCATGGCCTCCCAAGTAATCCTCCTTCTCGTACACCACCACCTTTGCTCCTCCTCTCGCCGCCTCATACGCCGCCACGAGCCCGCTCACACCACCCCCGATCACCCCCACTTTCATCTTCTTCCCTATCTTTCCTTTATCAATAGCCTAATCTGGATTTCCAAAAAGGAAACAAAAGGTGTTAAATGAATGCCAATGCAATCTACCATCTAGGGTAATTGGAAATTTTCTGCAGTCAATAGGTACCCGTGAAAGTGCATACAAGAAAGTGGATTTTGTAAATAAAAAAAAACAATGTATTGGGAGAACTTGAAGTGAAAATTTTTGTTAAGGAAACTGTCCATTTTCTTGCAGGTTTTAAAATTCTTTATTTCTGGGTATATAAGATTTCAAGAATTTTTAGTGGAGAAGAAGAATGCTACGTGCCCAGATTTTCTCAAGAGTTTTCTAAGCACATTCCGAAAATTTTATCCCAGAGAGAGAAGAGAGAGAGTAGAAGATGAGAAGGTTACATTTGAAAGGTGATGCGAGTGTTGGAGAGAACCAAGTAACCATTCATCAAGAAATAAACTTGGTCCAGGATCAATTTCTCCCCTAAAACTAAACTGATTGTAATCAACTTAACTTTAGCACAACAATCAGCAATACATAATACCAAAATGATAAGAAAAACAAATCCAACAACAATATAAAGGATTTAACATGGAAACCCAATGTGGGAAAAATCACAGATTGCTTCAAAATTTCTGCTAATCACTAAGAACAGTATTCTCTAGTCATAAAGTATTTTTATCTAGTCACATACTAGAGACTTAAAATCAACACTAACCAATAAAATCCGAACCACAATTGGAGAATTCAGAGGAGATTCTCAATGAACGAAACCGATCAAATTGTAGCCCTCAATCTCACGAACAACAAACTCAAATTTGAGTCAATTTCATCAATGTTCAGCCTTCGAATCAGGACCACAAAATTTCAGCCCTCTTCTTCTCCTCTCCTCGTACACTCTTCGGGTGGTGGAACTCTCCGTAATCTCTCTTATAACGCTCACGGGCACACGGTCGCACGAAAGCCTTTTTGTCTCACTCCCTCTCTATCTTTTTGACTTTTGACCATTTTCTTTTCTTTTTGTTTAATGCTAGGTGGGCCCCACAGGAAGGTGGACCGACCAAACAGCGAGAGTAGAGACGAGATTGCAGATGCCGAGAATCTCATCGAACCGATACCCGCGCGCCCTCAAATACCATTTTCTTTTCTTTTCTTTTTGTTTTATGCTAGCTGGCTCCACACGAAGGTGGACCTAGCCAATAACCAGAGTAGACGACAAGCGATGCAGAAGCCGAGAATCCTATTGAACCGATACCTACATGCCCTCAAATGCCTCCTCTCTCTCTCTCTCTCTCTCTCTCTCTCTCTGTGTTGGCTGCAAAGAGTTTGAAAGGCCATTCGAGAACAAAATAAAGATGACTGACTTTTTATCCTGTCTCCCAACCTCTCGACAAGAACTCACTTTAAAAGCTCACATAGTAAATCTAACTCCTCTTATATGTTCAAGTATGTAATAATCAACGAAAATTTCATCTCATATATAATTCTTATCCAAATGAAACCCTTTTGAGGATATCTACACAAATTAGAAAACCACTCAATTTTAGGAAACCTATTCACATCTAGTTTTCTTTACGAAGTTCAAAATTGGGTTGGGAGATGTGATCAATGAGAAGGTGTCTAGAGACGAGGTGTCCACCATGTTGGCAAGTGCAATTGTCAATCGTCATTCAATTTCAAGTTCTATGGAATGCAAAATGCCATCTTTCATTGAACCCATGAAATGTGATCTATGAAAAGTAAAATTTGTGCCATCATGATCAAGTTACTAGCCCATGTAAAGAATGTTACGATCAAATTGAAGAAATTAGTGTCGGGATAAAATCAAGTCTCGTTCTTTTGATGCAAACATCGTATGAGCAATCAAAACTGTCTAAAGTAATCTTTGCTCTCAACTCTCATCATCTCATGCTTGCACAACTTGCTTCAAAAGAGGTGGAAGAATTGCATATTTTTGCACCTTCAAATGCAGATGATTTGCTACTAGTTGCAAAAGAAAAAATTTGGTGAATTCCTGTAGTGACCTATTTTTTTCGTCTCGAGGGGGAAAGAAATATCTAATAGGTTTAAGGGTATTGTCCAAATGGTAGGTCCAGGACCTCTCATTAGACATAAGTTCTCCCAAGCTCATACCCTGCGTGACATTGGGTGTTTATGAAAATCTTCTAATGAGGAGTAGCTACTAGTCTATTGAGATCGGCTAGAAAGCAAGTTAGGTATGGAAGTGTGCTTCACGTTCTACTCGATCAGAGAATTTAAGGTCGGGGACATGATTACACTAATTAACCAGTTAGTGCTCTTTCGGTACCTAATCTTGTTCGTTTCAAAAAGACTTTTGTGAAGTAGTTTGGATTGATTTTAGACTTAACCACTAACATATGAGGTGATTATGCGGATGCGCAATCATCAAAATAACAATTAACAATTAAAGAAAACATTAAATAAATTACAAGAAAAAATGAACGCCTAGCATTAAGAGATAAATAAATGGCAATCCTAATTAAACTAAGGGGAAATCATAATCATCGCATCATAAGCGTGCAATTAAGAGCAATTATATCTGAGGATAATTAAAACCTTAAGGTGAAGTCGTGAGAGCTTGTTCAATTTTAAGCACAATCTTAGATTGATAATTTTCCCATACTTTTTAAGAAAAAAATTATCCAAGAATTATTTTAGAGCTTTTTAAGGAATTCTAAAACTAACTTGGAATTTTTTATATTTTTGAAATTTTCTTTTTTTTCTTTTTTGTTAAAGAAATTTCCGAAAAATTTTATAAATTTTCAGGTTTCTGAATTTTCCATGAATTTTCTGAAATTTCGAATTTTTTATGATTTTTTAATATTTTTAATATTTTTTATGATTTTTTGAATTTTTGAATTTTTTGAATTTTTATATAAAAGATTATTCGGGCCGGGTCAGGAAACCCGGCCCCGCTTACCCGATTCGGACCCTGCCGGTCCAGGTTGGGCTAAAGGACCCGAGCCGGCCTTAAGCCCACTTAAAAAAACAAAAAAGGCCCACACGGATTTTTTAAAAAAGAAGCCCAATTTTAATTTCTATTCTAGCCCAGCGAAAAACCCGGCCCGTGATAACTGCAGCCCAACGGAAGCGGGCCCGCGACTAACTCAGCCCAACGGGAGGGGGCCCGAGGCGAAGCCCATATCCATGCTTTATTATTTTTTGGCCCTTTTTGTTTTTGTTTTTGTTTTTACTTTTTGTCTCCTCCCTGCTTTGGTCTTCTTCCTCCTGTTTCTGCATGCACGCCCGACGCCTTCTTCATGCACGAGGACCCTGCAACTCCATTCCGCCGAACCGACGCCGACGCCACCGCGAGTCCTCACCGGACCTTGGGAGATCGCCATGTCGTCGTCCGGCGTCGGTCGTTCCGTCCGACCGGCGCCGAGCTCCGCCAGCCACTAGCTGGCCGGCATTCGAAAGTCGCCGGATTGACGCCGGCGAGGCCCACACGACTAGACCGACACACCCAGCTCGAGATAACCCACCGATAAGCCAAGAAATCGCCTAAAGCGGAGTGCAATAACAGTTAAAATCCTAGCAACGCAGAAAAACCAAGAGCCGAGCTCCGGTCGAAGATTGAGTTCGGATTTTTCATTGAGGCATTTCGTCGAACTGTTAACGGGCACTACCAAATTCAAAGGTTTCCGGCTCAACCGAGCCTCGAACGCGCTTTAGGGGTCTGTGGACGTGACCGACAAGGGACGTGGGAACAAAATGCAAGGGCGATGAGGGCCGGAGCTTGCGCGAGCTGGTCAGCCGCGAGCTCCGGCCCGGCATTTTCCGAAATAGGACTTCGAGGATGCAGGGGACCTACCTCGTTCGGGGAAGAGCTGCGGCGGAAAGTGGCGGCGGACGGGCCTCCGGCGACGGCTAACCGCTCTCTCGAGCTCGCCTTCTCCCTCTGGTTCGCTCTGTCACGCTCCGACTTTCTCTCGGTCTCTCTCTTTTTCTGTCCGAGTTCTCTCTCTCGGTCTTCCCTCAGCCTCGGCTTTTTCTGTCCGTCTCACGGAAACGATACCGGCAGCAGTGGAAACAACGCTAGCAGGTGGCGTCGTTGGTGGCTGAACAGCAACGGCGTCGGGCCAAGCAACCAGCGTCGCACGCGGCGGCGAGACTCGGCCGAGCAGCTCTCTCTCTCTCTCGGATCCCTCGTCTCTTTTCTTCTCTCCGGTTTCTTTCCTCTCGCCTTCTCGGCTGAGCAAGAAACCAGGCTTCCCTAGCTCTCTCTCGCTGCTCTCTCTTTTCTTTCTCCGCCCCTGTTCCTTCTTTTTGCCCTCGCCTTCCGCCTCCTTTTTTCGGTCCCTCCGAGTCCCTCCCTTTTCCTGTCTTGCCTCCGTTTCCTCCCCTCCTGTCCCTCCGCCACTGACTTTCTGCCTTGCCGACCAAACCTCTGCCCTCTGACCTGCAGATCGCCCCATCCCGATCTTCTGCTGGCGTGCTGCAACTTCAATTTTTTTAATCCCCAGCAGCCCGCCGTTTCCACGTGCTGGAGAAGAAGGGGAGAAGAAGACATGGACGGCCCGGGCCGGGGAAGGAAAGAAAGGGGAAAGTGAGCCGAGCCCATGCGGGAGGAAAAGAAAGACAGAAAGAAAGGGGGCCGGGCGGGCCCAGCCCCGGCCCGGACCCACTTTCTTTTTTAAATCGAATTTTTTTTAAAAGGAGGCTAATCCCTAAATTTTAATGCTACTAAGTCATAAATAAAATGACAACAATTTAGATGTCAACAATTCCTTCTCTGAATCAATAACAGCACCAATTTAAATATCATTCCAGACTATAAAAAGAGAACTGTTCTCTCAACCAATCCACTTGCATGTTTGAATGTGTTCACAAACCAAAGAATGTTGAATCACTGAAAGAAGTAAGAAAAATTTCCAGCAACCAAGGGCTGCCCTTAGGGAATCATTTGTGAGCTGGCTCAAGGGGGTCATGCTTAGCGACTTCACAACGGAAAGATCAATTTGATGATGGGAAACTCACATATGGATCAGCGAAAGCAGCATCATTGCCTGGACGTGAGAACACAATCTGCATCCAAAGATCATCGAACATTACACTTTGAAGGGGAAGCACCAAAATAAAAAAGTGCATTTGTAAACTGCACTAGTGTATTTTTTTATTTTCAACTCGACGAGAGTGAAAGCAAACTTCTCACATCACGAGGAAAGAATGTAGTTCTACTTAAAACAATGAGGCACTACCTGATAATTTCCAAGCGTGTGGGACTTAAAACCAGCTGCGCAATAGTCAAAGTAGTATTCCCACGTCCTTATGAACTTCTCATTGAATCCTAGAGCCAATATTTTCCTGCAAAAGGAGAGAGCTGCCGTGAATGACTACTAAATTGGGAGACATTGTACCAAAGTGATTAAAGCATCGTATCGCTAGTCACCTCTGTTTCTCCATGAAGTTCTTCCTCCAACACCGAAGCGTTTGGTAGTAATGGATTCCTATGTTGTCCAGATGCTCCACGCTGTAGTGGAAGGTCTTTCGGTGAATAAATAAAGTGAAAAAGAAGAGAGAAACTTAGGTACGTAATGTTATGCAATTGTACCAAAGTCGGGATGCAGACGCCATAGCTGATGTTATCCTGCTTAATGAAGGCAGGCAGCCGCCGGGGAAGATATATTCTTTTATGAAGTCTGAACTCCGCCTGTATTCGTCGTACCGCTCATCCGGTATGGATATAAACTGGTGAAATTTAACACACTAGTTAAAAAAAAGAAGCACATCTTTTACTTTTGAAACAATAATTCGAACCACAAAACTGGTGTATATCACATGCCTGTAGAACAAGAAGTCCGTCTTTGGCTAGCACCGATTCACAACAGCTGAAGAACTCTTCCATGAATTCATGGCCAACTGCTTCTATCATCTCACTGTGAATCCATTCCATCAAGAGTGAGTCTTTTAAGCTTCTTTTTTTTTTTTTTTTTTTGGGGGGGGTGTCTATTTAACCATATTATGAAAAGATAAACTCACCAGGAAATGATCCTGTCATATTTGTAGGCACTTGGCAATTGGCGATAGTCACAAAGAAGAAATTTGATGCGGTCCTGCATCAAAAGGAAATACGTTATCTCTCGGACCGAATAAGGTAATTTTTCAGTGCCAAATGCAGGCAGATTGGATACCTGAAGGCCTGCTTCTCTCACTCTTGATTCAGCATATTTCAGTTGCTCTTTGGACAAGGTAATGCCGGTGTATTTGCATCCAGTTTGCCTGACAACTTCAATGGCCAAGCTTCCCCAACCGCAGCCGATTTCAAGAACTTCATGCGTCTTTTCAATTCTCGCCTACATTTTGATAAGGCAAAGCATTAGCCATAAAACAGTCAAAGGTTAACCATCAAGCAGCCTACAACTAATAGCAAGTAAAACTTACTTTTTTAATCAAAAGACAGATCTTTCTCATCTGTGCTGCTTTTAGGTCTTCATCTGCCATCTATCAAATTTTTCAACAAGACAAGAACGCATCAATGTTTTGCGCGGCTAGACTTCATTCTGATAGAGATATTTTATTCATTCTGGCTTCTAAAGGACATATTCAGCAGCAGAAATATTGAAACACAGTCGTGGTTGCTGACCTTGAACACAGCACATGAGTATGTCATAGTCTCATCCAAGAACAGCGAAAAAAGTTCATTACTCTGCCAACATGACAAAATGGAAATCCTAGAATTACATCATAGCATATGCACAAGCACAATCATACTTTTGATAAACATCAATGTTAAGAAATTGACAATGTATTCTGGTTCATTCTGTTCTCTTGACAAAATGCTAGGAATAAAGTATCTACCAGATCATAATGCCGGGAGATGTTCCTACGAGCTTGTGTTAAAGTGTTTTGCCTTGATACATGCTTGAAGAAATACTTAGCCGAAGCAATACCAGCTGTCAATAACACTGGTGTCCACCAACCCCTAATCAAAAAGTGCCATCCACTGGTTTAGTTTCTTTAATAAGATCATACAAAGTCAAAAATACTTTGTTTTCTTAAAAAAAAATACAGATTGTTCCAATTAATAATGTAGTGAGTACCTTTTCTTACTTAATTTTGAGATGGTAGTATCGGAATCTCTATTGGCTATGAGAATCTACAATTTTCCATATCATTGACAAGTGATTAAGCATTTGATAAGCTCAAACTGATACAGCATTTGGAAAATGAAGTCCATTTGATGAAGAAAACAACCTGAAAAAGATTTAGAAGACCATTATCTTTATCTACGAAACAAAAATCACCATTTATGTAAGCATCTGCTAGGCCTAGATCAGCCTGAGTCATGACCTGAAAAACCAAAAAATTTATATTAATACATTAAAGGGTTTCAACGGGAAAAAGCAAAAACTGCACTTTATCTGTAAGAGGGTCCTGAATAGTCTGATTCAGTGTGGGCTGAAGTTGCACGTAAAGATAGCATGATACCTTCCAGTAAAATTGTGGACTGCGGATCCTCAAAGTAACCGTTAGAGGACATCTTTCCGTGGTACCCTCAAAGGTAAACATTGTGCCTCCTTCCTCTAATAAACTGCCACTCAAGAAAGCACAATTATCACTATGGGATTCTCAATATGATCCCCTAAACCGTGAGTCATTAAGAACATTTCGCATTTTCAAATATCATTCTTATTGACAAGCAAACTTGCAAATTCTGTTTCTAAGATACTAACTAAAATGCAGAACTGGACCACAACAAAGTAGCAATGGATATGACTTTAGAGATAAGATGTTGACTCAGAGGCCGATGTAGAGCAATGACGGTTAACAGTCCTGAGGATCTACAAGAAATAAGACGGAGAGATATTTACACTACCAGCCAATAGTTATCATGATAATTAGTAGCATACTCACATTACCAATCCTGTAGAAATATAACGTCCAAGAACAACAAAGTAGCAATGGATATGACTTTAGAGATAAGATGTTGACTCAGAGGCCTATGTAGAGCAATGACGGTTAACAGTCCTGAGGATCTACAAGAAATAAGACAGGGAGATATTTACACTACCAGCCAATAGTTATCATGATAATTAGTAGCATACTCACATTACCGATCCTGTAGAAATATAACGTCCAAGAACAACAAAGTAGCAATGGATATGACTTTAGAGATAAGATGTTGACTCAGAGGCCTATGTAGAGCAATGACGGTTAACAGTCCTGAGGATCTACAAGAAATAAGACGGAGATATTTACACTACCAGCCAATAGTTATCATGATAATTAGTAGCATACTCACATTACCGATCCTGTAGAAATATAACGTCCAAGAAATCTAGTAACGAAAAGGCGTGCCCCCATTTCCTTGAGAGAAGGAACCATATGTTGAGGATTCTCAAGAACAAAATGACTTTGTCCGATCACTCCATGTGCAGCAGCCATGCCAGCCTGCCGAGAAGTCCCTTGACTTAAAAATTCGCATATACAACTTGCCCACAGAGAGTTTATACCTTCAATCCATCTTCATGGAAGCCATATCCTGAAAGAAGAACAAGAACTCAAGTTGGTAATGAAATATATAACTATATTCCCTTGGCGACCTGAGTCAAAGAATTAAAAAATTCCGTCTACCAAACGATTCAAATCACAGCAATTTTAAGAGCAAAGACCATACAAACATGACCCGTCAATTAGGCATAACTTAGGACCCTCCTCATTCAAAATTTAAACTCAAGAAATATGACAGGAACCTTATAGGAGTATTCTTTATTAAATGCACAGAAATAAATAATACTCTCAGCGCTGATACAAAAACAATCACTAGCGCTAATATAGAAATTTCAAAGGCTCACCCTGGTACGCTCCGCAGAACCAAATTCCTCTTTTTCCTTGGATCCCATCTAGCTCTTGTGAAGCTTTCGATGCAGCAACAGATGGAATTGGATGGCCAGTGCACCACTTAAGCAATGTGTGTTGTGGTTCTCGTGAAGGATTAAGAGTCACGAGAAACGGCAAATCCCTCTGATCAAGGTTCTGCAAATTTTTACAGGCCCAATTAAAGAAAAGAGCATCAGTCATGCTGAAACCGGTGCCACCAGAAAGGGAGTTCTAGAGGCAGTGAAACCACGTAAATTGTCAACATGTTGTGGAATGCGCCACATGAAGATGCTACATTGCTAAAATTTTTGTAGGCATTGACAACTTACATGCACATCGACCTAATACTTTTTTAGTGTCGTTTATGCACTGCATGACAGCTGCAAGTTTCACTTCTTTTATTTTAAGGTGATATATAGCACAAGTTTGTAGTGCAACAGATCCTGAAGGGCACAGCTGAATCAGAAATAAAATCAGCAAAGCACCGTTGCCATACCTGAAGCACATTAAGCCAGTATGTCAAGCACACTTTATTTTCAGTACTCCCCAGAAAATTCCACGCACTCCATGCTGCTGGGTTTTTTGGCATGAAAGTTTTGTCATGATGAAGATAAATCTCACTGCCAATAGAAAAATGTACCAATGGTTTTGCATTCTGTAGTAAATATAGAGAGCGAAAAGAAGCTTGCCATTCTCGAAATTTCAAGCAGAAGGCTTAAAGCAGATGCAATTGACAACAATATCACTGTGGACACCATTGTTCCATTCTACATCAACTAACTGTGGCCTTGTAGACAATTGGATATTTCTCCAGTAGTACGTTTGCAGATACTAGTCAAGAAAAAATTACATGAAACCAATTATACCTGTAGGCATATTGGAATGCACCAAGTACTCTCGTCTCATCATAAGTAGCTTGGTCTCCCAACAATCTCAGAGCATCCGGTGCATGGACAGCTACAATACACTTATCATATACTTCTTCAGAACCATCTCCAGTAAGGACAACGCATCCTGTTCAATCTCCTGTTACTGATAAATTGTGGACTAAAAAGACCAAACTATAAATTGTCATGATGATTCTTACATATACCTACTAGGACAATTAAGTTATTATGCCCATATCGTTTGCTCTAGTTCCATGTCATGTGACGGAAACAATGCAGAAAAGGACTAGACTAAAACAGCAAGTACTCACCCTCGTCACTAGTTGAGATGGATCGCACTTCACAACTTGTTCTTATTTCACACCCTCTACTCTCAAGCTCATCTCTGACCTGAATTCACAAATATTTACACTTCAGCTCATCAAATTCTTTGTAGGGCTTCTAGAGGAAAAATTATGACCAAGAACGTCCAGTTTTCCATCTCGAACCACTGAATGTCCAAATTATCATCACCTTATTGACATAAGAATGCGAGCGTCTTCGGACAGTGAGCCACTGAGGGCGGCCAAAAACCTGCAAAGAAACCATATTAAAAATGGACAAAGAGTATGATGATGAGAGACTGATAGAGATGGAAGAGAAGATTAGTTGATTGACTTATTGATACAAAATGCTACCGACTTAAACAGCAGAGAATTGGTTGGTAGGACATCTGAAATTGCGAAACACAGTTTTTTTTTTGTCATTTACAATCCACTAACTCTTCTAGAGCCACATGACATACCTGAAGCAGTTGATGATTGCGGCAGAAGGACAGAACTGAAAAGGCTGAAAAGCTCATGACTCCTTCCGAAGGGCAAGACCAGATTGAACCACAAATTGGGATCTATAGGAAATTATAATTAATTAGTAATTGCCAGAGATCTACATTCTACAAACAAGCGAAGGACAGATTTTGTTATATGAGGAAAAGATCAAGGATATGACAGAGTACAGTGATTCATCAATCTCACAATATAAGCCTTTTGAAATAATTCAGAGTAACCCCGTGAATTGACAAACTGTCCCAAAGTTTCGCTGCGGTTGATGTCCGGATTGCTCTTGAATCCTTCTAGGTAACTGCGAAGATAAACAATCATCAAACAGAGTGAATGCCGGTAATTGTCTGGTCGTGTATACAAAAAGGATGCAAGAACTTGAAGATTGGTTTTTACGTTTTAATGCAGCAGGACCAACTTGATCACCTTGCAAAGTCATGTAGGATATGCTACTGTCAGAATGAATATTGACCATTTTTGAGACAGCATTTGATATCTAATCATCTTACCCTGCTCAAAGTGCATAGAATGTCCCGAGTTTCCTTTTGAAAAATGACTAATATCATTGTTCAAACAGTTTGAAATCTCATGTCAACAGTGTAGCATGTTGTCAAAAACTTAGACTTCAAGAAATTACTCTCTACACTGATGTCATCTATGATCAACTTAGCTGGCAATAACACTTCATTAACGATATTTCCTACTTCTTACAGTGGGAAGTTCATTGGCATGATTGCAAAACAGATTAGCAGGAAATCTTTGGCATAAATAATTATGATCACTATCATTGTTCTGAACTACAAGTAGTTCAAAGAACTAGGGACAGAAATACAAATAACCTTCCAATATTGAGCACCAAAAAGACTTGATTTACCTGAGGACATCCTCCTTAAATTTGAATATTTCCCTAAGCATTTGCCAGAAGTAAGGATTCAACACATTTGTCTTTTGGGCAAACAAACTTGAAAGACCATTTCTGCTTCCCCATTCACAGCCTTGGCCTTCATCTAAGCTGACCGAGAATGACATGTCCGATATCTCCATTTCCACTCCAAGACTCTCAAACAACTCCATCATATTAGGGTACGTAACCTGCAAGAGATCCATGACTTGCGTCGGCATTAAAAGTTGCTCAAGACTAGCGATTCTTTATGAAGAAATTACTTTCTTTATGAAGAAAATCACTTTTCTGAGATGCTGAAGAGCCATGATCTCAAAGTGATAGAATAACAGATTGGAGGCTTCAACTCTCGTTACGAATGACGTACACAGAGCATCATTGGTATATTGAATCAATTCATACTCCAAGACAAGATTCAATGGTTAAAGCTACTCATAGACATTTCAATGGCCACTACTTTTTCGGTGATGTGCCATGCCTTGAGGGTAAAAAATTGATCAGTAGCATATTTATCATTGATATTATACATGATAATAAGCAAATTCTATCCATGCATACAATAGTACCGATCACTGTAAGTAGAAAAAAAGAAATTTTCAACTCCCTAAGTTTCTACATACACAACATGCTTACTTTGCCTATTTTCTCAATGATTGATATTGGAGTCTCCAGGCGAACACATTTTCCGGCCCAGCCCCAAACTCATGGGCTGGTAAAGAACTAGACGGGTCATTGTTATGCAGCCCGACTAAGACCAGATCTATTTATTTTTGTTATCAGTTGGAAATTGATGAAGCCATTCCATCTTTATATCTAGTATTCAGTTTTAAGTATGGTAATGCACGTTGCTTCGTTCATATAACTCCTTTCTTTATAGTATAAATATAAACATGAAGAAATCTCACCAAAGAATAATGTAAATCTAACTAGACAACAACCCGCTTTTTTCCGGTTCTAAAACTTGCTGGATTGGCCTAGGGAACCACCAGGGCCACGATTGAGATCTACTCCAGGCTCCAGCTCCAGAGTACGAGCGGTGAGAAATTATTACCAGATCTACCCTTTCATGTGAATCCAACCTAAGTTTATTGAATGATCGCTCGTGGGTAAAACCAGTCGAGCCTAGAGCTCTCATACGTTTCAGATGCGTGTTCGCATGACCTTTTTGAAGACCGGCCACAAACACCACAAAAGGGCTGAGACAAGTAGAAGAAGGAGATAATATGATGCAACTTGTTCCAAATCCGAGAAGAACATGACAAACTGGCTTAGCTGTGCACTTTCATGGCCATTGTCAGATGTTGCAATGCTGTCCCCACCCGCCCATTATTTGTTCTCACATCGAAATTAGAAATAGCACTGGAGAGAAAGATAACGCCATCGATTTCGAAAGTTACATGTCATGTCTTAGTTTTTTAATCATTGGATTACATTTGACAATTAATTTTCTAAAGCGGTTAGAAAATCAGGTTCGAGGATAACGCTAAATATATGTTCAAACAAGCATCACATGCTCAGATAATCCTTTAAACCTTTTCATGCTAATAATGAAGTATCTAAACTTCTTGGATCACCTCATCATCCCTAATTAAACGTGCCAATCTCTTTCAACTGATAATGATCATGCAGATGCACAAATTCACTCTCCGAGATTATCCTCATAACATGAGCATTCCCAAATAGGTAAGCTCAATATAATTTGATATTTGGATAAACGAGATTCTTGTATAAATATGTTGGCCAGTCTAATTAACAAATAACTTCTGATGCTTAGAACAACACGTACGAGCACATGTTACTTGAAACAAAAAGTTATTTTTTAACATCATCATCATTTGCAATTCTTTTCAAAATTATATACTCGAATTAAAAAAAATCCAAGAACTAAAATGAGACCCAATCATTTTGGAGCCTCTATTTTTTTGGTTTTGGGCTGACATTGCAGGGGTGGACCACCCCCAACTCTCCCTAGAAAGCCCCTTTCTTTCAATCCTTTGTTCTTCATATAATGCCAAAAATGGTTTCATATCACAGTCAATTCCACTCTATTCCCGTACTAATTCTACATTTAGAGTTTAATTGATTGAACTTCTCAAACTATTAACTTTTTTCCCTTCAAGTAAAAGTAATACATTATTCGAATTTTTATAAACATTATAATCTCCACTTATCACCATGAGAGCATTAAAATGGAAATAAATGGTATCAAAGACTCAGAGGCAGTACCATGCCAAATGGTATATCGAAAATCATTAATATTTATCTTTTGGCGGTGCTCTTATCTTTGGAAGAAGCTTTCTAATGCATGGCAAATGGAGGTTATACTTGTGAAATCAGTGCATATTTAAGATTAGAGAAAAAATAAGTATAACATATATGTCGCGAAAAATGAAAAAATACAAAAGATTGAAATTAAACGTTTGCACGTGTAGAGAGGCACTGAGCCTTTCTAAACCTGCACATTGCACGTTTGGGAATTCACCTTTTCTATTATTGCTTTCGCACCTCCTTAAAACCTCAACTTAGAAAGTTGCTCGCTGTATTTCTAGGGAAAAGAGGATAAGCAAGGGCGATTTGGATAATAACGAGGGAGTCACTCCATCTGTCACGAGATGTTTGGCCCTGACATGTACGACTAGATAGATCTCTATGTTTTGCTCTGAGCAGAGAGACTCAAAAAAAAAAAAAAAAAAAAAGGAGAAAAATGCAGCGAAGATAATGGCGGGCAAAATGTGAAAGAAGAAGAGGAGAACGGAAATGGAGAGTTGCAGACTTACCCGGTTGAAGACCATGAAGCCGAGGTCCACGTCCACGCCGTCGAAGGAGACGGTCCTGGCATGGCCGCCCAAGTAGTCCTCCTTCTCGTACACCACCACCCTCGCTCCTCCCCTCGCCGCCTCGTACGCCGCCACGAGCCCGCTCACGCCGCCCCCAATCACCCCCACTCTCATCTTCTTCCCAGTCTTTGCTCAGTGGAGAATATCCTAATCTTGATTCCCAGAAAAAAGGAGGAAAAAAAGAGACTGCTAAATGAATGCCAATGCAAATCTCTCGTTTAGGATAAGTCAGAAAATTTTCTGCAGTGATTGGGGGTAATCGTGAAAATGCAGGGAACATGAGGCAACAACACAAGAAAATGGACGATTTTTTGGAAAGCGAAATGGCAATGCATAGGGAGAGCGTGGAGAGAAAATCCTGCTAAGGAAATTGACGATTTTCTTTCTTTCCAGGGATATGATTTCAAGAATTTTCAGTAGGGAAGAAGAATGGCAGAACGCTAAGTAACCAGAATTCTGGACAGTTTTCTAAGCACATTCCCAGAAAACTTTATCCCCACAGAGAGACAGAGAGAGAGAGAGAAAAGAAGAAGAAGAAGAAGAAAACTTTACCTTTAAAGGTGCTGCGAGAGAATAGACTAGAGAGAGAGAGAGAGACCTAAAATCACTCGGACTGATATTTGCATTCCCTCAAATATCTCTAACTACTGGTTCTATGGCAGCTCTCGCTCTTATACTCTCCCTCCCTCCATCCCTCCCTCCCTCCCTCCCTCCCCTCTCTCTCTCTCATATGCACGCTCTATCGGTTGCAAAGAGAGGGCGATGAGCAATTTGAGAGAGAGAGAGAGAGAGAGAGGAAGATTCTTGGTCTTACCAATTCACACGCCCATGTAAGATGCGTGAACAATTGTCACGTAGAAATTATTAGTGCATCAGAAATCTTCTTGAACTTTATATATATATAAAAAGGCGTGTAATAATTTATTCCCGTTCACAACTTTACATATGCAATGGTGTGTCCACAATTCAATTTCAGGAAAAATAGAGCATACACTATCCATGTAAAGACGATTTATCAAAAATGACCCTTTTCTATCATATTGTGATGTTACATACGGAATACGTAGTTATAAATTACAATCCTCAAATCAAGTATTGATTAACGCATTAAGAAATTCTTTTTTATGCAATATACGTCAGAAAACTTCTTTCAATAGGTTCATGTACTGTATTCATAGAACAAATTTTCAGTGATATCATCATGAAGGTTAAAATTTCGATTAATAGCTTGGACTTGCATAAGTACAAAAAGGATGGGACCCGTAAGAGTTAATAAAAAAAAATCAAGACTAATGTACAACATTTTTTTGGCTTTTGTTAGCCAAGAACATAACAGATCCCACAATCTGCAACTTGCTATACGCTATAATTTGAATCGGAGAAGGTAGTTGACGTTGATTTAAAAGGGACCATTTAAAGAGACTTGAGGGTCCCTTTTAAATCTATGAAAGATAACTGCGACAAAGCTAGTTGCCAAATGATTTGAAACAAAGAAATAGATGTGATCTTTATTGTGAAAATAACGCAGAAAGCAAACGGTTGCAATTCGAGTATAATTCAAGAAGAAAAAAATTACCAGAGAAATGGATGAAGAAAAGGATACCGTGGTTTGATCCAAGTGTCGGTGCCTACTCCACAAGGGAGTCTCTCGCCAAGAAATTCGCTATACAAAAATTTCGAATGGTTTGAATTGATCAAGTATTTCTCAGCCTAGATTACACCCAAAGCAAATGCTATTTCACAGAAAAGAAGAACTCAGTCAAAAAACTCATAGAGAAAAACCCTAATTCTTATCCTTTTGCTGTGGAATCCTTATATACATAATATTTGTATGCAAAATAGGAAAACCTTTTTAGGGAATATACTAAAACTAGGAAAAAAAATTAAATAGGAAATTTATTTGGAGGCTTCCATTATTGGCACAAACTCAAGAAATGTTTTTAATAACTTGTTTCAAATTTAGATTGGTTATTTCTCTCTTTGCACTACAACCTCTTGGTAGACGTGAGCCTTATCTTGTGTGACAACACTACAGAGCGAGTAGCTCTTCTAGACGGGCAACTATGTGACAACACTATAGAGAAAGCGGCACTTTCATGTAACATGCTATGGTCTCAATGCCCTTACGAGGTAGTGATGAGTTTCATGCGCTCTAAGCCTAGCCCGCGCGATTAGGAAGATTGGCCACAATCTGAGCAGTACCACCTATAGGCGGCCGTCCGTCCTACAGCCGCTCGAAAAGGAACTGCATAGATCTTGAATAGGAATCCTACAACGATAAATAGAATCCCCATAACATGACAAAAAATAAGAAGAAAATGAAAAGCAAGATGTTCTCCCACATCTTTCCAAGTTCAAGATCTCCCAAGGTGTAATGAGAAGGTTTTAGACCCTCTCAATACCAAGGGAAATTTTAAGGCAAAACAATATATAAGAGCACCTCTTTTTCATGACCCTTCTACGAAGAATAATAATATATACATTATTTTTATACTTAATTACGACAACACGTCATAACGTTGCCTGATAAGTTCGATCTGTGGTGGAAGTGGCCCGATATTAGGGAAAAAACAAAAAAGAAACTCAGAAAATGTAATGCAGATGTCATGAGCGTTCATTTGCCCCTTTGCATCTTTTAGTTTTCTGCACTAATTAAAGACATTGTCATTTTTGGAAATCTCAACGTCCGTATGGTCATCTTGGGAAATTTCAACCTTTTCCATTTTTCATGTGATCAAAATCTTTTTGGATACCCTTCCATGTAAAGATTCTCCAAAATTTATCCCAAAATATATATATATATATATTAATTACTTCCCGAAATTTATATTCAAAAACATTTCTGCTCTGTCCCCGACATATGATGGCCCGTTGTTTTCAATTAGCCAATTGCAGAAAAAGTATAGTCACAGTGGCCCACCAATCTTCTTCTCCCATTTCGATAAAAGCATGGTCAGAAGGAAGATATGCCAAGCAGGGAGCCTTTCTCAATTGACGCCGTGTAACGATGATCGCCCGTAATGAAGCCACGCTATCTGATCCCTCGCGACGCATTTGCGGCCGCACGTTTTTGGTCGGTCAGGGAGAGTCGTGACGTGCTCAGTTTGAGAGCAAGTGATCACTCCCAGACGTCAATCAATGTGTGAAAATTTTATTTCACATGGTACGCAGGGTTCCTCAGTCCAAAAATAGTAAAAGAAAAGGAGAGATCATAATAATTATAAAAAACTCAAAAAATTATTAAAATTTTTATAAAAATGTCAACTTCATCACTCCTTGTCATAAAGGATAATCAGTGTTCAGCGATTTCTGATATATATATTGACCAGGTGAACTTTATTGATAAAATGTGAAAAATACTTGAGATTAATAAATTTAGAACTTTTTTTTTTATACTTTTCTCTCGGAATTTTAATGGACATAATTGGAAATGTCCTTGTGACATTGTAGAATCCCTTTTGTTATAGTTAGACAGTGATAAATAACTTAGTCGAATGTCTTAGCCTCTTTAGCTTCATTCGATAATGATCGGAAGAAAAATTTCATGATATTGATGAGCATGACTCATCACGATTGAAATTCCGAAGAGTTAGGTTATTTTACTTTTTAGGTAGAGAAATTCACATGTTTATCTTACATCACATGTCACTAAAAAGTAGATTCTTAAAACAGTTTGATTAGACTTTCGAATTTGAAATTAACAATCGAAAGGGATGTGATGTCAATTCAACATAATGAGACCTCGATCTCACGCAAAATCGATGTCATTTTGGACCTCCTTGAAATGAGAAACTAATGAACTTTAAAGAACATATCCTTGTTATTAAAACGGAAGTTGTGCAAAGAAACATCATATTTGTTAGAATATATAAATGTTAGATTAAGTTTTTATCTAACATTTCTAAACTTTTAGAATAATTGACGGTAGTTACATAAAATCACATCGAGTAAGGATGCCTCTAAACTCAAATCTTTCCAGCGCCCCATTTGCCTCCCAATGAAATATTTTTTTTTTCACCTAGTACTAAGCAAAAGATAATATTAAAGCATGTCTAACAACTTAATTTTTTATAATAATTAACAATAGTCTCATTTAGTGATACTAGATAAAAAGACCAGTCTCATTTATCAGCCATGGTCACTTGACGGAGAGAGGTGTGGAATTGGCGCACAATGCTGAGCTCAGTCGCAGCCCACGAGTTTCATGCTGACTTGAGCTGCCTACTTCAAGTGAGACATTTTCATGCTGACTTGAGCTGCCTACTTCAAGTGAGACATTTTCATGCTGACTTGAGCTGCCTACTTCAAGTGAGACATGCCAAGAAAAGAGAAAAAAATCGAGTGCCACAAGTCAACAATTCATACAGGCCGCAGTAGATGATTTGGGCACCTCTAATTTAGAAGTAAAATTCGTATTTCCAATTTGAAGTTTGAAACATTTGTCCGATACTCAATGAAATATTGAGAAAGCTCTGAGAGAAATGCTTTCTCCGAACTCCTTCGATGGAAATACTCGAACCATTGACAAAAGATTAACAAGATTTCCTCAATCTATAAGATAGAAGCTTGGGCAAATACCACGAAAAATTTAAACTGATATGTCTTTGGCAAATTTACCCCACGTACTAGTACACTTATCACAAATTTACTCTCCCTTAGTTTCTATTAAATTTGCCATTAAATTGCTAAGTTGGATGACTCTAGCAGGTTAACGGACATATCAATTTGGAGTTTCACCATTCATTTGTCGCGAGATGTATTAGTTTGTGAGTTTTTGCAGTATTAATTTAATTTAATAGAAACTAACGTCAAGTAAATTTGTCACAATTTTATGGTAAAAACATTAGTTTGAAGTAATTTTATTACAAATGTACCGGTTTGATATTACACTTCTTCGGGAGTCCAATGTTCAACAACAGTCGATAGAAATCTATTCACTAGGTAGCTTACCGTACTAAGCACATCAGCTAAGATTCTTCTAGCAACACCATCACTAGAGATCATTTTCGTCTACTACAAATTTCTGTGGACATGCGAAAAATGATAATAGATCTCATCATTTTCTCAAGAGAAAGGCCAAGATAAATTGCTCGGGCAAAACCTAGGCCGTTGTACTCATGACTCATCGACTTTCAATTTTGAGTGATGGTAGCTTCAAATAGGTATATTGAGGAATTTAACAATGCTATCGAGATGAACCCCAAAGAGTTTGATGGAGTAGTGTTGATAATCCTCTTGCGAGATAGGGCTTGCACTTCACACAAACTCTCTCAATTCTAACCAATTGCAACTTCGTTTTTCCTTTATTTTAAGTTATCCTAAATTTGCCACTAATCTATTGGTCAGGAGCTAACGCACGGTAACTCTCTTTACATTCTACAAACTAGAGACTTGAGATTCAGAAAATTTGTTACGCCTGAAATTTTAATGTCCGTTAATCGGTATGTTTTCCTCTTTATGAAACTATTTTACAAGCGCTCCTTTTTAGTTGTGTTCTATTGTAATACTAGCATGCATCAATGTGTCCGCGCATTCAGTAATGTGCAGGATATGGTCGAGTACTATCAAGCCGCATATCCTCATGCTGCTGGAGACTCGAATAGTGGGAGATCGTGCGGAGTGGCTTATCTCTGAAACTATTGGATTTGCTGGAGGAACTTGGGTTCTCTAGGATGACCTTGGAGTTGCAGGATCAACTGTCGGGTAGGATTGAAGAGGTGCATCTTGCGATTGAGATCAGGAATGATCATTCCTATTCCAGTGAAAATTGGCTGCTGTCTTGTATCTATGCTAGCGATGAATTAGAGGATCGTGTCATTTTTTATTGAATATTAGGTAAACATCGCTAATTCTTCTGCTATGCCTTGGATCGCTACAGGTGAATTTAACGAAATGACTTGCACTAATGAGAAACCAGGTGGTAGAAGAGCTAATAGGAACAGAAGTAACAATTCTTGATTGGTCTTGGTTGTTGCGCATTAATGGATATTGTTTTGCTGGACCTTGTTTTACCTGGACGAGCTGGCACGATCAGGATGCCCTTATCCCAGAGAGACCAGACAAGACCTGCTACATTCATAGTTAAAGAACTAGGTTTCCTCAAGCTTGTCTTTCTTAACTCCGTAGGTTGCCTTCTGATTATGTCCTGTCATGTTAGACCATAATCCCCATAAGGGAACTAGAAAGCATCGAATTCGTATAAACAATGCCTTATGGAACCTCATACCCTTTAAGGTTACCCACGAGCTTCTTCCAAATCAGTAGAACATAAATCGGCAAATCTCCTTGCGACCTCATCGAATTCGTATTTCAATCTGGGTGTGTACCATCTGAGCTTACTGACAAACCGCTTGTGTTCATCCTTAAATGCCAAAATCCTGAGAATCTGAATCAATTTCAGCCTGTAAGTTCATGTAATTCGGTTTACAAAGTTATCACAAAGAACCTTGTTAGTAGGCTTAGAGCCTTCCCAGATGATTGGATTAGTCTTTGTTTTCGACTAGTTTCATACTTGGGAGAAGACCGCTGGACAATGCCGTCATTGTGGAGGAACTTCCTTACAGGATGAGTGGTACAGGAGGAAAGAAGGGTCCATGGCGGTGAAAATTGATTTGGAAACCGCGTACGATGGGATCGAGGATTTCATCCAAGAGGTCTGGATCTCTTGCAACTTTCCTCCCAGATCATCTAGCCCTTGAATACATTTCAACTTTTCATCAATAGGGTCGAGGCAGGCCAAGCTCTTTCTTCTTTTGGGTTTCAGCAGCTGGGGTTGAGATGCGAACGACATCGAAAGGATCTTACAAGAGCTTCTTAAATGACAAGGGGCGACTGAGCAAAACAAAAGGACGAAAGGGCGGTGATGTCTTTGGGGGAGCAACCGGATCGGGAAGATCCAGCAGGAGGTTCCAGTAGTGGACCTATTGCTTTTGCAGAAGAGCCAAGATGACTTCTGACGTTGTTAGCTGGGTCATTGACAGTCTGTTCCAGGGCGCTACCCCTCCGGCTCAACTCCTTGGGCCATTCTTGTTCTTGAACTGTTTCGAATGGGACTTCTGAGTAGATAATTTGTAACTGTGCGGAACTTCTGCCAAAAGATTTTAGAGAATGTTTGATACGGAGTGAAGGCGGTCTCGAGCAGTGATAAGAAATTTGGCCAAATTCCCCTGGCATCAGCGCTCGTAATTTTCAAAACCAGTCATTGTTTGGAAATGTTGCTCTTTGAGATTTCGAGACACACTTGGGGTCTATTTGTTTTGTGAAAAATTTGAGACAAATATTGTTCAATGTTTGGTTCACTTAGGAAAATGAGTGAACAAAAAATGTTTTCCTAATTTACAGAAAATGTTTTCCTTACCAAAACTTAAATTCAAGAAAATGATTTCTCTTTTGAAAGAAACAAAAAATATTTTCCAAAATGTTTTCCTAGTCTTAAAGTCATTGGTTAATAAAACTTTTATTCTTATAAAATAATAATTTTTTAATTTTTTTAATTTTTTTTTTAAATTCGATTTTTTTTTCTTTTCATTTCTTTTTTTTTTTTTTTTTTTCTTTTCTCTTTGCTTTCTTTTCCTTTCTCCTTCTTCCTCCATCAGTTGTATGCCTCGGTGATGGTCGGCAACTCGACAACTAGCCATGATGTGGGCCAAGGAACTCCACGCTCGATCGATCCAAGCGAGCCCAAGTTGGCCAAGACCTATGAGTGTGAGGCTCGCCAAATCCCAGTGAGCTCAAGGCTCAGTCGATCTTGGCAAACCTTAGCTTGCTGGATCCCGGCAAGGCTAAGCTCGCTCGTGGCCATCGCCAACTGGTCGTGGCGAATGAAGGGGGAAAAGGAAAAGGAAAGAAAAGAAAAATGAAAAATGAAAAAAAATAATTAAAATTCATTTTTGAAAAAGGAAAGAAAAGAGAGAGAAAAATAATAAAAAAATCGATTTTCTAAAAATAAATAATCAATAAAAATTATTAAAAAAATTGTTTGAAATAAAAGTCATGAGATTAAAATCATTTTTCAATGAGACCCATACATCAAAAAAACATTTTTGATATAATATCACCAAACAAAGGAAAGCTAAATGTATTTTTGAAAAATCATTTTCTAGAAAGTATTTTCCTTTATCATTGAGTTTTTCTCAAAACAAATATACTCGTGAATTTTGAAATCTGGGTTTGATCTAGAAAAATGGTTGGTTGAAGTTGACACCTAATTCGCTTGAAGTATCAATCAAACCTTGGAATGAGGTTCAAGTGAATGCTCTTGATCAACAGGGAAAATTTCCAGAAAACCCTTAATCCATTATATTATATGATGACCAATTTAATTTTACACATTTCAATTGTATTAATTTAGTCTTAAATATTTTGATAATTTATTACTATTGATTAGAAATCGCTTACGTGTATGACAACCATCCTATACGGTGCAATTGAATTGACATGAAAATCTTTCGCATTCTTTAAAGAATATTTCCAAAATTTTCCCTTTTTTCTTTTTACTTTCACCAATGGCCGAGTACTTAGCTATGTCCCACAACTAGCGAAGGGAAAAAGAAGAAAAGAAAAGGGAAAAATAATGAATGCAAAAATTGTCCACATTAAGGCTAAGCCATGTCACTAGAATAATCAGCACGAACTAATTCGTCATATTAGTAATTTCCAATCAAAATTGGCCGAAATTACTAAATTGGCAAATGACAAAATGTTGTCGTACAATAGTTTTAAAATTTTTTAAACGATTTTCCCCTCGATTAATTTAGAAGACAAACTTAACTATGGTTTGACAAAATTTGGGGGTCTTGAATTATTGGGAAAAGTGAGCGTGACAAGAGATGGCATGGCACACCGTGGTGTTGTGAATAATGAGAGGAGATGCTTTCTAATGTTAGGTGCTAACCTAAGGGATTTGGGGATTCCCTAACTCGTCATCCTCGCCAAGAATTGGATCGTCGAATGGGCAGAATTGGGCGGGAGGCTTTCTCGGTCGATATGAACGCCGGGTTTACGCAAGTACCAGTTCCCCAATCCATCTAAGAATTTGCAATGGACCGTAATTGTAACATGCGTATGCAAACATGTAAAGAGATGATAGCATCGAGGATTAGCAACTAAAGTAAGGTGCGTTCGTTTCGTGAAAATCTCAATAATAAAGGAAAATGTTTTCCAAAAAATATTTTCTACGAAAACGGTTAGTTTTCATTTGTTTGATTATGTATGATCGAAAATGTTTTTGATATTTGGACCTCACTAAAAAATGATATCAATTTTCATGACTTTATCTCAATAAAAGAATTTTCAATTTTTTATATTTTATATTTTATTACGATTTTATAATTATTGTTATTTTTAAATTGCTTTTATTTTTTATTTTTTTCCTTCTTCTCCTCCATTGCTCCTCTATCCCTATCTGCTTCCTCTAGCGGTTCTTCCCTAGCCAACTCGCTGGGAATGAGCTCGAGCCTAAGGCTACAAGCTCACCCAATCCAGCTAGGCTCGTCAAAGGCTGCAAGCTCACCCGATTTGGTGAGGTTCGTTGCCAAAGGTCGTGAGCTCGAGCCTCGCTGTCAGAGGCTGTGAGCTCGCCTGATTTGACGAGGCCAAAGCTTGCCGATTGTCACCACGGCCGAAGACGGGCTAAGAAGTAGCAAAAAGAAAAAGGAAAAAAAGAAAAAAGATTTGTTAACCAAGCACCCGAATCTAAACTTTGGTAGAATGGGAAAACATTTTTCGGTTCTTCTAAAGGGAAAATAATTTTCCTAAATTTAAGTTTTGGTGGGAAAACATTTTTCATTAACTTGTTTTCCTAAATGAAGCAAACGACAGAAAATGAGGAAATTTTTTTTCCGGAAAATATTTTCCTTTTTCGCGAAATAAATGCACCTTAAAAGTTAGTTCATATAATCAAACACGTGCACAATGGATGCAACAACACGAACCCAAGAAAATGCATGACAAGACGAGGGCTTAATCGAAAATTTCATAAAACGTAGTTTGAACCCTCCAGCGAGTTATTTCTAACATAGTCCCTAGGGGAGTTGCACCGTAACGCCTCGATTCCTAGGACCTTTCCCTATCCTAGGTTTGAGTTGGCTACTGTCGCGACCTCCCTCTCGCGTCCCGGGAGGCTAATGGCTCGGCTGAACGCCATTATCGGGTCTTTAGCCAGGACTCTCCCAAGTCCACCAATTCACGACTTAATGGTCAAATTCTTAACCCGCAATTCAATTTCATTTAAAAAAAAGTCGCCACATTAATCGGTTTGGGGTGGGTCGATTAGAAAACCCAAGTAAAATATTGGGAGAAATATTTTACTTCTTGTAACAGGAAAGCCCAGGATCGGGGAACTGATTACACTAGTTAATCACTAATGCCGCCCTTCCGTCACTAATCTTATTTAAACCCTCGAGTTTGATGTTTTTGATTTTTTCAAGGATTTTTCATGCATTTGTGAAAAAGGTTTTTTTTTCTAGCTTTTTTCTGATTTTTTGACAATATAAATATTTTTGGTTTTTTTTTTATTTTTGGAAAATATAAAATATTTCTGGATTTTCTGGTTTTTTCTAGAAAATGTGAAATATAAAATATTTTTGATTTTCTGATATTTTTGGAAATTATAAACTATTTTTCGGATTTTCTGAAAAAAAATATTTTTTATTATTTTTTATTGTTTATTTAAAATATTTTTATAATTAAAATAATAATATAATATTATTAAAAAAGGAGATCCGGGTCGGGTCTTCTCGTCCGACCTGGTCGAACTCAACCTAGGTGGGCGGCCTCGGGCCTCCGGCTGGACCGGGTCCAGCTTATAGGCCCAGTTCGTCAAAGCCCGAAGGATACCTGCAAATCAAATAGAAATTAGTCAAGCCCAAGCCCAAATAAAACAAAGTCTGGCCCAAGAAAGCAAAATAAGCCCAATAGGCATAATTCCTCTCAGCCCATAGCCCACAAGCCAAACCCTAGCGGGTCGACCGGGTCGACCGGGTCCGACCCGGTCATGACCCGACTTCCCTGCCCCTCTCTTTGGCAATCCCTCTGCGGCGCCGATGGTGGACGGCCGCGCGCCTCCCGACGCGGCCACGGCGAGCGGCGGCGATCTTCGCGAGACCACTCGACAAGACGACGAAGCGGCGGGTGGCACCAGGGACGACGACGGCCGGCAGCAGGGCTGGCGTGAGGTTCGGCCGAGATCCGTGAGGGGCGGGGTTGTCGCGGATCAGAATGGCGTCTGACGGGGGCGGTGACGGGAACGACTCGCTGGCAGGAGAGACCGCGATGGCTACGCGGGCGGATGGCGACGGAAGCGACGCCGTCAGTGGTTGAGCGGCAGTGGTGGAGTGGTGGTGGCGTCGGCCCGGCAACTCGCGTTGCGCGGCCGGCGCTTGGCCCGCAGCTCGGATCTCTGTTTCTCTGGCGAATCTCTCCGCCTTCAGATATCTCTCTCTCGAATCTGTTTCTCCCTTTTCCGGATCTCTCTCTGTTTTTCTCTCTCAGATCTGGAATTTTTCCAGAACTTCGACCCTCACTCTCCTTTTTTCCCTCTATTTTGCTCGCTGCCTCTCTCGGATCGGCGGTCGCTCAGATTTCCGGCCACCTTGGAAGTCTCTCGGAGGAAGGCCTTCTGAGTTCTCGCTTCACCGCCCCCTTCGCTCCTTCTGCTCGCCTCTATTTATAGGCCGAGGAGGACCCGGTCGACGGAGAGTTTGGCTGCCGGTCCTCGGTACGCCGACCGGCCTCCCTCTTGGCCGAACCGGTGTCGCTTTCGGCTACGCCTGCTCGGCATTGAAGACTTCCGGATCCTTCGCCGAATCTCGCGCTGCTCCACTCGGCGGCATTAATGGCGCCCGCAAAGCGTCCCATCCGTCGCCGGCCACCATCTTCCGCTCTGCTCTCCTGCTTCTCGTGTGCAGGGGAAGAAGAAGGGAAGAAGAAGATGATGGAGAGGGCCGGGCCACGGGGTTGAGGGGGCCGAATGGGCCACAGAAGGAAGAGTGGGGGAGACGGGCCTGGGCCCGCGTGGACAAGAAAAAAAAATGAAGAAGGGGGCTGGGCGCGAAAGCCCAGTCCCTCCATGGGCCCCCTTTTTTTTTACTCGAAAATAAGGGAAAATAAATAGGAAAATAAAACTTAGTAAATGTAAATAATATTAGTATTTTAGGTGATGCAAAAATCCTTTTTGTTAGGGCCAAATTAGTCCCTAATTTTCTAAGCAATTTAAGTGTAAATACTTGGCCAAAATTTAGATGTCGGCAACGCCCTCTTTGAATGCGAGTTCGCGAGCTGCGCTTCAAAGACGAATCGATACCTAAATTTTATCCATGCATATGCAATAGATGATAGTTCACCTAGGACCAAGTGTCCAAAGCAGAAAATGGATACTAAGATGGATAAGAAAAATACCTGTAGTTACCTACCAAGTGTCGCGACCTAAAATTTTTGAAAATATAAGTAGGTTTAGGGGTATTGTTAATTTCGAGCCGACAGTCTTTAATTAACTCGGGCTCTCCCAAGCCCATACCCCGCGCGACGTTGGGATATTCGTAAAATTTTTCAAATAGGAAGTCGCCACTACATTGTCATTGAGGTCGTAGGAACCGAACGGCATACGTGGCGGCACGTCTCGCTTTTACGCAACCAGGAGGGTCAGGGTCGGGGGACTTGATTACGTTAGTTATGTGACTAACGCCTTTCTTCTACCTAACTTGATCATGTATTAATGAAGTCATGGCAACATATTCGATAATTCTAAGATCTGCCCTAACTAGTTAAGGTAAGAAAATAACGTTCAAAATGTCATCGCAAAAAATAAGGTGCGGGAATAATCCTAATAACGTAAACTAGGAAAATCTATTGTATAGCCCTAAAGGTTTATTCAATTTTAGTCTTTTTTCTTTTTTAAGGGTTTTCTTTTTCTTTTTTTTGTGGAATTTTTCTGAATTTTCTGAATTTTTCTGAATTTTTAATATTTTTAATATTTTCGAATTTTCCGAAATTAAATAAAACAAGCTTTCAAGATTTTTGATATTTTCTGACTTTTCTGAAAATTTAAGAAAAATATTTATTAATGTTTTTGGAATTTTCTAATTTTTTCTAATTTTTTGGAATTTTTGAATATTCGAAAAAAAAACAAAGAAAAACAAAACAGAATAAAATAAAATAAAATCAAAATAAACTTTCGAAACCTTTCTGAAATTAAAAAGAAAACATTTTTTAATTTTTAAAAGATTTTCGAAATTTTTTAAAGATTTTTTAAAGATTTTAAAGATTTTTTGATTTTCTTAATTTTTAGAATTTTTTAAAATTTTTAAATTTTTAAATTCTAAACCGACCCGGCCCCTATCGGGCCGGGCTAGACTAGCGACCGGGCTGGCCGAACGGCCCGGTCGAAATTTTTAAAATGGCCCAATAGTGAAAGCAATTAAAAAGACAGCCCATTTCCTATTTCTATTTTCAGCCCAATCCTCTTCAGCCCACATCAAACAATCGGCCCACTCGAAATCAGCCCAGCCCCACTCCTATTCAAACTCTTGGCCCGGCGCCCTTTTTTCTTTTTCTTTTCTTTGCTTTTTTCTGATTTTTTTTTATGTATTTTCTTTTTTCTTTTCTTTTTTTTATTATTTTTACTCTTTTGGTCTTCTTCTTGTTCGCAACTGCAGCACGCCCCCATGCACGTCTTCCCCCATGCACGCCTGACCGAAGCTCCTGCAGCTTCTTCGCTGGCCTACCTCCACGCACGACGAGCCCGTGCCGGCTTCTAGAGGGTCATCAGGTCATCGTCCGGCGTCGGTTGTTCCGTCCGACCGACGCCGAGCGCCACTGGCCGCCGGTGACCATGAACGCCCTCCATCACCAGAACCAAGGACGTCCCCACCCGACTCGACGCGGGCCACTCAAGAAAAATCGTCATAACATGAAGAAAAGCACGAAGGCAAGGGAAGATTCACAATATGCTAACAAACATTCACGAAACTAAGCTACCGAGCACGGATCCGACGATAAAAAATTCTGAACTTCATTTAGGCATTTTAACAAACAGGGGGTATGCATTGTCGAAACAAATGATTTTTGACCCAAACAAGAATCGACTCGGGCTTAAGCTTCTAAAAGAACATGCTGGGACGCTCAAGGACGTAAATGGAGACACGGCAGGGGCCGGGGCTCGCCCGAACTGGTCGGCGCGAACTCCGACCCGATGCCTTGCAAAAACAGCGAAGAAAATGACCCTAAAAAAAACCTACCTGGTTCGGGTGAGGCGTCACGGCGGGCGTCGGCCGACAAGCGGGCTCCGGCAGCATCCAGACACGCTTCTGGGTTTTCTCTCTCACCTCTGACTTCCCCCTGTCTCCTCGCTCCAGATGCGACTAAACACCGGCTGGCTTCAAGGACAAAGAGCGGAGGCACGGCAACGGGACGTGGACCTCGGGTCAGGCGTGGCTGCCGGCGGTCTCTCACTCTCAGCCTCTGCTCTCTCGTTCTCAGTCTCTCGGTCTCTCTCGGTCGCTCCCCTCTCTCTCTCCGTTCTGCCTTTTTTTTTTCTCTCTCTGTTCTGCCTTTTTTTCTCTCTCTCCTTCCTCAGAACAGCCCCCTTCTCCCTCTTCACTCCTCTCTCCCTCTAGCCAGAACTGCTTTCCCTCGCCCCCCTCTTCTCCGATTCTCTCTCGGTGGTGGGGGTTCATTCGAGCGGGGTCGTTGCCCTCCCCCCACGTTCTGCTCCTCCGCTGCGTTTTCGCGTGTGCGTGTGGTGTCCTTCCCGTGTGTGCGTGAACGTGGGAGAAGAAGAAGAATCCAAGGGAGGATGGGCCAGGCCCAAAATAAGAGGGAGGTGGGCTGAAAGAATAAGGAAAAGAAAAAGAAATGGGCGAATAGAGGAGTGGGCTGAACTGAGCCCATCCGATTTTTTTAATCTCTTTTTTTTTTAATCTTTTTTTGTAAATTAATATGTATTTATAAGTGCAAAATAAATGGGCAATTAGAACAAAATAAAAATTCGGGTGTCAACACCAAGAACGAGTGATATGGGCTGCAAACCCCGAGTTTTTTGGCAAGTATCAGGATATTTCCTTATCTGATGCTAATATAGAAAACGTACCTGTGATTGATGATATGGGGAAATTGCTCTTCTAGGACCCGAACCATTCTTCGGTCCCCTGTAGAAGCAATAAGTTGTTTGTCTAGGACCCGGACCTTTCTCCGGTCGCCTGACGGGGGATTGCCTTTTCAGGACTCGGACCATTCTCCAGTCGCCTATAGAAGCAATGAGTTGTTTGTCTAGGACCCGAACCATTCTTCGGTCGCCTTGACGGGGGATTGCCTTTCCAGGACTCGGACCATTCTCCGGCCGCCTGTAGAAGCAATAAGTTGTTTGTCTAGGACTTGGACCTTTCTCCGGCCGCCTTGAAGAGGGATTGCCTTTCCAGGACTCAGACCATTCTCCGATCGCCTGTAGAAGCAATAAGTTGTTTGTCTAGGACTCGGACCTTTCTCCGGTTGCCTTGACGGGGGATTGCCTTTCCAGGACTCGGACCATTCTCCGGTCGCCTGTAGAAGCAATAAATTGTTTGTCTAGGACTCAGACCTTTCTTCGGTCGCCTTGACAGTGGATTGCATTTCCAGGACTCGGACCATTCTCCGGTCGCTTGTGGAAGCAATGAGTTGTTTGTCTAGGATTCGGACCTTTTTCCGGTTGCCTTGACGGGGGGTTGCCTTTCCAGGACTCGGACCATTCTCCGGTCGCCTGTAGAAGTAATAAATTGTTTGTCTAGGACTCGAACCTTTCTCCGGTTGCCTTGACGGGGGATTGCCTTTCCAGGACTCGGACCATTCTCCGATCGCCTGTAGAAGTAATGAGTTGTTTGTCTAGGACCCGGACCATTCGCCGGTCGCCTTGACGAGGGATTGCCTTTCCAGGACTCGGACCATTCTCCGGTCGCCTGTAGAAGCAATGAGTTGTTTGGTACCTGACCTTTTTCAAGGACACCAATTTGCTTACCTGAACTCTCTCAGGGATGTACCGACTTTTCTCGGGACACAATCTTGTTAAGTGCTTGACTTTTCTCAAGGACACCAGTTTTTTTCATTACCTGACTTCGAGACATAGAGGCATGCCATGTCGGTAAAGAGGGACTCCGGGCTATGGAAGCACGCGGTGCCGATGAAGAAGGACTTACCTTATATGTTTGTAAAGGTCTCTTACCTCTTGATTAGTTGGAATATCGAGGATGCGCCTCGGATATCCCTGAAGGTCTCCCACCTCCTGGTAAGCTGGAATATCGAGGACGCACCTCGGGTACTCCTGAAGGTCTCCCACCTCTTGGTAAGTTGGGAATATCGAGGACACACCTGAGATATCCCTGAAGGTCTCCTGCCTCCTGGTAAGTTGGAATATCAAGGACATACCTGAGATACTCCCGAAGGTCTCCCACCTCTTGGTAAGTTGGGAATATCGAGGACGCACCTGAGATATCCCTGAAGTTCTCCTGCCTCCTGGTAAGTTGGAATGTCGAGGACATACCTCCAATACTCCTGAAGGTCTCCCACCTCCTGGTAAGTTGGGAATATCGAGGATGCACCTGAGATATCCGTGAAGGTCTCCCACCTCCTGGTAAGTTGGGAATATCGAGGACGCGCCTCCAATACTCCTGAAGGTCTCCCATCTCCTGGTAAATTGGGAATATCGAGGACGCACCTGAGATATCCCTGAAGGTCTCCCACCTCTTGGTAAGTTGGGAATATTGAGGACGCGCCTCAAATACTCCTGAAGGTCTCCCACCCCCTGGTAAATTGGGAATATCGAGGACGCACCTGAGATATTCCTGAAGGTCTCCCACCTCCTAGTAAGTTGGGAATATCGAGGACGCGCCTCCAATACTCCTGAAAGTCTCCCACCTCCTGGTAAGTTGGGAATATCGAGGACGCACCTGAGATATCCCTAAAGGTCTCCCATCTCCTGGTAAGTTGGGAATATCGAGGACGCACCTCAAATATTCCTAAAGGTCTCCCACCCCTTGGTAAGTTGCAAGCCTAATGATATCTCTGCTCTGAAAGTATGTCTCCTGTCAAACAAATATGCAATATGTGCAAATGATCTGTGCATACTGTAAATTTTTCAATTCAAATGGGGTTCATGAATGACAATTCTGTCAGTTTGCATCACCAAAGTTCTACTGGGGAAAATTTTTCGGAAAGACAATTCATACTTAGAATGAGAATGTCTTGAACATGTCAAAGGAGGGGCTTTCAGTCTGAAAGGGCTTTCCACTCACTCTCATTGAAAAGGCTATTTTGTCCCGACCATTAATGCGGGATTATAGGAATCTCACCCTTTCACTATCATCATGGCGACATGGATCCGAATATTCTTGCAAATGGTACAACTTTACCAATCTGAGAGGTCTTTGTTAGGACCGTAATGTAGACTTGGTCAAAGGCTTAGTAAGGGGACCACGAAGGTCAAGGCTTATAGAAATGCTGCATCATCGTCTTCAGGCTTATAAGTCAAGAACCCTGCGAAAAGAGATAGGAATGATCTCGCTCGTACTTCTTCGAGCGATGTTTATAAACATATGAATTCCTACGTTAATTCAAGTGCCCTAGTCAAAAGAGACTTTTACAAAGGGATGTAATGTAAATTTGGCTCACAGGTTGAGAAACAAATGGATTTATAGGCTCAAAAATGTGTACAAGAGGTGGTAATCATCTTGATGTTGTCACCGGTCTTCTTCCTCATCAATGGAGCTCGTCTTTGTAGAGACTCTTTTTTTGCTTGAAGGCATTGGCCTTGCTTTTACCAGGCACACTGCTTTTGCATGCCCCTTGTTTTCATTCTTGTTTGTCCTTTCAGGATTTTTCTAGACTCTTGGGTCCTCATCTTTGGTTGGCCGTTTCGGCTTATACTGCTTGAACGATGGTGACCTTCTCTTTGCCCCAATGTGGGGAGTTGAAATGAAATTACAGACTCAATAGGGTTGTACAATGGATACAAATGTGCGGGACAAAGGAGCTCTTCGTCATTCTATGGCACTTAAATTATTGCAAGTGTTCATATGCAATAAAAACACCCAAAGATTGATGCATGTGCAAGCAAGAAATTTCCCACCCATTTCCTCACCTTGTGATGTTGTCCCTTCCTTCAATCTGCCCCGGTGTGGGGTGGCTCTTGACAGGGGTAATATGAAAGAAACCTCACAATGGCATGAGGCCCAGAGGGGTTTAGCAATGGATAACCTGTAGTGTTTAGGGTGGAGAAATGAAATGCCCCTCATCACTTTGGTCATCGTACCATTCGCGAGAAAATTCTTTACCCTGCGGACATGGAATTTCCTACGCTCACCTCACAAGTGTTTAATTAGGGGATTGTGTGTAGGTTATGGTTTGCCTTTCATCATCCTGATGTACCTCATTTAGCATGCTCAATTGATCCACATCATTTGTTGAACTGCTTAATTTGATAATCCTCAGTGGAATCGGTGACTTAGGCAAACAAAATCATCATGCAAAAAATCCATTTTGAAAAGGCATGGAGCATTTTAAGCATGGAGAAGTTTGCATCCTTAGAATGATTTAAATTTACTCAAAAGAAGAAAACTTCTAGGAGCATGAGATGCAAAATTGTCTCTGCAGACGTGTTTGAACATAGGAGGATTATTAAAAAATGAGTGTTCATGGATTGTCCCTACTCAAAGGGGAATGACACATGAATGATCTGTCAGGATTGAAAATCCTATCTTTGATTGGACGGGCACATTTGTTTTTGCCCCTGCACAAGAGAAAGTGCATAAATCAATTGCTAAGTAGAGCTAAAAGCAAATGTGAATTAAGGCCCGAAAGATTCCTATTATCCATTTTGGCGATGCTTAGGACGTCGTTTCACTTGGGAGAGTTGATCCAATGTCGTCATCAGAGTTTGACATATCTCTTCCTACTCTATTGTCTGCACCTTCGGCAGATAGGTGAACCTATGAAGAATAAGAGGGAATGTGTTAGTGTATGAATTTTCCAGAATTGAAAAACTGGAAACGATACAGCGTTACCCTTCGCCAGTTTGCATTTGTCATCCACACTTTTGGTGGACAAATAACCCTACAAAGAATGAGAGGGAATGTGTTAGTATATGAACTTTCCAGAATTGAAAAACTGGAAACGATACAACATTACCCTTTGCCAGTTTGGAAAATGATTGGATAGACCTAGGGTCCTGAGGCTTAAAGCAAGCATGAGATCTTGAACTTTCGATCATGGTATGCCAGAAAAAGCAAAGAGAGAGAAAAGGAAAAACTCTTTTTTTATTATTATTATTTTTTTTTCTCCTTTTTTTTTATACGCGGAAACTGCCGCTTCGGGGGTTCGAACCCTCGTTCGAACCTTGGTGCGTCCATTCCCGGATACCACTCGGCTAAAGGCACTGGCAGTGTCCATGGAGTGCATTCTTTTTTATTTAAGTGATCTGGCCGCTAGAATGACCTGTCTTTTTACACCAAGTTAGGTGAATTTAGCATGGGTCGTCTTCAGGTGTTTGCTTGGCCCATATTGGTTGGCTCAAATTAGCCCATCAAGTTGTTCTTCTCTTTTTTTGAATGTTGATGCTTCCTATCAAAATAAGGAAAATGTATTAGGAATGAAGTTAGAGCGAGGTATTGGAAACGATACCAAGCTACCCTTCTGCAAAGTTTGTATTTGACGACTTCTTGGCATCTCTTAAATGTTGATGATTGCCATGGTCTTGCACAATTTGGCGCTTCATTTTGGTTGGTCTTCTTTGCCCATGGCCCTAGACGAATGGCCGATGATGGTCGATCCATCTTCAATGCCTTCCTTCTGTGGAAATTTTTCCTCTCTCGTTGTTGGACATCAGCAGCATTGGGCAACGTCATGTACCTCAAGCTTCTATGGAATCTGAGATGGACAATCAAAACCTCCAATTTTCTGTCGGTAATCACTTCTTCGCAGAGCATGTGTCTGGAACGAAAGTCATCATCTAGAATAGGTGGTTAGAATTCACCTCAACTGTCTAGATTTTCTCTCTGTTGACAGTAGCCAATTCAAAGGGGAAGTGAAGGAGTTCATTTTCCGTGCTTTTCGGTTTGCCGAAGTTGAACGTCCCGCCTATGAAATTGCAATGCTTGATCTTCGAGATAACTCGAGAGATAGGGGAGGCCAAAAGCAACGTGGAGGAAACGTCTCAGGAAGCTTTTCTTGAGCTACTACGATCTGCATGTTTCGACTTTGACCATGTGCATATACCTTTTACGTCTTGTCTTTTGTTCTCTGTAAATGAAAAGGAAGAAAGCGTCATTCCTAAGATCATGTTAGGAAACAAGACATACCTTTTTATAGATGGAGTAATCTTATCCGTTTGCCCCGGTTTTCTTGGAAGAATACTCCTGAATCTGTTGAGTCCATATCTCTGGGGTTTGATGTACTGGTTTCAAATGCCCCTTTTTCAAAGGGATGATTTTCTGAGACACGAAATAAGTAAATCAGAAAAACAAACAGGGTTAAATTCGACACATTGTTTTTTTTTGAAATTTTGCAATGAAATGCTTTTGTTTTCACAATGATTTTTGGAGGAAGCATGATGAAGCCCAGCCCTTAGGATTCTCCTCGGATGATATTTTTTCATGGTTGGATAGCATCACCGGGCCAGTTTGGGGTACCCCCTCATGCTCTCAAAATGAAATGCTGAAATTGTACATTCACTAGCGAAAACAAATTACATTACTGGAATGGAAAATGCAACAGTAACACACTAGATAGGATGGAAACAGTAAATCATAAAAAAAAAACTGAAACCCATGAAAACTCATGTGAAAAGGAGGATCTTGATAGATGTTGGCGTTGACCCCTGAATCAAGCGCCCTTGAGTTTTTTGCCCACGATGGACTCGAAGTATTCGCACGAGAGGACCACTTCGTTGAAGCTACGGAAGTGCATTCCATGCAACCAGGAACGAAGCTTACGAGGCAAAGCTTTTATGAATAGCTTCATCATTTCCTCCTCCGCCAATTGAGGAATAGCTTGCATCACGAAAGCCTCCCACCTTTCTGCATATGCTCGGAAATTCTCCATTGGTCCTCTTTTGACGTGAACCAAATTCTTGTGGGGGAACGCAAATCCTATCTTGTCTTGGTATTGATGTAGGAATGTAGAGGACAACACATCCCAATCATGCACGAGGTAGGTCTTTAACAAGAAGAACCATTGCAACGCGGACCCAGTAAGACTTTCTTGGAAGGCCTGAATCATGAACGGTGCCTAGTTGGCGTACCGACTCATTTTGGCTTGGAAATATTGCAAGTGGGTCATGGGACAAGTCGTACCGTCATATTTACGGAAATTAGCAATATCCATTCCTTCGGGGATCACCATCTTGTTAAGGTGAGATGGGCCTGCCGCATCTCGGTTAAGGAACCATTTCTCTTGTTGTGTTGCCAATCTCTTCATAGCGGCATCAAATTCTACTGCTTCAGGGAAGTTGGATTTTTTTGAGATCATCTCATTGCTTTCTTTGGGGTCGAAATTTCCTACCGAGGATGAGGCGTCTATGTTACCCTAATAGTTGGGTGACAAATTTAGCAGCCCATTGGAAGGAAAATCATGAAGGGCGAGCGTTCCTCCACCTAGCAAGCTCTGGGGTCCGTATGTGGGTAAGATCTGGTTACCATGTGAATGCTCGTCCTCCTCGGTATAGTGCTGGCAACTCCCCATAGGACTGTACCACGGGCGGTGTTCAAAGCCTCGGCGTGGCTGTTCATTGGCTATTGGACTTTGCACTTGTTTGGTGGCAGGCGATGGCTTGGATCGTTCCGGCTTTCCCTTCTTGACACCTTGTCTAGACCTCTTGAGTAAAGCCCTTCGTTCTACCAGCTTGAGCTTGTCAAGGGCACCGGGAGATGGTAGGGTTTCATTCCCTAGGTCGATGGGCGCTAGTGCCCTTTGGACCCTAGCTCTCGCAGTAAGTTTGGGAAGCAGTGTCATGGTGCCTCGATTTTGGACGGGTCTTACAACTTCAACCATGTTTTCGGGTTCTTTACCTCTCCTGGTAGGAAGCTTCCCATCAATGGAGTATTGTTTGGTGGCCCTTTTATCATATGGAACCGCTTCGCAATTTCCTCCCATTAGTCTCTTTTGCTCTGGGCCATCCTGGGCAATCAAGTTTCCTTCTACTGCAGTATATGCCATGATGAATTTTTTTCTCATCGTTTCCTTGCTTACAAGCTTTTTGTGAGGTGGGGTGATGTTGACGTCAATGTCATATTCTTTAAGGAAAATGTCAACCAATTCCTCCCAAGTCTTAAGAAAAGTGATTTTCCTCACGATGTACCATCTAAGGGTGGGGCCAATCAGATAATCATTTCTAAAAGTATAATGATATAATTGAGACTAGAGGCTTCATTTTGACAATCCAGTGGCCTAAGAACATGTAGATAGGATAGCAATGAATTTTGCTTATGATTCTAAAATGAATATTAAGATGTTATATTTTGCATTTATATCCCAAATTGAAAAATTAATGGTGTTGAAACTTATCGACCAAATTAAGGCCCAACTTGGTTCAACTTTCGTAAGAGACTTTGGCTCAAAGCTCATTGGGAAAGTATAAAGTGTTTGGTAAGTGTTTTTGGGAATCCATTGGCCAAATGTCATTGCGAAAGCTGAAAAGTTCAAAGTAGGTTCTCACCTACTTTGGGCTTTTAGCAATTTAGGAATGCAAGTCCGCATCACTATTCATCTTCACGGTTACTATTTATCTTCCTCAATTTGCACCGAGGAGTTTTTGGAGGCCAACAATCATCGCTTGAGAGGTCACGCACCCCCAGTGATGGTTGCCTAAGGTTTCACGTCCCCACGACCATTGCCTGAGATCGTGTGACCCTAGGCGGCGTAAGCTCAAGTGATGCCCCTAAGGTCGCCCTACCTCAGGCGTCGTTTGGGTTGTGCAACTCAAGTGTTTTAAAGTTACAATTTGCTAAACACTATAGGATTTCGGAAAATCTCTTTAACCTAAAGATATTTGTATTTTCTTTAATTCATTTCTCTAAAAGTGAACCAAAGAGGGTCTGACAGAAATTCTAAAGAGAGTCATAGAGAGTGGGACTCCCAATCCGCGCCCTACACACCCAGTATAGCAACCCATATCGGGTCTAAGGCTCAGGTCCACAAATCAAACGCTTCGCTGATGGATCATTTCCAAAATTACCATTTACCATGCATACGGGTCTACACAGTTTCATTCTATTCCGAGACCTTAAGTGCTTTTTTTTTTTCTTTGAAACATTTATTTCAAATATCAGAAGGTTTAAGCAAGATTTGATCCGCGATTACTTTCTCATCTACCATCCAATTGGCCCCATTTTTACTTTCATTTGAATGCTTGTGATCCCTAGTACTGGAATGTGCCATAAATTCCGGTCAAAAATTCCCTACCAGAATCGGGTGGTGATATTGATGTCAAAGCACTTCTTTTGATGATTAGAACACACATTTGAGGTTTAAAATGTCTTTCGGGTCACGTATTTTGCCGATCAACCTTGTTCAACTCTAGGTTACACGGTTACACTTCATGATTTTCTTTAAAGGGAAGCAAAATTTGAGTTGTCAACAAGCTATATTATTGCCTTAGGTTTATGCGAAATGGCAATTTGCCACCTTACCTTCCAATTAATCTATTTTCACCCCTTTTTTTTAATTTTGTTTCCATGTGAACCTTTCCATTGACTATGGCAAAATTCTTGTCAGAACTTCGATCACGAGCTTCGATATAACCAATGGATGCCAACTATAGAGGCAAATTAGTCCAAGAATTTTGACAAAATGTTTGCCGCCTTAGCCTTTTCATGTCGTCGCAATGTGCAAATGAGCTTACAAAATTATTGCAACATACCTCCTAATCCTTTGAAATATTGATTCTAAGTTGAGAGGAAATTAATTATGGCATAGAAGTACGAAAAGAAACTTGACGAAAAGATGAGGTAGTCATGTGACAGTGATGTTTGTTGTCGCTAACACCATAAAAAAGGTCGGTGATGGTGGCTACACTCATGTTTTACATAGGGGAAGAGAGTATGTGTGTGCGTGTGTGAATCTCAGGTTGTGAGGATGCCTGTCAGCCCTGTCACCATCGTCGTGACTTCAATTCTTTCTTATGTATCCAAATCGACTTCAGTGATTCACCTTTCCAAGGTTGTGCCACCCCAACGAGGGTTGATTATCCATTTCCTAACAAAACAAAAGACGATCTCTCTCTCTCCCTGTTAGGATGTAGATTGAAATAAATTTCAAAATGTTTGGATAGACATTGTAAAGATTAAAACATTAGAGGCCAAATTGCGAAAACCTAACGGGAATAATTCAATCGCCCTGAAAAGAAAACTCTCCCTCTCTCTCCCTTTCTCCCTCCCTCTTCAAGCTTGAGCCGACGCCTCTTCTACAAACCTATTGCCACAGGCACCAACCTTGCTGCAAAACTCTTCCCATCACGGCGTCTCTTTCCTCCATAGCTAGTTCTCTCTAACCAATGTTTCCCTATCCTTGACTTGAGTACGTCAACCGTAGACTATCCGGCCTTCAACTGGAGGTCGTGGGCCTAAGATAAGAGGTCCACACGTTCTAATTGTCATCAGCAGTTGAGTGCACAAATCTGAGGTCGTGAATCTTTGATCTTTTCAAAAAAGCACGGGGAGGACTAGATTGAACATGTACTAAATATTCATGAATCATATTAAACAATTTAAAAATTCATGGACAACATTGAGCATTGGACTAAAGTTCAGGAGCTGCATTAAACAAATTAAAACTTCAAAAATAATGTTGTATATTGAGTCAAAATTTAGAGATCATTTGTGTAATTATCCCACAATATATTGGAGTTTTGGTTAATGCTTCTCAAGGACATTTTGATGAAGTCAATTTTATTTTTGGTGGTGCGGCTAAATCTGTGTTCTAATTTCAATTGGGGATTAACTTGTTAATTTTCTTCTAATTTCAGGGCTGGTTTTAAGGTAAAAGAAACCAAAAACCTTAAATTATTCCTATTATGATACATTTATTCTAAATATTTTCTATGACATCAAAAATCACAAACGTGTACTTGTATGACACAATTATCTTCTATCAAAGTTTTATCAATGAAAATTACTAAAAATCTACTTTTGTGGACACTAGAAAGCTAACGGTGTTGAATGGAGTTTATGTGATTTTACATGAAATAAAAACATCATTTTTAGGGGTGAGCGGTTCTAGATTTTTTATAAATTTCACTTGAAATTTAGAATCTAACCGTTATTATAGGTTTCTCATTTTTTGGAACTTGAAATGTATCCATCGAAACGTAGAACCTACCCCCGCCATAGGTTCAAGGTCTAACATGGTTCATATATATTTTAGTTAAGCAAAACGAAAGAAAATGTGACAACAAAATAAAAGTTTCTCATTTTTCAATAACAACAATCCATAAAAGATGAGCACATAAAATAAAATAAATAATAAAAGATTCAAAACATGTAACATAAAACTTAAATTATAAAACTTCAGTCCTTAATCATCCATAAAAAGATTGTTTCAAATTCTAACCACCTGAAATGAAAAGAAACAACAATCATAGTTGATCACTTAATAATAGTTTTAAATTTACAATTACTATTAACTAAACTAAAATAATTATTAGAAAGCATCACCGCATATATTCATTCTACTTTAACTCTATTTACTAATAATAATCTCCTCATTAAAACAATCCATATATTAAAACAAATTGAAAAGATTAAATAAAACATTCACTCATTAGTTATGTAAAAGAAATCACAATATATAAAAATATAAACATCACTTTAGGTTTCGGTTCGAGAGAAAAATTAAGGATTTTACTTTAGACTTTCTTGTTCGGTTCCTATAAGAATCGGCAACCGACAGTTCTTATAAAAGTGAAACCAAGAATCGTACCACCTCTCTCTAGAGCTTGGAACCTGACCGGCTCCCACCAATCCGATTTTCAGTTCTACCTTCTAACCATGCACGCCTCTAGTTATTTTGACTGAAAGATCATCTAATGAAACAATGACAAAGGGTGAATGTATTATATAAGTACAAATTTGGGATTTTTTATGTCATAAGAAAAAATTTAGAGTAAATGTATCATAATATGTATAGTTTAGAGTTTTTACGTCACAAAAAAATTTAAGATAAATATGTCACGGTGGATCTAATTTGAGATTTTTTGTGATTTTTTCCCTTAAATTTATACCGTTGAATGGTTGATAAGAGCCAACTTAAAATGAGTTGTCGATGGGTGTTTTTCTCGGTCCCTTTTATTTTTCATTTTCTACTCTGTTTCGGTTTTTCTTTTCTTTCCCATTTTCCCCTCTCTTCTCCCTTCTTTTCGGAGCAATAAAGTTATGCCACTGCCGCCTCCCTCGTGAACTTTGCCGATGATGCGGCGCATTTACCTGGTCAATCCAATTACGACTTGACACGTGGCAAATGAGTTAAATTAAATAAAAACAAACTGAATTTCTGACCAGCTGCAGAAGGAATATTAATGCATTTTAGCTTTTGGCAAAATTTAAACGTCGGCCTTGCCGTCTCTCTCTTCAACCATCGTTTAGACTCTTTTTTAGAGTAAGAGAAAAAGCTTCGTTTACTCAATCTCCCTCTTCAGCCAATCCTTCACGTAGCAGAAGGTTCCATCCCCGTTACAAAAAAGATTTTAAGTTTTAGAAACTACCGATTCCCATTTAATATTCAATTTTCAAATTGCTAAAGTTGGATTCATTTCACGCAATTGCTGATTACGTTATGGGACAATTTTAAATTTTCACTGCTTTTACAAAGTTAATATCATGGAGTATTACCCCTAGATTATGGTATTCTATAATGGGGTAGCCTTTTTTATTTCTTTAACAAAAGCTTTGTTTATTTTCAATATAAATGAATGATTTAGAAAATATTATACGAAAATAATTAAAAAATATATGCAATGGTTTCTAAAATGTGAAAGCTTTTCTCCAACGGAGATGAAGCCTTCTCGAACCTAAAAGATTAGTTGAAGAGAGATGGGTTGGGCAATTAACAGAGAGACGTGTGTAAACAAAGCTTATCTCCGAAACTAAACTACGGTTAAAGAGAGATGGTTGGGCATGTATTTAAACTTCCCCGAAAGCTATTGCTGTCAAAAATTAATATGCTTTTCCTTAAATTTATTTCATTTGTCACATATCAATTTGTAAATGGATCCGACTGGATAAATGCGCACCACATCTGCAGATAATGTGGCGCTTTGATATCAGAGACTTTTCTTCGAAAAGTTCTTCTTTTTTGCCCTTGCATAGATATGCATAAAATGTAAAGGCATTTCGGTCAATGCGATTAAACTATAGAGCAATCCATCCTACCAGAAGTTCCTATTTCCTTAAATTAGAGACTAACATAGAAAAAAACAAACGGAATCAAAACGATGTTCGTGTCTCGTTTTCTTCGCACAAAGGAAGTTGACAAATACAATGCTCTCTCTCTCTCTCTCTCTCTTTCTTTCTCTCTCCTCTTAGTGCGAAAGTGGTGTCGCACAACTAACAGGAGGGAAACAGCTCATTCCTTACCTCATTTCCACCTCTCTTCTCGTCAAACATTCTGCCCACAACAATCTCTCCTCGATCGACCATCCTTCTCCGACCCCCTTTCCTCGCCCGCCACCTGAACGCCGACCGCAGCCCGCCCATGGCCACTGACCTCGAGTGGCCCTTCGGCGAGCTACCCGGCCTTGAGGCTGACGATGTCCGCGAGACAGCGTACGAGATATTCTTCATGTTGTGCCGATCGTCGCCCGGCTTTGGGGGCCGGAGCGTGCTGAAGTTCCACCCCTCGATGTGGAATGAGCCGGAGCCGGAATCCACGTCGTCCCGGGCCAACGGGGTGGGGATGGCCCCGAGCAGCCGGGTCAAGAGAGCCCTCGGGTTGAAGATGATGAACCGGACGCCCTCCAAAAAGATGGCCTTGGGCTCCGGGAGCCCGCCAAGCCCCCGGGGGGCGGCGACTAGGCCGAAGCGGCCACTCACATCAGCTGAGCTGATGAGACAACAAATGAGGGTGACGGAGCACAGTGATAACCGGCTCAGGAAAACGCTCACGAGAACCCATGTAGGCCATGTACGTAAGTCTCAGAATGCTTCGTAGTTCATCTCCCTCTGGTGTGGTATTCATACAATTTTGCAAAGCAATTTGTTTTCAGTTGTCCTTGTTTTGTACATTAGGAGTGGTAAAATTGAATGTGAGAACAAGTGATTGCATGATGAATTAGACTTGATTCTATAATACAACAAATGGAAATTATGAAAGAAGTTTTTCTTGGAGTGTCATGTACTTTAATCAGTAGATACAAATCTTTCAAGCGTGGATCTTGCATATATTCTTGGCTCATTCCTGCCTCTTTCAATCTCGATAGATTGGTAAGCGGGCAGAGACGATAATCCTTCCGCTCGAGCTTCTCCGCCACCTAAAACCGTCTGAATTCAGCAACTCGAATGAATATCATGCCTGGCACAGGAGACAGCTCAAGATCCTAGAAGCAGGGTTGCTCCTTCACCCGTTGATCCCGTTGGAGAAATCGAATGCACTCGCAGCCCGTCTCGGAGAAATTATCCAAGCCAGCGAGACGAAGATCATAGTCGTCGGGGAGAACTCAGACACCATGCGGAGCCTCAGCAATTCCGTGGTGTCATTATCATGGCGAAGCGTCAATGGGACTCCTACTGATGTTTGCCACTGGGCCGATGGATTCCCTCTGAACATTCACCTGTATGTGAGTCTGCTGAAGTCGATATTTGACATCAGGGACGAGACTTTAGTCCTCGACGAGGTCGACGAGCTTTTTGAGCTCATGAGGAAGACATGGTCGATACTTGGAATCAATCGGCCGATGCACAATGTCTGCCTCACATGGGTGTTTTTCCAACAATTTGTCAGCACGATGCAGTTGGAACCGGACCTTCTTTTCGCTTCGCATGCCTTGTTGGTAGAAGTAGCGAATGACGCCAAAAAGCAGGACCGAGATGGTTTATTCATTAAGGTTCTACCATTAGTTCTGACCTCGATACGAGGGTGGTCGGAGAAGAGATTGAACGACTATCATGACTACTTCGAGGATGGGAGGATGAACCTGATGGAGAATTTGCTGTTGTTGGCAGTGAGGGTGGCAAACATCTTGGGAGATGATGTAATGCTTTCCAGGGTAACAGAACTAGCGAATGGTAATGCAGTGACGGACCCGACTGTAGATCACGTGGATGGTTACATACGATCATCTGTGAAGAACGCATTCTCGAAGGTGTGTAAGTGGTACATTTCTCCCTTCATTTTCCGGTACCATGATGAAGAAATTGAATGCTTTTCCTTGTTATTGCTTGTATTAGATAGCTGAAAGTGGATGTGATGAACACCAAGGGGACACGAGACGAGGTGAGAGTGAACGACTCATTTGGTTGGCGAAAGAGACCGAAGATTTGGCTTTAAAAGAAAGAGGAACCTTCAGTCCGGTTCTTAGGAAGTGCCATCCCATCGCAACTGCAGTCGCTGCCGTCACATTGCACAGTTGTTATGGACTAATTCTGAAACGACATTTGACTTTAGCTTTGGAAATTGACAGTGAAATCGCGAAAGTACTGGAGAGTGCAGGAAAGCTAGAAAAAGTTTTGGTACAAATGGTGGTCGAGGACACCGTAGAATGCGAAGATGGAGGCAAAATGATTGTGAGCGAAATGATTCCATATGAGGTCGGGTCGACCATATCAAGGCTTCAGAAACAATGGATCGACGGGAGGCTCAGGAAAGGTGAAGATTGTATCCAGAGAGCGACAGAATCAGAAGTGAGTTCATTTGATAGTACATTCTCCTGCGTAAATTTTACTGCTGATTATAACAATTACTCAAAAACAAAAGATAATGACAAGTGTGGCTCGTGACAGACATGGGATCTGAAATCGAAGGCAAAGCCATACGCGGAATCAGCTGAAGACCTGATCAAGTTCGCTAAAGAAACCATGGACCACTTCTTCGCCATTCAAATGGAAACTACTGAGGATTTGGTTAATGATCTGTTGAACAGTTTAGGGAGTCTCTTTCAGGACTATGCTGCATTTGTTGCATCATGTGGTAAGTGTCACCTGTCATATTACTTGTCCTCGCTAATCACTCAGTACCTATTGCATTCTAATTGTTCATCTAAGTCGATGGTCGACTTGATGTGTGTTCATGCTTTAGTTTTCTGATTACATAAGGACTACCATATTCTTCCTTTATTGCAAAAACATTGGATGTCTATTGACCAATGATACCTTAGAAATGAAGAGGAAGCGTGGCATGTATATCTAAAAAGTCATGAAACGTTCGTTAGTTTCATAAAAATAATCTTTGGAATACTTGATTTCATCATTCTTAAAAATTTCCATCGCAGGATCAAAGCAAAATTATATACCTCCTCTTCCCCCTTTAACGAGGTGTCGTCGAGATTCCAAATTTGCCAAAATTTGTAGAAAGGTGACACCTTGCAAGGTTGGCATAGAAGACCCACGAAGATGCTGGGAAGCTGAGCATCCTTACCCATCGACGAGCCGCGGGACACAACGCCTTTACTTCCGCCTCAACACTTTGCACTATCTCCTTGCACGTCTCCACTCCTTGGATGAGATGCTGCCGCTCTCTGGTAATGGCTCTCTTGATCACAAATATTTCGGCAACAGGAAGCACCATGATGGCTGTGCTTCCTACTTTCAAAACACCTGCTCGGCCATACGTGAGGCCTGCCAACATGTCTCAGAAGTTGCTGCCCATCGCTTGATCTTTGTCGACTCTAGCCATGTCTTCTACAATAGCCTCTATGTTGGTGAAGTCGCCAGTGCACGCATAAGCCCTACTTTGCGGACATTGAAGCAGAATTTGACTCTGCTTTGCATGATTCTCATCGATCAAGCACAACCATTAGCGATGAAAGAAGTCATGAAGGCCTCTTTCGATGCCTACCTTATGGTTTTGCTTGCAGGAGGGAACTCTAGGATTTTCTCCAGGTCGGATCACCGAATGATTGAGGAGGACTTCAAGTGTTTGAAGCGAGCATTTTGTGTATCTGGGGAAGGATTGATGAGCGAGGACATAGTCGAGAAGGAGGCGGAGACTGTGGAAACGGTGATTGGTCTGATGGGTCAACCGACGGACAAGCTAATCCAAGACATTAGTGTTATGATCCGTAAAATGGACAAGAACGGAGCCGAGGATACGGGGAATAAGCAATCTGTGCATCCGACAACAGGACGATGGAGTACATCAGATCCAAACATGATACTACGAGTCTTGTGCCACAGGAACGATCAAGTAGCGAGTCGGTTCTTGAAACGGAACTTCCAAAAAGAAAAAGACGATAAAAGAGAAGGATTACCGATCGTAGGTTATGATTGCAGAACAGTCAATTAGTGGTGCATTATCATTTGGGATATCCGAGAGAAAATTGTGTCTTGTTGTCGGTGATTGCTCTGGGATGAACTTCCCCATTGAGGTGTTGAGATGCATGTGTGAGTTGTTTTAAGAAAAGTCCTACATCGGAGAATTGATATGGTGTGAAGTAGTCATTTGCATCATAAGCTCAAGCTTTTCGGTGGATGTGGATCCAGTTGCTTATATTGACGAGCTTGAACTTTGGCTCCTTATCCACGGTCTCCCAACTGAATCGATCGAGCTTCTGCTATGTCAGCCCACAACTTGGTATGATTGGTCAGCCTTCTGCTGTTTGGCGAATATCATATGAAAGGAGTCTCACGACCAACGCGATCCTGATGACAACCTTCATTGTCCAGTCGGGTGAAAGAATTCAGGGATGAAGGTGGGCGTCGTTCGTTGTGGTCTTCACACACAACAAAATGGATATTCAAGTCGAGACATCTTAATGCGGTAAAGAGTCTAACATCTTGAAGATGTCGAGCTTCTGCTGAATCAATCCTATACAAGGATGTCATTGTCTTTGCAGCTGATTTTGGCATTTTAGTATCCATCATATTATCATATGCAATTTCGTTTGTTGTTTTATCATAATAGTTGAGTGAAGACGGATCAATCATTTTTTCTTTAATTGACATTTACAACGATTGTAATATCTTGTACATTGAATTGCCAGAGTTTCGACCATCTAATACTAAAAGCAATCGCAAACCTGGAAAGGTCATTTAAATGTCGCCTTTGAACTCAACGGCGTGCAAACTAGCAGAGAAAAAGCTGTACCGGCAAATAGACTGTATAGAGATTGTATCTTCATGTTCTTCCAACAAGTATTAATATCAGCAGCAACATCATCTGTGTATAAATGTAAAGCCACGCATCGTAGTGATGATGCCAAGAGCCGTACAAGTGCTGGAAATTCTACACCAGGTAGAGATGAGGCTATAAGAATCGTTTCACAATCTGTCTTTAGCCGCAACGTTTTACCTATCGCAGAGCTATGTCACCCGCACTTCCTCGTTGTGCACCTTCTCCAGCCCTTTCAGTTCCTCCTTGAGCACCATCATCAAATCCGAGACCTCGGCACGATACACATAGAGTTTCGCCACGAACAGGAAGAAGGCAAGATTCAGGACGTTGAGCCCCACAAAGAAGGCGTAGTGATAGTCGAGGTGCGATGCATTCAGGTTGTTTAGTATCCACCCGCGGTGCTCATGCCTTTTGGTGATATCTGAGACTGTGGATAGTAGGAAGCTGCTAAGGAAGTTTCCGACCCCCACAGTGATCATTGAATAAGACGTGCCCAGGCTCTTCATGCTCTCCGGCGCTTGGTCATAGAAGAACTCAGTCTTCGCAACTTCCAGGAACGTGTCGGCCATCCCCATGAGCACGAATTGAGGAAGCAGAATGAAGATAGGCAATGGGATTTGTCGTCCTGATTCGACCACATTGTGTTCCCTCGCCACTCGGAGCCTCCATCTCTCAGTGAAGGACGCCACAGTCATGATCACGATGTGGAGGGCCAGGCCGATCCCCATCCGGCAAAGAAGACTGATGCCTCTCGGGTTCTTGGTCCATCTCTGCATGATCTTGATGAAGAAGCGGTCGTACAGCACGACTGAGATGAGCATCGATTGTTGTCATTGCTGCATGCTAAAGAGATGTTATGTCAGGTAATCCTGACTTTACTTTTATAATGTCAAGGGGGGCTTAAGGTGTTAAGAATATGTGTCACGGGTTCAAAATTTGCTGAAAATCTAATACACTAAAATGATTGAGGAAGTTTCAAATAGAATAGTATTCCGATTGCTGGAAAATCTATTTCAAAAAACTCGATAGATGAAAATAGGCAACTTGAATATAAAAAGCATTTAAGACCACTATCAAGTGATGTGACATAATAATTTAATACCCTCTCTCACATGCAAATGTCGTGCAAATCATGTGCAAATATCCTGCAAATCAAGTGCAAATGCCATGCAAGTCACATGCTAGTTCCTACTTCAGCATCACCTCTCACATGCAACTTACGTACTAATTGAATTAAAATCTTCTTATCTGTCACTATCAATTTGTGGTATGACATGATCTCTATATCCCATAACAAAGCAATGAGAAAGAACTCATGGACAGTGCATATTGGCTAACCAAATTTGCCAAGTACAAACCTCTGGAGTCCACATGTTTTGGAACGAAGATAGTCGGTTAGCGAAAGCTCCAGTGAGGTTTAATGGTGATTGGCATGGATTTATTAATGCCACGGCATTCGAGAAAGAATTTGAAGCTGAGAATCATGTAAAAAAAGGGTTGGATTGCGCAGAAGAGAGAGCCCGGATCAAGTACATATGGGTGGTGTGCGCGGTCAGATGACTATGATGCGGATGGGCCAGTGGGAGATTACCTTCGCAAGACAAGGAAGTTGTGAACAATCTCCGACATTAATCAAGAAGCAGATAAAAGTAGACATAGAATTGTTGCGCATCTAACTAACAAGATTGATTTGACGAGTGAAACTTTGGAGGAATTATAATACAAGTATAATGAGAAGACTTTGTCATTGAGTAGGATGCTTGAAGAAAAACACAAGTATCACTCTGCTTTTGTGGAAGGTTCCCTCTCTCTCATAAGCTTGTGCGTCCGTCCATTTATGTGGACATTCTCATCTTTATTAAATTGTACATAATGACATCTATGTAGTAGGGGTGTCAAGAATCGAACCGAAAATCGAATCGAAATCGAAAATCGAACCGAACCGAACCGAACCGAAACTTTGTGCATTTTTGGTTCTGTTCGGTTAACCAAAAAATAACTATTAACCTTTTGGTTTGGTTTGGTTTGCAGTTTGGTTCGATTAACCGAATCAAACCGGAATTCTTAATTAAAAGTGAACAATCTTTTTTCATCATCATCTCTTTCCTCATTTAGGTCTCAATAAGTAAGGCAAAAATAGAAAAACCGAAAAACCATCCCAAACTGAACCGAACCAAACCGCATTTTCGGTTCGGTTCGGTATTATCCTTTATCGGTTCGGTTTTTCAAAAAAACCGAACCGTTTACACCTCTACTTATATGGTAGAGGACATTTGCTCAAAAGCATATTACATGTAAGGAGTGTTAGAGCAAAAAAAGATCCATTAGCTTAGGGTGGCCTAAGTACTCTCCTCCAGATCCAAAAACTTTATCGCCTGCGCATATCGAATAAGAACTCACCTCTTTTTAGAATAATTACAAAGATTTGGACCACAAGTCCTTGCCTATGTCAAGAGGATTCATTGCCTCTTATATGTAGGGGTGTCAAGAACCGAATTGAAATCGAAAATCGAACTGAACTGAGCCGAAACCTTGTGTGTTTTTTGTTCGATTCGGTTAACCGAACCAAACAGAAATTCTTAATTAAAAGTGAATAATCCCTCTTCATCATCATCTCTTTCTTCATTTAGGTCCCAATAAGTAAAGCAAAAATAGAAAAATCGAAAAACCGTCCCAAACTGAACCGCATTTTCGGTTCGGTTCGTATCCGGTTTGGGACGGTTTCGGTTCGGTTCGGTTTGATTTTTCAAAAAAACCGAACCATTTACACCCCTACTATGTAGGTCATAGTTGCTTTCGTGCATCTTTTAGCTGCATTTCATCAATTATCAAAATTTATGTGGTCATTACTACATGCTAAAGAGATGTTATGTCAGGTAATCCTGACTTTACTTCTATTATGTCAAGGGGGGCTTAAGGTGTTAAGAATATGTGTCATGGATTCAAAATTTGCTGAAAATCTAATACACTAAAATGATTGAGGAAGTTTCAAATGGAATAGTATTTCGATTGCTGGAAAATCTACTTTAAAAAGCTTAAGTCGATAGATGAAAATAAGCAACATGAATATAAAAAGCATTTAAGACCCACTATCAAGTTATGTGGCATAATAATTTAATACCCTCTCTCACATGCAAATGTCGTGCAAGTCACAAGTCAAGTGCAAATGCCGTGCAAGTCACGTGTTAGTTCCCACTTCAGCATTTCCTCTCATATGCAACTTACGTACTAGTTGAATGAAAATCTTCTTATTTGCCACTATTAATTTGTGGTATGACATTATCTCTGTCTCAGGACTATCTGCATATACAATGGAGTTAGTCATCTCTCCCATAACAAAGCAATGAGTAAGAACTCGTAGACAGTGCATATTGGCTGACTAAGTTTGCCAACTACAAACCTCTGGAAGTCCACATGTTTTGGAACGAAGATAGTCGGTCAGCAAAAGCTGTAGTGAGGTTTAATGGTGATTGGCATGGATTTATTAATGCCACGGCATTTGAGAAAGAATTTGAAGCTGAGAATCATGGAAAAAAGGGCTGGATTGCACTGAAGACAGAGCCCGGATCAAGTACATATGGGTGGTGTGCGCGGTCAGATGACTATGATGCGGATGGGCCAGTGGGAGATTACCTTCGCAAGACAAGGAAGTTGCGGACAATCTCTGACATTAATCAAGAAGCAGATCAAAGTAGACATAGATTTGTTGTGCATTTAACTAACAAGATTGATTTGACGAATGAAACTTTGGAGGAATTACAATACAATTATAATGAGAAGACTTTGTCATTGAGTACGATGCTTGAAGAAAAACACAAGCATCACTCGCTTTTGTGGAAGGTTCTCTCTCTCATAAGCTTGTGTCCGTCCATTTATGTGGACATTCTCATCTTTATTAAATTGTACATCATGACATCTATGTAGGTCAAAGTTGCTTTGGTGCAAGTTTTAGCTTCACTTCATCAATTATTGAAATTTATGTGGTCATTGCTGCATGCTAAAGAGATGTTATGTTAGGTAATCCCGACTTTACTTTTATTATGTCAAGGGGGCTTAAGGTGTTAAGAATATGTATAACGAGTTATTTGCTAAAAATCTAATACACTAAATTGATTGAGAAAGTTTCAAATGGAATAGTATTTCGATTGTTGGAAAAGCTACTTCAAAAAGCTTAAGTCGATAAATGAAAATAGGCAACATGAATATAAAAAGCATTTAAGACCCACTATCAAATGATATGGCATAATAATTTAATACACTCTCACATGCAAATGTCGTGCAAGTCATGTGCAAATTTTCTACAAGTCAGGTGCAAAGTACAAACTTCTGGAAGTCCACATGTTTTGAAACAAAGATAGTCAGTCAACGAAAGCTGTAGTGAGGTTTAATGGTGATTGGCATGGATTTATTAATGCCACAGCATTCGAGAAAGAATTTGAAGTTAAGAATCATGGAAAAAAGGGATGGATTGTTCAAAAGACAGAGCCCGGATCAAGTACATATAGGTGGTGTGTACGGTCGGATGACTATGATGCGGATGGGATGGGCCAGTAGGAGATTACCTTTGCAAGACAAGGAAGTTGCGGACAACCTCCGACATTAATCAGGAAGCAGATCGAAGTAGACATAGAATTATTGCGCATCTAACTAACAAGATTGATTTGACGAATGAAACTTTGGAGGAATTATAATCCAAGTATAATGAGAAGACTTTGTCATTGAGTAGGATGCTTGAAGAAAAACACAAGCTTCACTCTGTTTTTGTGGAAGGTTCTCTCTCATATGCTTGTTTGTCCGTCCATTTGTGTGGATATTCTCATTTTTATTAAATTGTACATCATGACATCTATGTAAGTCATAGTTGCTTTGGTGCAAGTTTTAGCTGCATTTCATCAATTATTGAAATTTATGTGGTCATTGCTGTATGCTAAAGAGATGTTATGTTAGGTAATCTTGACTTTACTTTTATTAACATCGTGACGGGGCGGCAATGACAGGTTTGGTCAAAATGAGCAATAATCGTGGTATAAACCGAACATTCCTTTATATGTATAAATTTCTTATAATAACATTCAAGGAGATCGCCAATGTCCATTGCCCTTTTATATCAAAAAGAATTCGGTCCACTTATTTATCTAGTAGAGCTATCATGTTTGCTCGGTGTAATTTAAATTTAAGTACATTTCAGCAATTAATGAATTGGAAGAATTCAAGACACTCCTCCAAGGGGGGCTTCTCAAAAGGCTTGGGCCCGGATCTTTACCCAACTTGGTCGAGATCCACGGAACCCTAATTGCGTAAACGGAAAGATAAAAACCCAATTCCCCTCTTGCTCATGTGCTACCTGTTGCAGGCCATTGCCCACCGCCACTCGCCACCGCTAGTCACCGGCGCAGCCGGCACCGCCATCGCTGCTACTTGGGAAAGGGAAATTTTACAATATTGTTAAACAAATTTTTATTTAGAAAACAGAAATTTTAAATGCCTATTTTGCCTCGAAATTCGTCTGGGGAATAAAAATGTTGCCATGTGTGCCCTAATTGTTGGAGAGTCCCTCGTATTCCCTAGTGCTAGGAAGAAAAAGATATGGTTACCAATTTGGAGACCTTACGGTGGGGAAAGTAGATTCTACATCAAGATCGTCGTCTGCCGATCCCTCTCCAAATTGTTCCTCCAAACCCTCACTTTGCCTTCCTTCCTCGGCCTCATCTCCCCCTCTTCCCCCTCCGCCTCCTTGCTCCCCGCCCTCCCCACCACCACCACCACCACCTATGACGTCCTTAATTTCGACCCACTTCGTGATATACGAAATGGTTATTTTATCAATGCACTATTAGTTACGCTTACTCTGAGTTAACCCCTCATGAGTTAACTAACTATTTAGAAAAATAATTAAGAATCGATACATGTACGACCAGTGAATTTAATCAGGGATAAGTCACTCGACCATAAGGATCAAAGAAAGATAATATCACACTGTTGCAGGCTAATTAGCGAACCGAAATAAATCAATTTGGCAAAAATACGAGGTCGGATTGCGGGTGATTCCGCACGACTTTGATATTAACTGCAAACGACGTTAAACCGATTTCTTTTTTAGCCTTGTATTCAGCGTGAGCAATTAATCTCTCATAATTACATGCCAATCGAGAATCGCCTTAATTTGAATAGGCACGATCATGAATTGAAAAGCTATCGACCATAGGTCAAACGCGCGAGAACCCCTAAACACCGCCCAATAGTTAGGTCATACTAAAGTCACGATTGATTGATTTTAACCATGAATTTCAATTTGGTTTCGAGTATTGAACTTTCAATGATGTTGAAACTAAAATATTGGACAAAGCCTCATTTATTTTATCGAATTTATTGGTAAGCCCGAAAATTGCTGAAAATGGATTAATGGGTTGAGAATTGAAGCCGGATATTTTAGAATTTGTGTTTCAAGGGTAAAGGACCAAAATGCCCTTTTTTGGAAGCTTGTATAGGAAGTTGTTAATTTATTTTCTTTTTCTTTCTCCCACATTTCTTTCTCTCTCCTCCTCCCTAAGTTTCAGCAGCCCCTTCCCACGTTTTCTCCTCCCCATGTTGACTTTTCTCCCCTCCCTCTCCCTTTTGGACGTGCACCCCCCCTCTCTTCCTCTTCCTTTTCTCTCATTTTTCTTCTTCTCCCTCCTTTTGTTGGCTTTCAGTTCCCCTCCGTTCAGCCCCAAACCACACAGACCAGCACCCCACTTTTTCCCTTTGGTCTCTCTCCTTTCCCTCTGGAGTTTCTTTCTGTTTTTCCTCCCAGCTGCTGTTTTGCCCCAGACCAGCCACCCTTGCTGCATGCCGAAGCTGCCATACGCCGCCGAATGGTCCAAGACACGTCCTGCCATCGCCCGTCCGTGAGCTGCGCCCATCGCCGTTCTTTCTCACCGAATCGAAACCACCCCATCTCGCCGAGACCCATTTTCGTCGCCACTCGTCTCGCCGTTTCGGACATAGCCGAGCATTGCCCACACCGCCGCTGTCGTGCTCGTGTCACCGGAATTGCAAACCGGTAAGTTAATTTCCTAATCCTTGATTAGGGTGCTACACTTCATTAGGGGTGATTAGGTTAATATTAAGCTTGGTTTATGCTTTTGGATGATGGATGATTAGTATTTTAATATTGTTGATTAATATTGCTTAGGGTTAACCATGGTTAGGATAAAGTAACTGCGGTTAAATTAAAGTAACTGTAGTTGGTTAAAATAATCACGGTTAGATTAAAGTAACTGATGTTATATTAAAGTAACCTCGGTTAGGTTAGCTAACTGTGGTTGGGTTAATTAATCGTAGTTGGGTTAAAATAGTAACCATAGTTAGTATTAATAAATATTATTATTATTTTTGAATAAAATAATAATAATTTATTATTTTCAGAATTAATTATTGTTTTCGAAATTATTTATTATTATTTTTGGAGTATTAATTAATTAATTATTTTTGGAGAATAATTAATTAATTAGTTGTGGATGATTAATTATTTTTGGATATTGATTATATATTATTGGGTATTTATTAAATGAATATTTGTGGAATAAAGTATTATTTTTGGGAAGTACAATATTAATTAATTGTGTTACTATCAATTAATTTTGGTGGATTATTGTTTGTACTTTCCTCATGTGGATTACATATCGAGTACATATATGTTTGCTATCTTTGATGATCTTGTTTAAAGTGTACTTGATTGAGTAAATTTGTGGACTGCAATTGTAAATTAGGGTTAGTGTATTCAGCATATTTGTATGACTACGTGTGAAATGCATTTGTATTTGCGTAATCACGTATGAAATATTATCGCATTACATGTAGAAATTGCAGTGAATTAACATGTACAAGCACAAATCATGTCTGCATCAGCTATCCTGAAAGATAATAAAATGAGTATGATTAATTGGTGTGCTTACATGGTCACATAAGAGCCCATCACCCGGTGGAGGATTTGTAATTGACGAAGTCCGTATTATTGAGATGCCCGGCGGGGGGTCCGGATGTGGGTTGCGGTAGAGGCTGAGCCTATACTCTTTCGAGAATGCCGTTTGGGTGCCAGATGTAGCCGTGCTCAATGGTGTGGGAAGATGCCCGGTTATGCTGGTAGACTACCAACTTGTGTGTTGGAAGTAAATTCTCCCAAAGGTTATTAATAATCGGAACACGAGTGAGTGCATAGTGCATAAGATAACTTGAAAGATGTTTTAATTGTTTGATATATTTGCTGCATTGAGGTGGGCATATAATAAACTGTATTATGCAGGTTGCGTGTGTGCCAAAAGCGAGGTAATGATGCATGTGATTGTAATTGTTAACTGTTAATAATTGCATATGAGTCTTGGCCTAATCGTACATCTAATAATGGTTGAATGGATGTTTTTCTGTTGTTGAATTGTTAGCAATAGAAATATTGCACGCTTAGGGTGCACCCAAGACGAGTAGGTCTCCTAATCGAGAATTAGGCTATTAACTTACTGAGATTTTATCTCATTGGTTATTAAATAATCATTTTCAAGTCCGTAAGATAGAGAATCGATAGGTGGTGCAGTTCATTGCAATGTTTTGAAAGGAGTAGATTAACCCTGACTCTATTGTCCCCTTTTGTTGGCATATAAAGAGTTGCTCACTGTAAGGGCCTATACTTGTAAACTTTCTAGGGCTAATCAGTAGATAAATAAAATGATACTTTTGAATGCATTCTTGTTGGGTTTTCCTGTTATTCCTGCTTTTGTAATTAACTAGAGGATTGTGATTCGCTTTCGTATGCGTTTAATTAAAAGATAAACGGTCGGCTACGAATCCTAGGAAGTCGCAAATCAAATGACCGCAAGTGCAATATGAGTTGTCGCGGACTCGAGAGTCGCGCCGTGACACCACCTCCCCAGCCTCTCCTCGCCCTCCCTCCTCCACGCCTTCGACCCCCACAACAACCTATGGCTCCACTTCTCCCTCTCCTTCCCCTTTTGCTCCCTCCACCCCGTCGCCTCCTCCCTCGGCCTCATCTACCTCTGGGGCGACTCGGCCGACTCCCTCGATCCCGCCAAGTCCTTGGTTGCCTGTAACCCCCTGACCCGCCGCTACTTCGTCCTCCCCCAGCTGGGTTCCGCCTGGTCCCGCCACGGCTCGGTCCTTGTTGACTCTGCCAACTGGGTCATGGTCCTCACCAAGCTCGTATCCTGGAATCTATAGAGATTGAAGCTTTTCTACCAATAAAAAAGACATTCAAGCTTTTCTGCACCAGTATTGTCATTAAGAAACAAGGTAATGAAACAATCAGATAGCAAATGATGCAGCTGCTTGCTGAGCCAACTGGTCTAACTTTCCTCGATCAACTCACAATAGCCTGTGGACAACTTTTCTCAAATCAAGCAGAAGTTACATGATGCCGGCAACTAGGCTCATCAACCAGCGTAAATATAGCAGCAAGTGTCCACAACATGGCAAATAAGCAATACTAGAAAGCATAAAAGGAAATGAGATATAAAAAAGAACGATTACAGAATAGAAATCATAGTTACACAACCTATCAACATACCCAGCTAAGACATACTTGAACCCTACAACAAGGACTTCGACTTTTGAAAAAGACCATGCATAAAATACTGAGAATGATTTGCTCATCTTTAGAATCAGAAAATTAAGAATGGTTTTCCTCTTAAAACTAGAGGGGGAATAGAACTCAGTAACCACTAAGATAAAATGGGGGGGTAAAACTCAGACACCACTAAGATAACTATCTCATTTAACCATCTCAAGAATTGTTGTGCTTGCTTGAGAGATAATTGCTCTCCAATTTGCACAGAAATATCATGTCAAGAATTTCATTCACCTGTGCCCCAACGGCACTCATTAGGATGTCATACACTTTAGCTTTTGAAATGAAAAGAAAAAAAGTCATGTGTGAAATTCAGTAATTATAACCGGTGACACTGGGATTCCTTTGCACAGAGAGAGAGAGAGAGAGAGAGAGAGAGAGATCTTCCACAACAAAATTAAAGAGATTCTGAACGACCCAGGAAATATAGACCAGGCATCAATAGGCGCCAACTATCCGCTGTTTTCGGTTTCTTCCACTAGTCACTGTGTAAACCGTCTCAACTCCTTTTGCTCTCATGTCATTTCTCTTGATCTCTCAAAGTAGGGCGAGAGAAAGCCAACATGATATTTGCATCGGTGTTGCTCATCTGAGTGCACCCGCTCTATTTTCCCAGGATAAAGTAACTGCGACTACCTCCGCCGTAACAAGTACAAAGTTAAAAAAACTCTCCCCCCCTCGCTTTAATTTGAAATTAACTAAGAGGGGGAGAGAGGCATACGGACAGCTCCCCAACTTGATTTGACAAGAATATTGCTGACTTGAGAGGGGGAAAGTAAATTACTGGAAACCGGCCTTCTAATCAGAAAACCATCCACGAACAGTGACATAAGAGTGGAATATCAGCGTGGGCCCGGGTGACATGTGTCGCTTGGGGAGTGGGTCGGATTTTGACACGTTGGAATCCGAGCAGTACCCAATATTTTCTCCATAGATTTGGGATGTGGGATCAAACAAGAGTTTGACGGCCTCCTCCTTATCCTCTTCTCAACCAATTATATCGTCCTTGCGCACGAAAGAGTGAGTTTTCCTCAGCCTCCCGATAGCGGCTGTTTCCTCGTATAATAAAATAGCGTTAATTAATCATTAACTAATTATTTAGCATTAAACATAATTAAACTATAATTAATTCATACTAATCAATATTAATTAATCTAATTATCCTTAAACCAAGGTTAGTAAAATAGTTTAATATTAAGCAAGATTAGTAAAATAGTTTAATACTAATCGGGATTAACTATAATTAATCCACCACTAATCATAGTTAATTATAGTAAACAATCACAAATCACAATTAGCACAAAGTATATTTAATTAGTGCTAAACTAATCTTAACCAATATTAACCCTAAATTAATCCACCTCTAATTGAGGAGATTAGGAAATTAATTCACCTAGCGATGACACGGGCGCGGCTATGGCAGCTTGGAGAATGTACAGGTGTCTCTGGCGTGTCAAGACGGTTCATCGTAAAAACGGATCTCGGCGCACTAGCAAGACAGCTGAGGCTGGTCGGCGGTGGTGGTGGCAGCGGCCACCGGTAGGGTCAGAACAGAGGCAAAGCAGTAGCGGCTGGCGTCGGCTAAAGGAGATGCAGAAGAAGAAGAATTGAAGGAAGAAGAGGAAGAAAGAAGAAGAGGGTGGACACGCAGGTGAGGAGAGAGGAGAAAGAAAGGACAGGGCAGCTGGGGTGCAGAGGGGCAAACGTGCGGGAAAAGAAAAGAAAAAGAAAAAGAGGGAGGGAGGGGAGAATAGAGAAAAAGTCAAAGAGAGGGAGATGTAGAGGAGGGGAGAACGGCTACAGGTGTCGGTGAGCTCACTTCTCTTTTAAATTTCCAAAAATCCCAAGTCTCCTTAATCCTTTTCTCATGAAGATGAGGGCATTTTGATCTTTTCATCCAAATTTGGACCAAACTTTCTTGAAATGACCTTGGTGTCTCTCGCAATTACATGACAACCGAAGTCGTTCTCGAATCGAGAAGACTCAAATATGGATTAATATTATTTTAATCACAAATCAAATGCACATGATTTTTATGAGTTGCCCGTTAGTCAGGGACGTACTTAAAGTTGCGATTGATTGAGTTGGCCACGAATTTAATCTAAAACGCGGTTATCGGACTTTCCGAAATGTCGAGATTAAATTATTGGATTTTAACTTTAGTAATTTCCAAAATTTTGACTTGCTCGGGAACATCCAAAAAAATGATCAACAAATCAAATATCCAAATCGAGATGTCCTCACTTCTTAAATTTCTCATGAGTAATCAGTTTAAAGTGAGACTTAACTAACAACGCATTGACGAAATATTCATTCATAAAATCCAAAATAGCTCAGAAAATTCAGAATGGCATACCTCATCCAGTGTATCTAAATGAAACTTCCTACCACTTGCAATCATTCCTACTTTCTCCTCAAGTTCTTCAATCTTATTGCCCACTTTAAGGCTCTACATGAGCTGATTTCAAGTTATCGAGTGTAGTGCTTCAATCAAACAATAGATGAATATAAACAGAGAGATGGAAAACTCTGCACACAAAGATTTATAGTAGTTTGGCTTAGTGTAAGATTACATTCACTCTCCCATGTTAATAGTCTAGATTTCACCAATCAATGAAAAGTTACAGTATAAAATGTTGTTTGAACTCAAGCACTTCTCCTCGACGTAGATGTTGCTTATACATAAGCTAATAGGACTCACTATCTTACACCCAAACACAAACTATCACCTTGTCAACACTTCTCAAAAGATTACAAGTGAAGCTCTCTTAAACTTTGGAATTTTGTCTCTCTTGATCTATCTTTCTCTTCAATGCCTTGGTCATTTTTTATACTCCTCAGCATCCAGATCTTCCTGTTTGGAAAATTTTCAAGGGGATCAATCTCCATGCTAGTCATTGGACAATTATTGAGGAGATTAGGGTAGTTGTTGAGGTTGAACAATTAGAAATTTCATTGCTTTGATCACTCATACAAACAAATATTGGTTTCCATAAGTAGATTGCTTTTGCTAATGAAAGAATCTTGCTTTTGGGATGATTGCCAATCAATCAAAATATCTTGCATGATTAAAAATGTCACGATGATAATCTTTAACATTGAAAGTCAATGGTTGGAAACCATGCCAGATCATAGGCTGTAAAGTTATGATATAAAATATCTTAGAATAAAATCTTGAAGTTTGTAGGAAGAGTTTCATTATAGATAAAATAGGTGCTCCACTAATATTCAACCATCGCAATGCTTCAATGATATTTAGATCCTTGCCATTCACCCAATAGCCATGATGATATTCATATAATTGTTGTCTTGTTGATATTCATATAATTGGAAAAAGTGTCAAAAAAGTCTTAAACCTATTACATTTGTACCAATTTAGTTCTAAACCTTTTAATGGTGTCAATTAAATCATAAACATTTTGACTTGTGCCAATTCAGTCCTAGACCTTCTAATGATGCTAATTCAATCCTAAACATTTCAAACTAGTGCCAAATTAATGCTAAAACTTTTGACTTGGTGCAAATCCAATCCTTCTAACTAATTTTGGCTAAATACTGAATTAACACAAAGTTAAAATGTTTATGATTAAATTGGCATTAATTGCAAATGTTTAAGACTAAATCAACACCATTACAAGGTTTAGAACTGAATTGACATCAAGTCAAAAGATTTAGGACTGAATTGGCATCAAGTCAAAAGATTTAAAACTAAATTGGCACTATTAAAAGGTTTATGACTAAATTAACACCAATGCAATAGGTTTATGACTTTTCTGACACTTTTCCCTCATATAATTTGTTGTTTCTAACTTCTTGGATATGATCAATTGTTCTTGCCAAGGTATATAACAACAACAATGATATAGATACTTTAGACATAAAACCTTAATGCTTCCCAGTCAATATGAATTCTCCATTATTCTAGACTTGTTCTCATAGGCTTTTTAGTCATTAAGAATACTTCCGGCTTGAATATTACGTGAAACATAAACACTTTCTTGCATATCAAGATCACTATAAACATCAGATAGTCTTGTAAACTTAAAATATATTATGAGGCTTTCTCAACACAAGTAACATCTAAAAGCACCGCTTGAACAACCTTGACAATGTCCAAAAGAGTATGGAGCTCATCACTTGTGTTGCATAACAGTTGCTCGCAGGAGGGAACTCCAGGACTTTGAGCGCTTGAAGTGATCATTTTGCGTATATGGGAGGATTAATAAGTGAGGACATAGTAGAGATAGAGACAGAGACAGTGGAAATTGTGATTACTTGTTGACACTTGATATTTAGCCAACATGTTGTTAAAGATAAAATTTGGGATAAGGATTTCAGATTGCGATGAAACCCATTTCTCAATAAAAAAGAGTTTTTTCTTGCATAGGCTCTTCATTTTCACCTCATTTCCTTTTCATATTCATCATAATCTCAAAAAATCAAAGCATTGACTTTTGAGTAAAAAGTCAACCCCAATCAAAATTTGATTTTTGCGTAAAAAGTCCTAAAATAGTCTCAATTTCACTTTTACATTGAAAATTTTCAAAAAAAAAAAATCAAAATTTGATTCCTTAATTGACATTTTAATCACTAAAATGTTGATTATTGTTTAAAAAATTTAAAAATTTAAAACCCTCAAAACATCTTCTTTTTACCTTAATTTGACTTTAGCTTAAAAAAATTCCTCAAAAATCGATCAATACCTAATTTTCCCCAATTTGCAAATTTAGGTTCAAAATCGACCACAAATAAAATTTCTTTGTTTCTAGTTGTTTTTTAGTAGAATTTCCTTTATGACATTTGATCACGAGGTCATTCCACATTAAATTTTTGAGTTAATTTTGAGATCTTGCACTTGAGGTAACAATCTTCAATTCCAGCCCTAATTAGGGTTTCTAATCGATTTTTCATGGTTTATGCAATTACACTTCTAATGAGCTCACTTTCTTGGTGGCAATCTAAATCTAGCATCAACTTTGGCAAATTCCCCTGGGATCATCTCAATTTGTCAAATTTGACTTACCCCAGCATTGCAAAACCAAGCTGAGGTTGTTTAATTGGCCCAATTTGACTTTACCCATTCTAAACTAATATCCAATCTAATTAATTGAGCTTCAATTTGGTCAATTGAATTTCGGTTACAAACATTGGTCTAGCTTACAGTATCATTTTAATAGGAATTGATTGAATTAAGGCATTTTGTGCATAATTAATCAAACTAGGAAAATTCAATTGCATCCAATTCGATCCAATTTGCATGGAAAACTTTTAATTTCATTCAAATTGGGTAAAATCTGAAAAATTATACCAAAATTAGGGCAATGAACAAACCAGTTCAACCCGGTCACAAATGTGTCAAAGCGGTCCAACCAAGTTAAGAAGCCTTTTAACATTTAATCCTCACATCCTATGCTTTCTAAAGACACCTGAACCGTTCAAATTGGTTGTCGTTTGATTAGTCAATTGTATTTAAATCTAATTGACCCGATTTCTGGAATTAAATGATTAAGTGACCGTCACTTGGCTCACCCACATTGATTAATTGTTTGAGAAACAAGGCTTTCAGCCTATGTACATGTCCAATTTCAAGTAGGGGTGTGCAACCGGATCGGACCACCCGAAAAATAGGGTCGGGAACCGATTCTCGATTAAATCGGTTCCAATTTTTGGGAACCGGTTGAAACTGGTCCGGGAACAGGGTCCAAGCAAAGACTCACCCGGAACCGGACTGGTTTTGGAACCGTTTTTTACCTTGTTAAAAAAAATAAAATCGTCTCTCTGTATAGTGCCTTTGAGTCTCTTTGTTTTCAAAAATTGTTAAAAAAGAAAGCTTTTATCTTAATCAAGTTAAGGGAAAATTGTTTTCAAAGAATTATTAAAAAAAAACCGTTCTCATGCATTGTTTTTCTTTTTAATGGTCCCACCTTCAATGATTACTATAGTCACGGGATAAGTACTACTAATTATTGTAGCACTAATTAAAGTATTCTCAATACAACTCAAGAAAAATGTCATCTTAATAACAGTTCCGTCGCATAAACATGAGCAGACGTATTAGATCATATCAGAAGTATTTGTGGGAATGAGACTAATATTAGATCCATATTTGTTGCTAATGTTTATGCATTGTTAGGATTATTGCTTTATCTTACAAAGTTAGGAGGATTACGTTATTACTTTTTCGCGAATTAGTGTAAAATTTGAAACCATATAGGATATCAAACGGTTGCAAAACAGGTTCCAATAAAAACAAGATTGACCCTGTTCTCGAACCGGAAAAATAGAGTCGGGTCCAAAATAGGGTCTAATAAAAAAGCAGTAGGGTACATGGTCAAAAATGGGAATCGTTATAACAGTAGAGCACAGGTCCAAGTCCGGGACCCTACCCACCCTGGACCCGATCATCCCTAATTTCAAGTGCATGTGTTTGCTAGATCAATTTATAAGGACGATGCATGAACGTGAAGTAGACCTCAATGGAAATTTAGACTCTAATTAAGGGATTAATCAGTGTTGCCCGCCATATGTGAATACAGAGGATGCCCAAGTACTATTAATCATAATTCAATCAATTTAGTATTTTTAGGATGGTCATTATGTGGACAACATCAAAGGCCAACCCTGAGACACATTTGCTAAATCGATGATTTGTTTGCCCGTTAGTTGTAATTGCTTTGGTATGAGATGTGTGTTTGTATACCATGATTTGTAACTCAAATGGCTCAATTGAGAAGACGACCTCATCAAGATGTCCCGAAGAGGAGGAAGTGGCCGAAGGTCCCTATGTTTGAGGCAATAGACCGATGTCCAATCCGGTCTTCTTTTGTTGTACTCATATGATCCCGATCATATCTCGGGCTTTTAATTCAAGTTTGTAACTAATACCCAATGAGTTGCAGATCTTTCTTTTCACGTACCTAGAATAGCTCATTTTATATTTCTTATGGCATTTGCTTCATTCAAACGCAAATTTTCATTAATTTTGTGCTTCATTTTGTAAAATGATTAGCATTAGTATAGTCTCTCAAAGAACCATCCATGTGATCATTTAATGAGACTTCGAACAAAGTTTGCATGAAAAAGGTAAAAGAACAAATGCATGGTCATTTAGATAACAACCCAACTAATTAGGTATCGAAAGGGTGCTAATAAAAACATTAGCATAATCCAAGTCTCAGAACCCGATCCTCAATTGGGTAATCTAGCCGACCCCAAAAACAATTCTAGTGGTGACTCCTAATTGATACTTAGAGTATCTTAAGAAAAAACTTTAAAATGAACTCTTGACGCACAATTTATGAGTTTGAGAGAACCCTAGTTCATGATTGATAATCCAATTCAAATTGTTCGGATTATCTCATAAGCGATGACCTCTAAACTCACCTCCCTTGAGAATCAAACCCCCGAGGCCGAGGTGGGTTGCGACACCACTTTGATGACTCAACCAACGGACAAGCTAATCCAAGACGTTAGTGTTATGATGCGCAAAGTGGATGAGAATAGAGCCGAGGATACGGGGAAAAAGCAATTTGTGCCTCTAACAACAGAGCAATGGAGTACTTGAAATCTGAACACTATACTATGAGTCTTGTGCCATAGGAACGATCAAGTAGTGAATCGGTTCTTGAAACGGAAATTCCAAATAGAAAGAGACGATTAAAAAGAGGGATCACCGATGTCATGTTAGTGATTGTAGAACCAGTCAATTAGTGATGCATTATAATTTGGGATATCCGAGAGAAAATTATGCCTTGTTTGCATTGGGAGGAATTTCCCATTGAGGTGTTATGATGCATATGTGAGTTGTGTAAAAATAAATCATATATTAAAGAATTGGTATGGTAAATCTCACTTGTATCATAACTCATTGACTTCATCTTTTAAGTGAAGGTAGATTCGATTGTTTATATTGATGGCTCAAACTTTGGTTCCTTCTTGATCATCTCCTAACTGAATACACCGAGCTTCTGTTACGTCGACTCAGTAAATGGTACGATTGGTCAGCCTCTAATCAGTTCCACTATCTGGTGAATATTTTAGGAAGGAATCTCATGACCGACTCAACCCCAATGGCAACCTTCATTGTTTGGTCCAGTGAAAGAATTCAGGGATGAAGGTGGGCATTGTTTGTTGTGGTCTCCACGCGCAATTAAGTGGAGGCGTCTTAAATCTACTAAGAGTATAAAATTCGAGCTTCTCCTGAATCAACCCCATACAAGGATTTCATTGTCTTTGCAGCTGAGTTTGGCATTTTGGTACCCATCATATGTGGGGGTGACACGTTGGACCGCCCGAACCGTAGGCGACCGGGACGGGACCGGATTGGCGGGTTTGGTCCGGTTCCGGGAGCATCAGGTCCGGTTCCTGCCCATAAATAGGAATCGGTGATTTTCGATCCGGTTCGGTTCCAAGGGGAACCGGACCGGACCGACAATTTTCTATTTAAAATAAATTTCTCAAATTTCTTTAAAAATGCAATAAACCCTAAAATAATAATATTTCTAGTATTTTTTAATTTTTTTTTTTCTAAGTGGTGGTCCTATTGGACGGACTTGACCATTTGGTCCGGTCAGCTTCCCGGTCCTAGACTATCCGGCCCGGTCCACGGTCCCAAAAATGGGAAGCTGGGACCAGGGACGAACCGATCACCCCTAATCATATGCAGCTTCAATTGTTATTTTATCATAATAATTGAGTGAAGATGGATCAGTCATATTTCTTTCACTTGACATTTACAACGATTGAAGTATCTTGTACAATGAATTTGCCAGAGTTACGACCTTCTGATACTGAAAGCAATTGCGAACCTGGAGTGGTCCTCCGTATGTCGCCTTTGAACTCGACCACATGCAAACTAGTAAAGAAAAAGCTGTACCTGCAAGTAAACCGTATAGAGATTGTATCTTCATCTTCTTCCAAGAAGTATTAATATCATCATCATCATCATCATCATCATCATCATCTTCTGTGAATAAATGTAAAGCTGCGCATCGTAGCAATGACTCTTACACCAGGCATTGATTCACAATCATCTTTACCCGTGACATATTGCCTATCACAGAGCTATGTCACTGGCACTTCCTGGTTATGTACCTTCTCCAGCCCTTTCAATTCTTCCTTGAGCACCACCATTGAATCCGAGACCTCGGCACGATACACATAGAGTTTCGCCACGAACAGGAAGAAGGCGAGATTCAGGACGTTGAGCCCCACAAAGAAGGCGTAGTAATAGTCAAGGTGCGACGTGTTCAGGTTGTTTAGTATCCACCCACGGTGCCCGTGCCTTTTGGTGATATCTGAGACTGTGGATAGGAGGAAGCTGCTAAGGAAGTTCCCGACCCCACAGTGAACATTGAATAAGACGTGCCCAGGCTCTTCATGCTCTCTGGCGCTTGGTCATAGAAGAACTCGATTTTCGCGACTTCCAAGAATGCGTCAGCTGTCCCCATGAGCACGAATTGAGGAAGCAGAATGAAGATCGTCAATGGGATTTGCCCTCCCGATTCGACCACATTGTGTTCCCTCGCCACTCGGAGCCTCCATCTCTCGGTGAAGGATGCCGCGGTCATGATCACGATGTGGAGGGCCAGGCCGATCCCCATCCGGCAAAGAAGACTGATGCCTCTCGGGTTCTTGGTCCATCTCTGCATGATCTTGACGAAGAAGCGGTCGTACAGTACGACGGAGATGAGCATCGATATGGTCACGAATCCAGACAGACTCGCCGGGGGAATCTCGAAGTTGCCCATGCTTCTGTCTAAGGTAGTCCCTTGCTTGACGAAGAGGGTATTGACCTGAGCCACCATGCAGCTGGGGACGAAAGTCGCGATCAGGATCGGGATCATCCGCAGCATCTGCTTCGTCTCCTCGACTTGGGTGACCGAGCATAGCTTCCACGGCGAAGTCGTGCTGGTTTGGAGGCATGCTTTGTTCAAGAATCTGCATGGAGAGTGAGCCACAGATTAAATCTTTCAGACCGGAACAAGGAAGGATAGAATTTGATGCAAATTAATACCTCAAGGTTGGTGTTGAGTCGATCCTGAATTTCCCTTCTTGGCATACTCCTGCGGATCAAGCTCATAAAGCTCCTTTGGATCCCTCGGGATCCGCACCCTCCACTTCCTCACGGCGGCAACAATGACCTGAGCCATCCTCGTGAACGGGCTGCCCGCGGGCACCCGGTGCCGGTAATAAGGGGTCCCCGCAACAAAGATGGTGATCGAGATCGCAAGCCCGAGGGTGGGGAGCCCGTATCCAAGAGCCCAGCCCACATTATCCTGAATGTACACGAGGACGGTGTTGGCAAAGAGGGTCCCAAAGAAGATGCTGAACATCCACCAGTTGAAGAAGGAGAGCTTGTAGGCCTTCTCCTTGGGGTCGAAGTCGTCGAACTGGTCCGCGCCGAACGTCGAGATGTTGGGCTTGGTCCCGCCGGTCCCGACTGCAAGCGTGTACAGCGCACCGTAAAAGACAGCAAGCTGCAGCATGGAGGCCTTCTTGCAATTGTCGATGTTCGCCTCCAAGCATTGACGAGGCCTGAGGCCAGGAAGCGAGACGGCAAGGATCAACACCGACATGCCCTGCGTGAAGCAAAGCTAGACATGGTTAATAATCCCATCCGCGGTGAAAATGAGTATCCTTTGCACGAGGAACAAATCAACCGCTTTTCAATTAAACAAACACATCACTCGTTTCCAATTATTGAGCAATCTTCTTATATTTAACGTCACTTTTACAATCACCAAACCTCGCACTAAATTTTTATTAGGTGTTTAAATTTAATCCATAGACTTTAGTATTTCTAGCCAGTGCATATTTTGTCGCATTAGTCAGTTACTAATTATGCAATTCAATTCCAAACTTCTCAACTTTTAAAATCGCCCATGATTTTTTACATCCTAAATTCACCAACCGTTCTCTTTTATCTTCTAATTATGCGCATGCGCAAACGAAACGTTAAACACTCGATCAAATAATAGAGGGGATAACCAAGAAAATAAACAACACAAAAGCAGCATCGCCATTTTATTTATTTACTAGATTAACCCCTGGGACCAAGTATATGTACAAGCCTACACATATTGGCACTATTCGACCGCCATCAATAAGATATAAGGGGCAAAAGGGTCAATCTATTTCATCTTACAAATAGGTTGGGGTCTCGGGTCAGTTCAAAAAGGAGACATCGCGTCCACTCGACGCATTATCACGCGAGTCCTTTATAGGGTCCAAATAGGCCGCCTTCGAACTAAACGAACCAGGGCACATAAGGATGTGGGGCCAATTCACTCCATCCCTCGTTTAACAATGGTAGTAAACCTTAAGAAGAGTGTTTTGCTCCCTATTGTGGCAAACGCCAATATGTGTAGCTCAGTGGCAAGAGGGAATCCAATACGCACAAGATAGAAGGCCATACTTAGGGGCTTGAAAAAGGGTTAGCAATAACAAATGAGATAAAATCTCAGTAAGTCAAAGCCCTAAGTGAAACACCCCAAGGGTACCTTGTAGGTGCATTCTTCATAACAACAAGCGATAGTCAAATCAATTCGCAGACAATTTTACCTCGCAACTACACATACCCTGCACAATACAACTCACATGTGCTAGATATAAGACAAACAAGTATTTACATAATTAGAACACAATACATAGCATCTCATGGAAAAGCAGTCAAGTGTGTTCCAATTATTACAACCTTAAGGCCATAGTACAACCCGAAGGTTGGCGGTCTTCCGACATGACCGAGCATTGTCCCGCTCTTATTGGGTAGGGCATCATCTAGATCTCCCCTGTCATAGACGACATTCCTATATGGAGCATCGGTCCAACCTCAATCGCAATTCGACATCCAGGACTCCCCGCCTGGGACATCCGATAATTCGGGCGTTGTCTCCCAAACTCCCGTTGGGTGAGGGGTTCATTTAATATGACCACACAAGTACCTCAGATTGCTCAATCATTTTATTTCCCAAGGTCAACATCCTTCAACAACTAAGGAGCATACATAAAATCAACATATAAACCCAGCAGATAACACATATAATGTCCGCCTAGTGCCCTATTGCGTTAACCAAACAATTAATTATGAATAATTAACATTAAACAGGTCTAAACATAAGTAATTATTATAAAACAAATAATTATTTAACACAAAAGGAATTAATCATATTTAATTATTACTAACAATAATTAATTAGCACTAAAAATAATTAATTATAAATAATTATTGCTAAAATATTTAAATATAATTAAGTATTGCTAAATCAGAATTAACACATTAATTAGTACAAATCGACGTTAAGCTATAGTTATTTAACACTAAGCATGATTAGTTAAATTAACCATCACTAATCCGAATTAGTCCTAAACTAATCTATCCCTAATCAAGATTAACACACTAAACGGGGGATTAGTGCATTAACTCACTGGTTTGCAGTGGCGATGGCACGGGTGCGTTGCGGTGGCGAGGGCAGCGCGTGGCTACCTCCGACACGTCAAGGCAAGGCAACGCGAGAATGGGTCTCATCGAGGGTGGCACAGTTAAGAGGAACCGAGAGAGAGAAGGGTGTACGGCGACGGCCTAGGTAGCTCGAACAAGCATCGAGGACTCACAACGATCCTCTTGCAATAGTGAGGGCAGCGTGAGGTGGTGGCCTAGCTTGCCGGCGAGGAGGACAATCGATTCCGGCCTTGGTGAGAAGACTTGAGAGAGAAAGGCACTAAGAGAGAGGGTGAGATAGCAAACGATAGTGGTTAGGCGACACGGCTGTCTAACCGAAGGCGTTAGGCAACTCCGGCGGCGAGTAGGGGAGCAGCTGGTGGTTGAGGTGGTGAGGTGGCCAACTCAATGAGAAACTAGAGAGAGACCGAGAGAGGTAAGGGGGTGGTTGGTCTCGACGGCAGTTCGGGCAACACGACTAGCTGAGGTGGACAAGCTCGCAAATAGGTGGCCAGTAACTCCGGTGGTTTGTAGGTGCTACAGCGAGGCGGCTAAAGACAGAGCCAAAAGAGAGAGGAAGAGAACGGCTGATTTCTTCGGTGGTGATGGTGGCTCGGTCGCGATTCGCAGAGGAGGATGGCATCTGATCGACTGCCCAGCAGTGAGTAGGCGGAGCGGTTGAGCTGTAGTGGGTGGTGTGCGACCAGAACAGCACTGAATAGAAAGAAAGAAGAAAGAAAACCAGAGAAGGAGAAGTAGAAATGAAGACCGATAAGGAAGAAGAGAGAAGGAGAGAGGGATGTGCAGCGCGCAGGTGAAGGGGCAGCTGAGCAGGATGGGGAGAGAGAGAGATAGAGAGAGAGATAGAGTTGACATGCATGAGAGTTTGGACCCTGATCCCATCATCGTGCATTATTTTCCCCCTTATCTTGTCTCTTATGCATTAATGCACAAGGGGCATTTTGGTCTTTTCCCCTCCTTTTGGGCACAAATTCCCAAAATACCCTTGGGCCAAAATTCAGGAAGTGGCTAAGGAATCGGGCTCAATGAATAATAACTGTCTCGCAAGATCTTCAGGCTTGATTTGGGTCAGAATAGGGCTGGGAAATTTGTTTTGGGCATGGTGGGCCTAATTGGGCCCACTTGAGCTTGCTTGCCCTTGTGGCTACCCATCTTGGGCGTGCGGCCCAATGGACCCTGGCTTGGTCCACTTCCTCATGGGCTCAAATTTTCGGTCCGTCAATCATTTTTCCGATGTTTCCGAATGAATCGAAAATTTTGGGGGTTAATAAGGTGAAGTCCAACCTTATAGCCATGTAGCCCTTGGAAGTTCAATACTCGAAATCAGATTAAAATTTATGGCTAATTTCAATTTCAGACTAATGAGCGGCTTTTAAGATCTAAGTGTATTTGACCTGTGATTAAAATGATATTAATCCATGTCTGTGTCTCCTCGATCCAGGGATGACATCGATTGTCATATAATTGTGAGGAAAAAATCGATTGCTTAACCCTCATTAATCCTTATTGTCGAATCATGGATCGATGATTGAGTTCTCTGGACACATGTACTTGAATCCTTTATAGCCTTTCTCCTTTAGTTAGTATCTCATGAATAATCAATTCAAAACAAGATTTAACTAATAATGCATTCATGAAATATTCATTCATATAATCCAAAATTGGTCAAAAATTCAGGATGTCACAACTCTTCCCCTTGTACACTCAATTCCTAAAAAAGATAGGGGTTATTGACACCTCATTATTTCCTCGCTTTCTCATGTGGCTCCTTCTATTCCATGATGCTGCCATACTGCTTTAATCAAGGGAATTGTCTTGTTCCGCAGTAGTTGCTCCTTCCGGTCTACAATCCAAACTGGTCTTTCTACGTACCATAGCCCATCATCCATATCTATTTCCTCAAAATTAACCATGTAGGTCAGATCTGGTATGTATTTTCTCAATATCGACACGTGAAAAAATCATGCACTTGAGCAAGTCTCGATGGCAATGGAGACAATGGGCTAAGGTCATGATTCTTTCCAAAATCTCAAAGGATCCCACGTACCTCAAACTTAGCTTTCCCTTTTTGCTGAATTGTGAAGTACCTTGCATTGATGACACCTTTATGAACACATGGTTGCTAGATTGGAACTCCAATATCCATGCCGCTTATCTGCATAGCTTTTCTAGTGGCTTTGAGCTGTTCTTAGCCTTTCTTGAATCACCTTGACGGCATCCATCAACTGCTAAATTAACTCTAGGCTTGTAATCTTTCGTTCACCAACTTCATTCCAACAATGCAGAGTTCTGCAAGGCTTGCCACACAATGCTTTAAATGGGGCCATCTTGATGCTATGCTGATAGCTGTTGTTTTAAGCAAATTCAATCAAATGTAATTGTTCCTCCCAACTTCCTTTAAAGTCCAAAACGCAAGCTTGCAGCATATCCTCAAGCATTTGAATTGTCCTTTATGACTGACCATCCATCTACAAATGATAGACTGTGCTATATTGCAGCTTCGTTTCCATGGCATCTTGTAAACTTTTCCAAAACTCTGCCATGAACTTCGATTCTCGATTTGACGTGATTGTCACTTGCACTTCATGAAGATGAACAATATGTTGTATGTACAATTCTGCATATCTTTCCAAGGTAAAATCCTTTCATATCGCAATAAAGTACGCAGACTTCATTAGTCTATCCACCATAACCTAGATTGAGTTGTTGCCTCGTTGACTCCTTGGTAATCCCATCACAAAGTCCTTCGTGATATGTTCCCACTTCCATTCAAGGATCTTGAGAGGTTGCAACAATCCTCTAGGCTTGTAGTGCTATGCTTTCACTTATTGGCACATTAAGCACTTAGTTATGTGCTTGGTAATATCCAACTTCATGCCATTCCACTAGCAATGTGGTTACAGGTTCTAGTAAATCTTCATGCTACCTAGATGTATGCTATAACTGCTACAATGGGCCTCCGAAAAAATCTCCTCCTTAAGTTATGCATTGTTGGGCATGCACAATTGTCCACATAATTCCTTGGAAAGATATAAATTACTACCACGTTGGAAAGTATACCGAAGATATGAAAGCATTCCGCATATCCATGAAAATCTGTCTATGCGTGTGAAAATCTAGTGACGCTATGAAGACGAGCCCCATCAAGGCCGCTAGTGCAGTCGAATTCACCTGACCATATAGATAAAGGATCTCGTGAGGCGAACGAATACAGTCGAACCAAATCCATGGAGGTTGTAACCTTGATGGTCACAGGTTGCTCTGCATGCAGGCACAGAGAGAGAGAGAGAGAGAGAGAGGTGCTAGATGAGCCGAGCATGTGAGGGGAAGTTAACGAGAGCGAACGTGGACACGATCACGGCTCGTGACAACGATGGCTCAGCTGCTCATTGCAAGTGGTGGAAAAGCCTTTGTTTGTTCTTTCCTTTTGTTCGCTGGGGCGATGGTGCCACGACCCCTGTCAACCATTCCCTACCCTCACTGGTCTTTTCCAATGATGGTGGGGTGGTAGTGGCGAGTTAGCCCTTGTCCCCTCATTACTTGGTTTCTCACCCCACTCTCTATCTCAATTTAAATTCAACAAATTTTAAAATTTGATTGCACTTATTGCAATTTTTATAACTCAAATGCACATTTGTGATAAATTTTAGGACTCTAGTGCACTTAGTTCATGTTATTGAAAATTGAGAAGGATTATTGGGTGAGAGGCAAAGTATGTTTTTAGTACTTCTCCCTATAAGATCGAGAATTATGTTGGACAAGAAAAGGCTCATATATGACTTGGAGCCAAAGTCTACGAATTAGTGTGATTGCCTTGTATAGATTTAGTGCGTGGGGATCTTATATCGCACATGAGTATCCATCCTCCATGCAACAAAACGTGTAGGGAACACAACAAATTGCAACGTGTCCTGATCAGGGCAAAAGGCTGCTAATAATTTGTTTGGTTCTTACTAGAATAAATTCCAAAATGAACCCATTCCTCTCAAGTTTTCAAATCCTCGACTTAATTATTCAGTGTCGGCCAAAAATAATCATTTATTTAAATATTTATTTGTAGTCATTTATATTTAAAAAGAAGAAGAATAAATGTATTGGAAGTTCTAAAATTTGTTAGGAAAGTATAATTGAGTTCAAAAATTTTTAAGAAGTAAAAATTTTACGAAAAGCAATTGAATCCACAAACTTTCAAAAATGTAATTCAATTCTAAAATTTGCCATGAAATGTAATTAAGTCTTAAAACTTTAAAAAAGTGCAATCAAGTCAAAAACTTATCTAGTTGATGTAATTAAATTTTTCATTAATTCTGTCCAACTTGACAAACAAAAAATGTTAACAAGTTTTGGGATTTAATTGCATTTTTTGAAAGTTTTAAAACTCAATTGTCATTTTTATGATAAGTTCTAGGACTAGATTGAACTTTTTAAAAGTTTTAAGGCTCAATTGTACTTTCGTGATAAATTTTAAGATTTCAAGTGCATGTATCCACAAAGAAGCTTTTAAATCTTGATTATGAATCTATGTGAAAAGTCCATAAAAATGTAATGTGGAGGGAACAAGATAAAGGAAGCTAAGGGCTAGCATGGTAATTTATCTAAGAACAACTAATTCTACTATTTTATTCTCGAACAGATTTGGAACATAAATCCATTTGATAAATTTTTGTTCTCGGAAATATATTTGAAATAGAATCAAGAATAAAAAAAAATTGATTTATGTTCCGGAAATAATGCCGATCAAGTCTAAGTTTTCTTCTTCTCTTCTCTTTCCTTTCTTCCTCCTAGCCCATCACCGGCCTACCGCCGCCCCATTGCCACCGCCAACCACCGCCGCCACCACCGGCAAGTGGCTAGGCAAGGAGCTTGTCGGAGACTCGCCCAACTTGGCAAGCCTCACCAGGCTACTAGTGTAGCTCAATCTCGCCTGAGTGGCACAAGGTCGGCCTTGCCTTGGCCTAGCGAAGCCGACCTCATGTCGCTCGAGCGAGGTTGAGCCTCGCCGGTGGTCTAACGAGGCTCGCCAAGCTGAGTGAATGTAATGTCCCGACCCTCAAGCACACGACAACCCCTAATCACTTGGCCAAATGAATGTAACATCCTAAAACGCATCGCCGACCATTCTTTTTATCTTGCGATTAAACGCATGTGGAAGCAATGTATAATCATCTAGTTAATCCCAACAATAGGGATAGTAGCACAACAACAAACAATTCCAAAAGTACTAATTTTATTTGTTCACCTGTTAACCTTAGGAAATTTACATGTACAAGCCCCTACCACAGACAACTTCCTATTAAGTCAACAAAACCAGTAAGGCCAAGGTTAATCTACTCTTTCTATACTCTGTAATGAACCATACCACTTATCGGTTCTCCACACTATAGAATTGAAAATGGGTAAACAACAACGGGTGAGACAAAATCCAAGTGAGTTAATGACCTAAGCCTCGGTTAGGAAGTCAACTCACCTTTGGTGTACCTAAATATGCAGTTCATTATCGATGGTAGATCAATAGCAAAGCGATCTCTGCTTTGCCTTAACTATGAATATGAATAGGCATTTTAGCCTATAACGACAAACCAGGCCATCGAATAAGCCCACAAGCACCTTTGCCTCACCTTAGCACATGCATTGCATACCATAAGTTATACATGCTATAATCTTATGACGAAACTCAAGCATGATCGGAATTCTTTTAATAATTCCCATGCACAATGCATTCACGCAAGCCTTCTCACCTCATCTTGGCACATCAAAATTCACATGATCGATTCACACATAAGGTCATGCCTCGCAACTGTCATACAACAAATGCATTTAATAATCTAGGATCATAATAATTATCAATTCCATGCGCAAGGCATCCATCTTGTCCCAATTATTATGCTCACTCGGGCTATGCCCGAAATCCATTGAGGTTATTATTAATGACATTCAAGGTACATCCGAAATCTATCGGAGTTATTAACATTGCCATTCATAGTACATCCAAAATTCATCGGGCATTTATCATAGCCACTCAAGGCATTGCCGTCTCGAGGGGGTATCATCACAGCCATGTAGGGCACACCCACAATCATACGGGAGTATTATCACTTCCTGAAATTCATCGGGCCTCTGAAATCCATCGAGGTTATGGCAAACCCAAAATCCATTAGGTATCCAAAATTCATCGAATAATGGCGACCTAAAACCCATAAGGTATTCGAAATCCATCGATAACAGTTCTCATTTACGTGATCACACAAGCACACCAACCACCATACCAAATGCATTTTTCCTCATTTAACCAATGCAAGCATGGTACGTGCTCAACATAATTAACTACTACCATTTTTCACGTAAAAGTACTAAGATATTCACACGTGATCACATGAACATCATTAATTCGTTAAACTTTGTATGGAGTCATTTTATAACATCTTTGCCCCAACTAAATTATAAAACTCAACATATAAATCTGACACCTTGTGATTTTCCCTTTAATGTCCATAAAAGCTCTTGTAAAAATTACTACGTCGAGTTTCACTTGAGGCAAATATTGTTCAAGGCACAACAAGCATCAAGCAACAAGGCACTTGTAGGAATTTCACATATAATTCAAGCAGAATTCTCATATAAGGCATCACTTATTGCCTTATGGCAATAGCCTATCACAAATTTCTCGATAGTCTATCGCCTATTTTAGATAATTTATCATCAAATCCTCGATAGCTTATCACAATATCTTATCACCTTAATTATAATTAATTAAGCTAAAATATAATTAATTATAATTAATCAGGATTAGTAAAATTAATTAATGTTAATCATAGTTAACTAAACTAACTACCTATTAACCATGGTTAATTTACTAATCCTCACTAACCATAGTTAATTAACTAACCGTACAACAACCATGATTAATTAACTAATCACCTACCAACTAGGGTTAATTAACTAATCACCTATCAACCATAATTAATTAACTAGCCATACCTTTAACCATAGTTAATCCTAACTAATATATGAATCAAGATTAACTATAATATAATCTATCCCTAAGCAAGTTTAACCGATTAATCGAGGGATTAGAACGTAAACTCACCCGATAATAATCTGATGACACAAGCACGATGACAGCAGTGAGTGCTATGTGTGGCTAGGTCTGGAACAGCACGGGGTGGGGCTAGTGAAATGGGTTTCGGCAGGTGAAGATGCTCAGCTCGATGAGACCAAAAGGGAGGGAGGAGTGGCGGACAGCGTTGGGCGGGCAGCGAGCGTGGCTCCTTGGCAGCAGACAAGTGACATGAGGTGGTCTAGATGGTGGGTGGCGCGGCGGTGGTGGTTGTGAGCAGCAACAAGGCACGATGGAGGGGCGGACAAAGGAAGAAAATGAAGAAGAAAGGAGGAAAAGGAGAGAGGAAATGAGGAGAGGGAGGGTGGACGTTCGAGTGAGGGGGAGAGAGCGGAAATGAGAATTTTCTTGCCCTCATGAAAGTCCTCATTATCATTTCCAATAAACGTTTTTTACTTACATTAGTATCTCGATTTTTGCTTGGAGTGGTCTCTAGAAATGCATGCAAATCACTTTATCTTGGGTGTGAACAAAGGGAACCGATTAGATCGAACCAGCCAATTTGATCTGATTCTTGGGGTGCCGGTCCCTAAAATTGGAAACGGTGATATCAATTCAGTTCCCGGTTTCAAGGATGGAACCGCCCACACTAGACCAATTATTTTTTAAAATTTTAATTTTATTTCTTCAAAATTATTAAAGAATTTTAACTCTTAATTATTAGGAATTTTCTCAATGTTGTTGAGATGCAAATTTTTTGAAAAAAAGCCAAGAATGGCATGCTTTGGTTGGAGCATGGCTTGGCTTTTATGCACAATTACTCTTATAATCTTTGCATGCCCATTTGATGTGGGAGTCTCTTAGGACGTCCAGCCTTCCATGCAAATGCCCTCGATGGGGGACTCTTACCTTGTCTCTATTTTTGTGTTCATCCTTCCATGCGAATGCCAAAGTCTTACATCAAACGGTCACACAGAGACCATAAGAGGGATTGTGAATAAAAGCCAACCCATGATCCAACCAAAGCATGCCTTTCTTAGCCTTTTGGCTAAGATTAAGTATAGTATTTGTTAAGTGTGTGATGTTCACGCAATTTTTGTAGCATTTTGATTTTTTTTTGTGGGTAAAGAGCAAATACTTTATTTTAAAGGGGAGGGGAAACCAGTTTATCACCGGTTCATTGGATTGCTCAAAACCAAACCGAACCATCGTGGGACTGGCCCAAACCGGGATCCGATCACTACATGCATTATACAAGGTTCCATCTATAAATGTTGGTAGTTTGTTTATAAAACAAACTAAGAGGTGCCATGTCCCACATCGAAAAGATGTGAGTGCGCATGTGGATGAAATATGGCACTAACCAACGATCATTATTTTTTATTTATTAAAAAAATTAAGAATTTTATTTATTATTTAAAAAATTATTATTATTATTCCTATTTTCCATATGTCTTTTCAAAATAATTTTTGGGAATTATACTAATTCAATTTGTAACTTTTCCAGAAGGGTTACATTGATTCGTTTTAAAACTTATTTCGAAAAGTTACATTTGGTTATTGAAAAACTTCTTTCGAAGGGATATCTTTATTAATTTTTGCAACATTTCCTGTGTTCCTATATATATATTAGTTTTTGGAAAACCATAAAAAAAAGAAATTATGAGTTCTCTTTCAAAACTATAGCCATTGTTTCCAATTGTTTTCTAGAGAAACCTTGGAGATATACTAGAATTGCTATCTAGTATTCTCATTTGAGACTTTGTTATATCCTAAAGGAAATTTGCTAGTGACTATTAGCAACTTTGTGGGGCAAATAAATTCTTAAAGAAAGTTATATCACGCCTCAAAATCCGATTCGATTGCTCTATTGATTCGAACTCATATTGACTTCATTGTTCTACCCAAATACGAAAACGATTTCCCCAACAATTTTAAGGATTTATTTGCGCAACAATGAAGTCAGAGTTGATCGAAGTCATTACTCAAGACATGATTTGATGCAATGCGGTGTGCGCCAATCGTTGGAAGTTTCTCGTGTTCCGATAGAAGTGGAAGTCAATGTGGTCCCAATGGCGTTTTCTTTCCCTTGGAGTTTGCAATCTCTATGGCCCTTCTCTAGACCTAAATTCGATGAGGTTATTGCTGAAAAGGCGTACATGGCTGCTGTTTCAGCATTGCGAATACGATCCTTGTTAAGCGAATAAGAGTGATTTTGGAACCGATCAACATATTCTTGTCTAGAAATTCCCAGATACGATTCGACCGGAATGTTCCTAATGTTCTCACACTTGTGTCGCATTGATGGCGCTCATCAAACTCAGGAATAGTGGGGGTCATTGTGCCCACATGTAGGACAATTGTGTGCAAGCGAAGGCAGATTTTGGTCGAGAAAACGCCAAAGCAAAATTAAATCACACCCGCAACGGCACGCACCAGTCAGCGACGATCTCCACAATGAACAACCACGACGCTTCGCCATACCCACTTCCTCCACAGAAGGATCCTCTACTTCTTGTCCTCGCTGAGCATCGACTACACTTAATTAAGTGTTCCCTTATTGGGTGTTCTGACAAGTTGAGAACCCAAACGCGTTCATGTGGAACGCTCTCATAAGGGCTTGCGCACCAAACAGTAACCACGATAAGGGGGCCATCTCGCTGCTTCCGGGGATGTTGGAAAATGGAAGTGTTTTTTCCGGATAAGTACATGTTCCCTTTTGCTCTCAAGGCGTGCACGGATTTGTTCTCTGTCTAAGAGGAATGCAATTTCGTGGAAAGCTGTGATAGATGCCTTGGTTCGGTTTGATGATTTCAATGCTGCTATGGAATTGTTCCATAAGATGCAGAAGTTGTTTACACTGGATGGGTACAAGCAGAGCATGTTGAGTGCTTGCGCTGGTGCGGCTTATTGGGTTCCTGAGAAGGATGGTATGAGAGCTTCCAGAAATTTAATATCATCAAGAAACGAGAGTGGAAGATGATGATGATCACAGGTATGCAATTCTTCTACATGATTCTCGATGTAATGACTGGTTTCGTTACAATCCGACTAACCATGACCTTTTGTGATTACAAGGAATGGGTGTCAGTTGCATGGAATGTTGAAAAGAATCGTCTTCGTACTTGAGTAGAACGATGAAGTCAATATGAGTTCGGATCAATAGAGCAATCGCAACGGACTTTGAGGCGTAATATCACTTTCTTTAAGGATTTATTTGTCCCACAAAGTTGCTAATGGTTACTGGCAAATTTCCTCCAGGATACAACAAAGTCTCAAATGAGAATACTAGATAGCAATTCTAGTATTTATCCAAGGTCTCTCTAGGAAACAATAGAAAATCTTGGCTGCAGTTTTGGGAAGAGGACTCGAAATTCTAAAAAAACTCTAGTTTTTTCAAAACTGACATATCTATATATAAACATAGGCATCTCTTCAAAAGAAGTTACTCAACGAACCAATGTAACTTTTCAAAAGAAGTTATAAAATGAATCAATATAACCCTTTGGGAAAGTTGCAAACTGAACTAGTATAATTTCAAAAGTCATCTTGAAAAGACACGTATAGAAAATTCGAAATAAAATAAAATAAATAATTTCTAAAAGGCTAAAATGAAAGGCAACCTTTCGAATAACAAAATTACCATATAAAATCAAAATAAAAATTGAAAAGATAGGGGATTAATACTAGTTAAACCGCGGGCGTGCTAAGTGCTAAGTGCTAAGTGCGCCTAATAATTGCGCACCTGCACACGGGTATAGTGAGGTCTAGTCCACACTCCATCTTTTCTTTTCTTTTTCTTTTTTTAACAAATTAGAAATGCTCTCATTTATAAAAATGACTTTTCTTTTCCAAAATTTCTTATGTGGGACAATATGGAAAAGACACATTTAGTTTGTTTTACAAACAAACATCCAACAATCCCCCACTTTGTTTGTAAAACAAAGATTTCAAAAATAAAATAATAAAATAAAATAAAATAAAATAAGAAATCATACAGCCAAAATTTCAGTGAGATCAATATACATACATAAAGGTCTCTTTCGAGTTAAACATTTACTTAGTGCAAGTATCTCAAGATTCTATCAAAGTGACAAATAGCTCGGCTTTAAATTTGTACTTTTAAATAATAGAATCAAACATACCACACATATACTAACCTCTTGTTTCAATGAGAAGTTCTATATTACTCCGCACTATTATGGCCATGTGCTTGATCCCGTTTCATGAGCTCTCTAGAAAGCAACCCGAACTTTCGTAAGAAGCGGCACCACTTCTAAACTCATATAGGTGAAGTATTTATTATGTATTTCTGTTACTATTAACACATTACAAAATTGTACAATACTTCATTAAGAATTCAATTCAACCTGCAAAACGTAACAGATGATACTGACTTCTCATATCAGGGTTACGTTAGTATCAAACAATCATATTCAGTAACTTGTTCTCACCCATTAAACCTTGTAACTAGTGATGTTCTAGAAAAAGGTCGGGTTACCATTACTGGTGATTTTAATTAAAGGGTTTTAGCCCCATTTCTTGTGAGGTCATTATTACCATATCCCTTGGTAAACCCTTTGTCAAGGGATCGGCTAAATTATTACTTGACCTCACATAGACAATTGTTATGGTACCATCTTTAATCAATTGTCTTACATACTCATGCCTTAGGCTAATGTGTCTAGACTTACCATTATATGCTGTATTATAGGCTCTTGCCAAAGTAGCCTAACTATCACAATGAATAGAAATAGGAGGCATAGGACTAGGCCATATTTTAATATCCAACAACAAATTCCTAATCCATTCAGCCTCTTTCCCAGTTGCCGCTAAAGCAACAAATTCTGATTCCATCGTTGAGTGAGTTATACAGGTCTGTTTCGTGCTCGCCCAAGATACTGCACCTCCACCTAGTGTGAAAATCCATCCAGAAGTAGAATGCTCATCTCCCACACTTGTAAACCAACTTGCATCGGTGTATCCTTCTAATACAGCCGGATATTTATTATAGAATAGGCCTAAATTTATGGTTTTCTTAAAATAACCAAAAACTCGGGTAATATTGTTGGTAGTTTGTTTGCAAAACAAACCAAGAGGTGCCATGTCCCATATCGAAAAAATGTGAGTGTGCATGCGGATGAGATTTGGCATTAACCAATGATCATTATTTTTTATTTATTAAAAAATTAAGAATGTTATTTATTATTGAAAAAAATATTATTATTCCAAATTTTCCATATGTGTCTTTTCAAAATAATTTTTGGGAATTATACTAATTCAGTTTGTAACTTTTCCCAAAGGGTTACATTAATTCATTTTGAAACTTCTTTCGAAAGGTTACATTTGTTTATTATGTAACTTCTTTCGAAGGGATATTTTTGTTAATTTTTGCAACATTTTACGAAAAGTTGTCTATGTTCCTATATATATATATATATACACACACACACACACACATAAGTTTTTGGAAAATCATAAAAAAAATCATCATTATTATTTTTCGAGTTCATTTTCAAAACTGCAGCCATTATTTCCAATTCTTTCTTAGAGAAACCCTGGAGATATACTAGAATTGCTATCTAGTATTCTCATTTAAAACTTTGTTGTATCTTGGAGAAAATTTGCCGGTGACCATTAGCAATTTGTGGGGCAAATAAATCCTAAAAGAAAGTTATATTACGCCTCAAAGTCGGATTTGATTACTCTATTTATTCAAACTCATATTGATTTCATTGTTCTACCAAAATATGAAAACGATTTGCCCAACATAAAAGTGGTAGGTGATACTAATTAAATTTAGTGACACTATGGTTTGAATATGAGATATTATGGTATCTTCTAAACCACGTATGACTTAGGTCCAAAATTTGATGATGACATTAATATAGAATTTGTTTTTCTCCATCCTTAGACTTTTGATTGATGGATTACAAATATGGACACTACTCACGTACAAACTTCATTGAATATATAATATATGTTTATTCACTTTTGTACTTTGTAATATCTCAATGGGGATGCCAATAAATAGAGAAAAGGATTTTGTTAGCCGATGTCTAAGGACACTTGTTAAAGACCTACTTAAGGAAAATTTGTGATTTTTGATGCATTGTCTTTCTCCTATCATGTGTAATCAAACTCTTGAAAATCAAATGTTTCCTTATTAAGTGTATACAAACACCAATTAAGAAGACTCTAAAAAAGAACCTAGAAGACTGGTAGAAGGAAGTTTCCTCCTGTCAGAATAAAGGAAAACATGATCTAATATTTGTACTTGGTGGTGTAGGGATTGACTATGTTTTATGCTCTTACTCCATGCATACATGACTACTTTTTAGTCCCTATGGATTGGGCTTTCCTCATTCTCATACTATAATTATGATATAAGAATTCAAGGTGTCGCGACCTCCCTTTTGAAGTCTAGAGGTTAATGGCTCGACTTATGCTTTAGGGCTTAGTCATGGCTCTCTAAAGCCTACAAATTCACGACTTAAAGTCCGAGTTTTTAACTTGCAAATCAATTGCATTTAAATAGGAGTCGCCACTAATCAATTTGGCGTGGGTTGATTAGAAACCCAAATAAAATATTAGGAGAAATATTTTTTTTCTGCACAACTGGAGAAACTAAGATGGGAGACTTAATTATACTAGTTAATCACTTAGGTTTAATCATTTTTTTCTGCCCTTCCGGTACCTCATATTGTTTAAACCCTTAGGTTTAATATTCATTTTTTGATTTTCAAGGATTTTCCATGCATTTGCGGACCCAAAAAAAAAAAAAGTATTTTTCTGATTTTTGGAAAATTTAAAATATTTTTGGATTTTCCTTTTTTTTTTTTTTGGAGTAAAAAATATTTTTTTTGAATTTTTTATTTATTTTGTTATATTATATTATGAAATAAACCGTCCCCGGGTCAGATATCCAGATTTGACCCGGGTTCGGCCCAGCCTAGCGTAAGGCGTGGGCTCCAGAGCCTCGGGCTTCTTAGTCAGGCCGGATCTAGCTTGTGGGCCTGATTCGTCTAGCCCAAAAGAAAGACCTGTAAACCTAAAGGGAAACCAAGCCCATATGTTAGATAAAAACTACGCTTGGCCCATTATTTCCATTTGAGCCCAGCCTAGCCCAAGGATGAAACTCTAAAACCCAGCTGGGTCTCACGCCCGACCCGGGCGACTCGACTTGCGTCCCACGCGGCCGTGGCCGAGAGGACCGAGACAATCGGCGCCGTGCCTGGGTGGAGAGTTGGGATTCCGCCATTCCAGCCACCGCCACGAGCTGTCGTCACTAGGCACCGCAACTCCAGCCGCGGCCACCGAACAGAGGAATTCGAGAGCCAACTTTCTCTGGCAATTCGTCGGACGCTTGGAGTTCGTTGGCGGGTCAAGGCTTGGGTTGCAGCGTGAACAAGCGGCGTCGGGGGTGGCTGAGCGGCCGTGGCGTTGGTCCGGCAAGCAAGCAGCTTCGGATGCCGTGGCGTTGGTCCCCACCTCCCCCACCTTTCGATAGAGCTCGCAACCCTCTATTTATAGGTAAGAAGCCCAGTCGACAAAGGTGCTCCGACCGCCGGTCTTCGACGCGCCGACCGGGCTCCTCCTCGACCGAGCCGGCGTCCCCCCAGCCGCCCGCCTGCTCTGCATTAAAGACACGTCCTATCCATCCAGGTCCTTCGCCGGTCGTCTTTGCGCTGCTCTACCTGACGGCATTAATGGCGCCTGCGAGACCATCCCATCCGTCGCCAGCCTACTCCTCTCTCCTTCTCTCTCTCTAGGTTGTCTTGCGCGCGCGAGTTGCAGAGGCGGAGAAGGAAGGAGGAAGGGAGGAGGAAGAAGAAGGGGGTCAGGGCCGGGCCGAAGGAAAATAATGAAAATGGATTGGGCCCGGCCTGTGTGAGGGAAAAGAGGGAAAAGGGGCCCTTGAGCCCTCGAATTTTTTTTAATCCGAAAATAAGGTAAAATAAGAAAAATAAAATTTCATAGAGGCAAATAATATTAATACTTATGTGATGCAAAAATCATTTTTGTTAGAGCCAAATTAGTCCCTAACTTTCTAGGCAATTTAAATTTAAATACCCAATCAAAATTTAGGTGTCAACACAAGATTTCAATTTTTAAAACTTAGATAAAGAACTTTGATTAAGAAATAAATTTCAAACATACCATAAAAAGAACATGTAAGGCTTTTATTTTTGTCTATTGGCGGAATATGTAAGGCTTACATAGTGGAAGGGGAAGAAAAAGTCAAACGCATTAATCTGACGTTACAAAACGATGACTTCTGAACTGAAGTCCAACTGTCTAACTCTCGCGCATCTTTTATTTGATGTAAATAGCTATGACCATGCTTAAAAGTAAATTGTTATGCAACAGTGTTGAACGATTCTTAGGGAAAACTTTGAAGCATGTTACGGCAGGATTCCAAGCCAATTTCACGAAAGATAGGAATTTTTGCATGTCAAAACACAATCTCTCTGACTGGCTGGTGTTCCCGCAAAGCCTATCCTGCACCAAAAATTAAAAAAAGAAGGAACAAAAGTTGTTGGACTATGATAAGAGAAGTTGGTATTAATCATAGGTCGAGTGCATTATGCTAATAGAACTCACAGTAGTTACTTGATCTCCTTCCAGAGAGTTGAGAGAGAATTATTGCCAGTACAATGAGCAAAACCACTACCTGCAATTAAGATCATAATAAGCAATTGCCCTTTCTCTTTTGTTTGGGTTACTACTGTTCAGTGCTCAGCACATTGTTCATAGACCAGCCAAATAATGCAAAATAAATGGTCGTAAACTCACCACTACAGCCGAGCTGTATCTGGGTTCAGACCTTTTGTTTAGGAGGCCAGAGTCTCTGCAAGCCTTCTGTATGCCCTCGATTATGCTTAATGTTTTGTTGGCGTTAGGATCATTCTTGTCAATCTACAGGAGCCAAAAGCGTAATTTGGTGAGCAATGTCCCAGACTACATACTTATTGAATCATAGGGTGAGAGGCATGGAGACGGAAAAATTGGATAACAATTGAAAGCGTCAACTACTATTGCAGCCAAAAGTTGCAATAACAGATCATCAAGCAAGTTCCGCCCCACACTCAGGAAACAAGAGAGAAATTCTGCAACATTTTTGAGACTTAAGTTATAATCCATTCTACTATTGAGCGCTGCCACTAAAAGAGAAGTGGTTCCCCATACAAATATATGTTTGCAGAAATATTGGATTCATGTATTCACTTCACAGGAATAACGAAGCACTGTCACATTCACTTCAGATTCAAGATAGCCAGCCTTTCAATCTGGTTTGCTGTACCCCAGTTAGATCACCGAAGATTTTGCAGGTTATAAGGTCTAGTATATTTTAAAGAAGAAATAGTTAAAAGTATGTGTGTGAAAGACAGTGCATTCTAGTTTTTGACTGTCATACCTTGGACTTCACCATACAAGAAAAATCATAAAAAGCACCATAGCCATCAGCCATTGTCCTTGTGTAATGCCAAACTTTAGCAGCAAGACCTGAAAAGTATAGGTAGACAAATCAAACAACCGAGCACTCATTATTTCAGAGCTACTACAGAATATACAAAAAAGTATAAAGGCTCATGGATAGACACAGCCTTGACAAATGATGAATGGTCGGTGATAGTCTTACAAGCTATATTTCTGTCATGCCTCAATCTAGTTCTTCATTATGCTCATTATTTCCTTATGTTTAATGGCCCAGTAAAACTATCTTTCGAATGCTTAGTGCCAATCAAGTTGTTCAGTATGCCTAATCATTTCATTGTGTCTAGGATAGAAAATTTCAATGATGAAAGAAAATATCAGCAAATCATTTTCTTACCTGACCTGATCTTGACTACGCCTCTGAAAACTTCAATATTGTTATAGCATAAAGCTAAATTTCCCATTGCCATTATCTAGAAAAAGTAGAGAACGTTGGCAAAGGAGCTTCTCCCAGATAATCAAAAGATTAATGGCATTGACAAGAAAATATCGACATTAAACGCGCAAGTGTGTGTGGGAGAGGGGGGGTTGGCAGAAGAGTGCAAAGATTGGGTAGTATGTTCATGAGATAAATTCCAAGGAAAATTATATAATGGATAAATTATGAGATGGATAGCTACCTCCTATATTTTTAATATATGAGACATGTATGGCAACAACCTTTGGTCATCAATAAGAAACACTACTGTCTTGAAGAATTGATTATGTACCTGAACAATAGCCCAAAATCGGAATATAGCAGGATCCCTTAAAGTAGACATGTATGTCAAACAGTCTTCAACATGTGTCAAAGCATTTGTGACCATCTCATTCAAACATTGCACTGCCTTCATCGAGTTCTCCTCATATTTGAAGTCCTATGTAGATAGGGCCGATCACAGAAAAGAGAAATTAAGGATGTGCATGCGACACGAAATTTGGCATTATAAGTGCATAATATCTCAACTATTCATCTAGAAAGTAGGCGATGGAAAATTAACTTTACATGGTAAAAGGGCCAAAGCAATTTATGTACGCACTTTATATTCCTAGATCATGTTGAAGAGGCATACCTCAAGTTTGTCTACATATTTACTCCAAATTTGATGAGGCCAAAACATGCGTGGCTTTGGAATCTCATTGATATCTTCCAAATAATCTCGAATAATGTCTTGTTTCTGATGTTTGCATCCATAAAACAATGTCAGAAATCCAAATATATATATATGGTCATGTGCATGAAATTTAGTGTCTTTTAAGTACTTGTAGAATCAAAGCCATTGAATTGCATAGAGAGAATCTGGTGCCAGATCTTCAGCTCCAGAAGTATGGAAAAGGTTTTGACAGACCTAAACCTATAAGTCCTGATACATGGTGGCAATATTCATCGTAATCATCAACTGTTTCTACCTGCAATGAGCAAGAAATTAGTGTAACGCTTTGTAGGATAAGTGTTTACCTATTAAACAGATTAATCTTTAGTACAAACAATTCGTCCAGAAGGTTCAAGTCTACAAGTAGCCTTGAAATGCTTGCTTCGAAAGGATACTGCCAACTCTTAAATCCTCTTGATAACAACTTGTGGTCAAACTTGTTCCAATCCAGCCAGAACAGTTACCATAAACACAGCACACAGTAGAGTCAATAGCAAGTTCACAAGCCTGTGGACCTTGGAAGATTGAAAAACGGTCATTAAAGCCAAATGCTACCCTGCTACATGAGTCCATTTTTTTGTAAGCGGATGAATACTTTGAGGAGTTGTACCAAACGGCAAAGGTCAAATCCTTACTCTGCCACGGTCATGGTAAACAGCAGGATGGCCTACCCCTTGTATGGGTCAGCCATTCAACAAATAGAAGGTTTACACTGCTACTAAACAATATCATATTCATTTTCCTCCATTGGAGGCAAGGATTCTCCTCAAGAAAGGCTTATGCACTGGCTAAATACCGACCTAGTCCAAGCACAACCAAGTACTGTAATATGTGCAAGAGTTCCTTCAGCTTGGCTACTATCATGGTAAGGTCTTGGAAAGTATCAAAAGTGTCACATGACACAGGTCACATACCTCTTTGCAAATAAATTGTGCCATTCCTGCTCCCATTCTTTTAGTAATATCCTCGATTGTCTCTTGGTACCTGCAAGTATAGTTAAAACCCACAGTTTACAAAGGAAAAGCGGTCGACATATCAATCAGTAGACACATATCGCCAGTTACTTGCAGGAAAGTTTTAGTTTTGACTTTTCATTCTGAATGAAAGAACAGAACTGGTTGGAAAGAACATTTGGTAAACAGTGATAATACAGTTGTGAAACTATGATGGTTAGCTGGTTGGTAAAGGAAACACACATGGTTAAGATGAGAGACTAAAGAAGATCAGGAGAAGAAGAGAATATCCCCACAAAAGGTGTTCGCATCATAATTACCAAAGAAAAATCATAAGTTAGTAACCTGTTCCCCAGTTCCAGGAAAGCCGTTGAAACATGATGAAATTGGTCCATTAAAACCTTGCACTCCTTTGTACCACCTTAATACGAAATGGAGAACTCAAGTGAGTGAACTCAATAAAATTTTGGCCGGCTAAATAGTTCGGCCTAGTTCCAACATTTTTTTGTAGAGGCAACACAAACTTTTGGATAAATACCATTTACAGATTTTCTTTAAATTAAAATGCCAAAAATTTGTGACCGACAATAACAAAAATTACAAGGTAACAACAGTTGCAACTAAAGCAACTTTCCTAACCAAGTCATGCATGTTAGGATACACACGTGAGTTTTGTTAGAGAAGTCCAACATCGGAGAATTGGTATAGTGTTAAGCAATTAATCTATCCTAGTTGTCTTATAATTCTTTGACTTAAGTTTTTTAGTATAGGTGGGTCCAACTGGATTTGTTAATGAGCTCGGATGTAGGCACCCTTTTGATGATCTCTTCTTGCAAGCTAATAGGGTGTAGCATTGAGCAGAACTACATCGTCCAGAAATTCTTCCTACGCTTGAAATATCACAAGAATCTCTCACGGCAAGAGAGCGTTTATCGTACTTTAGTATTGGTTCTTAAAGAAGTTAGTAAAAAATATTCAAATAAAAAATGTAGGTGAGAAAATTTATAGAGGTTCTCATGTAGAATCGTAATAGAGGGGCAAAATATGCTGATATTTCTTGTTCTACGAATAGCAGGAAAATGATTCTAGTCAATTTGAAGTCAATTTTAAATTAAATTTCACAGAGGGAACTGCTTCTCAATGATTCTAGACTTTGAAGGACAAAGTGGCAAAGATGTAAAAGCCACAAGATAAAAGATAGAATCTCCATGTAGCTTCAATGATCATTCCTATCGCAAAATGTGAAGGATATCAATTATTTACACAGTGTACACACGTACTTATACGAGAAAACCATCAAGAGAGACAAGTCAAACCAAAATTTTCTTCACAATACATCTGACTCACGTTTTCTGAATGTTATGTAAAGGTCAGGAAGGGGCAAGAATACTGGACCAAGCATTGGATTACACGGAAAGTCTTAGATCGCCAAAGCTTTAATTGGCAAGAAAGAGGTAGTATTATAGCATGTTTAACTCACATGAAAGATGCCACTCCTTGTCATATATGTTCCGATGAAAAGATTTCAGGGTAGGCACTTTGACGTCAGTAGTTAGGATTGGGTCATCCTCTTGAAAGGAACATTAGAATAGATAAGATTCCGTACAAAATCACACCCGTATGTCACTATGAAGCTGGAAACAATTAATTAACGTGATTCTAACAAGAACTAGGTAGAGGAACTTAGGAATAATCCTGAAACTGATTGTTTCACGGAATGTGCAACTGATTAAAAATACAAGTTAAAAACATTATAATCCGATAGACGAAGTATAGCTGGCTCAGATTAGCCTATCAAAAGTGCTAGTTTAGTATTGATCCGCTATGTTTGATAAGCAGTTGATAAACAGCATAATGTATGCAAGACAAGGACAATTAATGCAGAGTTATGGGACAAACCAACTGTATCAAGTGCTCGTAGGACCAAATAGAGTGTGCACACTTGCAAACATGGAAAAGAAAAGCCGAAGAGATAAAAGCACTTTGAGAGATACTAATCTAATAATTCTGCTAGAATGAGGACTGCGTAGGCATTGCCAAAAGAAATCAAGAAGTGACCACATAAATCAATGAATGAGGACTATGTAGGCATTGTGAGATTTCGTGAGCCCGGTGTCACATGTTTTAAAAGTTTAAGCTATTTGATAAAGATATTATTTAATATTTAAATATTCTAATACTCCCCGTTACACATAGGCTGAAATTCTGTCTAAGCCTAAAACATGCAAACATGTAATTGAAGAGACAAATAAAAGCCTAGAAAATTCAAAACCTCCTGCTCTATATGGGGTCAATGCCAATTGTTTCAAAAGCTTTAGCTGTTAAATTAAGGCATTGTTTAATAGTTAAATTTTCTAATAGGCAACGATAGTACTATCATGCAATTCCATTTGAGATCATACTTAGATGTGGTTCATGTCAAGAGAGCCTATAATACTTTCTTTGACTTTTTAATTTAAACAGCAGGATAAAATAAAGTAATTAGCCGTCAATGACAATTTAAATGTGTTAGTTGATGAGAAGTAGTTTCCAAAGCGGATATTCTGACTTTTAGAAAGTGAGGAGGAGGATGAACTTGAGGACCTCCTCCCATCGACTAATTGCCAAATTCAAGGGAACCTTGGTCTTATGCTGACCATCTGACATGTTTTGTGGACTCATCATGGGGACTCACGTATATGTGAGAAAAGCGTGTGGGGGATTTGATTTTAAGCGAACTTCTTAGAAAAGTGTGTACGATTACCCGTCTCGTTCCCCACACTATTTAGTGCTAATAAAACCTACATACGTGTATATCTATGTTAATATCACAACAATATATACTCAAAAGTGAGATTCAATGTAATTGGATCACCAACGAGATAAAATTTAACCGGAAATGCCTTTCCGGAAAAGTGTTCAGGCACAGTAAATCAGGAAGATTCTCCGGAAAGGATCACCTTTTATTTGCTGGAAATAGTTATTCTTTTCTTTAAATATTTCACCATACATTGTTCATGGAAAAGATTATATGTTTCTCCATACATATGTGGCAACTTTATCCACAACTCAACCATATGGCACGTATGAGAATCCACTAAGAGCATGGTAGTTTTTAATGCAGAGGATCTCGAGTTTTTAAAGGAATTTCTCGTAATAAGAGGAAATAACACAAATTATTTCTGAATTTTTGATTTGTTCAAAGTAGTCCTAAACTTTTAATTGTTCGATGTGATCCTTAAACTTTTGATATATGTTTATTTAGTTCTTGAACTATATGAAAAATTTTAATGTTGTACTTGAACTTGAATTAATGGAAGTAAAATATAAAAAAATTTCATAAAATTTCAAGACTAACTTAAACATATACTAAAAGATCAGAGATCACATTAAACAAATTAAAGATTTAAAGATCACATTAAACGTTGAATAAACTTTAAAGACCATATCGTATATTAAGTTAGGACCATCTATGTTATTATTTTTGATATATTGAGCGGAGACATTCTTAAATCATCATAATTCTTCACAGCACTGATGGCGGAGCAGGAGGCACTAAATATGAGGGGTTGCCAGAATTACGATGGGAAAATGAGGAGGTGATGGATGGTATTGGCGACGGGTGACGGCGCGTTCAGCACCACTCATATTATAAGAGAAGCTGGATAACCTCCTTTACCGGTTTGTCTTTGCTTATTCATTTTCTGCCTACCATTCGTAAGGCAAGCCTGACACCAAGAATATCTCACGCTCCCACCTATAAATGGTCCATCATTGCTAATTTCTTTTACTATGTAATATCTGTATTAATTGCAGCTAAAAGAGAATCCTTCATGTTACACTTTATGTTTATTTTCCTGTTGTTACAACTAAAATGATATTCTGCATGATTTTCACATAGCAAAATATAAATTTACTTATTCAGTTCAGTTTTAAAAAAAAAAACTTTCATCTAAAAGGGGACCATTAAAGGGAAAATCACTTCGATGTGATTGTAATAACTTTAAATAAGGCCAAATGAAAAAGATCACAAACTTTATCAACCAAAAAGATCTCATAGATTTTCTGTTGACTCCTCAATTTTGTTAATTGTAATGTCTTGACTTAAAACTAATAGAAGTTTAAATCAAAATTATTCACTTTAGACTTTTTTGCTAACATTTTTTATGTTACTTAAGGTAATTTCTGTAAGTAATGATAACACCTTATTTATATAACTTGAATTATTGATAAGTTAAACTCAAGTGATAACGGTTCAAGTTAACTTGAAAATCAAATTCACGATAATCTTATGACTAGCTGAAAATGAAACGCACTTAAAAATTTAAAGTATATAGAATTTGTCTGACTAAATTTTTTTCTTTAGTTTTATTTTCGTACAACCCTACTTATCAATATGCCAGCCAACTTTCAATTTAAAATAACTTAACTAGACAAAAATGCATTGTGTCTTAGTTCAACGAATGCCATAAAGAGACTTATTGCAGGGTAAAATTTTTACTAGTTTGCTAATTCTTTGAAATTACATTAAATTAGGTTAGAATACATGAGTGGTGTCACGCCCCGACTCTCGAGCTCGCGGCAACCCCATTATCTTGGTCGATTGAAAGCGACGTCCCAGGACCCATCGACGACCATTCATTTTAATCTTTCGTTAAGCGCAAGCGGAAGACGAACCATCCCCAGACAAACATACAATCAAACAGGGATAGAGGGATGAATAGCAAGAACAACAACAACTACTCAATTATTCAATTTATTGGATTAACCAATGGAGGATCGTTTTCCAAATTACAAGCCCGACAAAAAGGGCCGATCCATCCTCTAAGCCAAACCAAAAAGACTAGGCTAATCCAACAAGTACACAAAGAACCCTCGGGTTCAACACCACGATCACTCGGACCCATCGGACTCGTCTCCGTCGAGTCGATCACCGGAGGAGCGGGCGGGATCCTCCATTGCGGGTACGCCATTCTAGGGACCTGAAAATGGTTAACCACGATGGGTTGAGATAAAATCTCAGCGAGTTCTTCCCCTAAGCCCCGGTTAGTACGCCAACTCAACTCGGGGTATCTCTCCAGAACCACCCCTCACTCAACCCAACAATAAACAACCAAAACCAAACAACAACCAATAACAGACAAGGCAACCAACAATTATACAGTCGGTTCGCATGCAACCTTACCCGGTATGCCATACCCTGCACGTCAAATCTCATACAATGCAAGCAAGGCACATGGCCGTTAGATGATACAGTTCATCAATCACATGCGAATCGCGTCACAAGCGATCTCACCTGGCCATTGCCACACCCTGCACGACTGTCAACTCATGCATGCGTACCACAAATCATCACGACATCAAGAGCATGCGAATAATCAGAGCATCTCACACAACTTTCTCATGTCTCACATCCACACATATGCTCCGATTATTACGACCCTCTAGGCCACGGCACAACCTTATGGTTGGCGGTCAGGCGGTCGTAAACGTGCATCGTCCTCCCCCGTGAGGCACGGCGACGTCATGGGCTCTCCCCACCGACGGCATTCCATAAGGAGCATGGGCCCGGCCTCAACCGCGACTCCGCATCGACCACCGTCGGGCGACCCAATGGTCACGGCACAACCCCAATGGGGATTGGCGGGTCATCCGGCTCAACCGGGCTATCAACTTTAATCGACCATGCAACACATCGGCAAACAGTTCATTCTTGTCTTTGCTTTTGCTTGGTCGTGAATGCAACATCGCTCATGCGTTCATGCTCATGCGACATGCCATTTCGAGATAACCCGCGCAATATGTCATGCGATCTCACTCGACAATTCAAAAATCCAAATTTCAACCAACACTCGATCACGCATTTCATCAATATTCACGAGCATAATTAACAATCGGCACTCCAATTAATCACAACAATCAATAGCACATCAAATTCAGACAAAATTTAGCTTCTGGATGAACAGTGCCGTGAACGATAATTCGTGAAGGTAATATGTGAACGATGTCCGTGAAGGTGATTAGTGAACGAATCCGTGAACGGTGATTTTTCCGAAATTCAATTAATTAAAACATTTAATCCAGAAATTAAACAAAACATTAATTAAAACAATTAATCAATCAATTAAAGCAAATCATGCTTAATTAATCACAAAACACAATTAATACCAAATTAAGCACAATTAAGCTTAATAAGCAAAATTAAGCTAATATAATCTTAATCATCTATCTAACCACCTGTCTTAGGGCTAATACAACTTAATTAAACATCCTAATCCAACCTTACCACTAATTAACCCAACCCTAAGCAAGTTTAGGCACTAAATAGGGATTAGGAGCTAAACTCACCCGTTAAGCGGGCCGGCGACACGAACGCGGCGGCGGCGACGAACCCGACACTGGGGACCTCCACCACGACGATCCAAGGTGGTCCCGGGCTGAACACAGCAGCTACAAACTCGGAATCCCCACCTGCAACTCGAGAAACTGCACCTGCTGGAGGAGGAAGAAGGCGATCGGAGTTGAACGGGCTGCCGGGAGCTCCGGCGAGCGGTGAGCCAGCGACTAGCGGCACCTGGGGGTCGAGGGGGAACCACTTGTGGCTGGTATGGGCGGTGATTGGGTCGGAAAGGGAGGAAAATGGCCGAAACAGCAAAACAGAACAGCAGCAGGCGGTCAGAAAACGGTCCGGCGACAGCCGGCTTTCGGCCGGAATACGGGATGATCGGAAGCTCTTTCCGGCGATCGGCCGACGTTATTTGAACGGAAATTCTCTTCTGAACACAACGGCGGGTGGCACGAGACGAGATTCCAACGGGAAGGCAATGAAAAACTCAGATTTCGGTGAAAGGTCAAACTGAAAAACAGAATGAAGGAAGGAAAACCATGGGAGAGAGGTGCTGCGATTTTGGAGAAGATGAAGAGGAGAGAGAGAGTGAAGTGAAGGCTGAAGGATAAGCCTTATCCAAGCCATCAAGGCTTGCCCCACTTGCCAAACAATGACCTCATCTTCTCTTTCTTCTTTTTGACTTTTCTTCAAAATATCCAAGGGCATTTTGGTCATTTCCACCTTGCACATTTCCCAATCTGTCTTTGGGCTGAAAATGGAGGACGGGCCTAGGAAATGGGCTTGAAAATGAATAGGAACGGGCTCGGGAATTTGTTGAGCTCGAATTGGCTCAAGGTTAGACAATAGGATCGGAAGGGTAAAGGGTTGGTTTGGCCCAACGGGCTCACTTGCTTGCCTTGGGCCTTCCATGGCGGCTGTCCCACCTTGGGCGTGAGGCCCACACTGATCTTGCCCGGCCCATGTCCTCGTAGGCTCGTGTTCTCGGTCCGAAAATCCCTTTTTCAATTACTCGGCTTAATTGACACCGTCGACTGACTAAGAAGCATCGTCCAAAAGTCCTTCTCGAACGTTCCCGAAAATTCAAAGTCCAATGCTGGATTCTCATGCCATGTCAATTTCGCCCGAATGCCATTTTGGTACTACTCGGGCGACGGGCGGCTTTGAGGATTCACGCGTAACCGACTCGTGCTAATTCACGTTCAAGACTTCTCGACACATGGACGTCCTTGACTACGTGAAATTGCGAAGGATAGATTCTTATTTCAAAGTACACGATTATCAAGGATCGACATAGGGCCATTCGCGGGTTCGATAACAATAGACGGAATCACCCGTCGTCCTATTATTTCTGTCCGCGAATTGACTTCTAGTCGTCCCGAAATCAGCCCGCATAACTACGAGGATCGTCCTTACGCAAGTCTCACGGTCGAGTCGTTTTCCCAGTCAAGTTCTTTAGTCGCACGAGTTACGTTCTCATTAGCCTTTGCCCTCAAGGTCAGTATCTCAGGAGTGATCAGTTCCGAGAGAGATCAACCAACAATGCATCGACGAAATTCACGTTCATTCCTTCCTCAAAAGGGCTCGAATTTCAGGATGTTACAAGTGGTTCCTAATTTGGCTTTCATTGTATCTATAATAGGTTAATATATTTTCGTGGGTACACTACAAAAAAAATTGAATGTACATTTAAGTAATTACTCAAAACTAAGAAATATTTTGCCTATGGTAATTGGATTTCCTTTTTGTTGGTTTCAATTCCATTTTGGAAGAAAGAATTATTTTCTAATATCTGAGAATTTTCTACGTGTCATTCTTTTTCAAATTTACTCCACGTCTCTTTATTGTGAAGGTTTCAATTGCCAATTACATCTCAATGGCAATTTGTGGTAAAAAAAATGCACCATTTTTCTTTGTAAATAATGGTGCGGTTATCGTAGTAGCACTCGTTATGATATCGTAATTGCGCCAGTCACAAAGACAAACACTCAAACATTTGTACGGTAAGCAAATGTCTTTCCTAGGGGCTCTCAATTCCTTTTGTTCACAGGGCGTTCCCTATTGAATGATAATTATATCAGTATCTCGACATTACTTTATAGTTGTTTATCGCATGTGGGTCTATAGACCTTATATTGGTTTTTCACTTGTAGTAGCAAGCAAGTAAAGATGACGTTATGTTTACGTTAGTTAATTGAGTATTTTCTTAATCCTATCAGCTCTGCTCATTTGTGGGTACTTCTTTTCGCAATAACTTTCATCATCTCTTTTTTTATTTATTTATAGAAATATGGCTAAGCGCTCTCTTAATCATATATTCTAGCAAAATTTCTTCCCTACAAGATAGAATAGGATTTTTTTTTTCTTTTTGGCCAATAATAGTCTAAAAAGTTGGCGTGTGCATTTGGAGGCTCAAAGCTCTTTAAAATTGCTCTTCCAGTTGGACTTATGATCTAGGGTTAGGCCTTTTTTCCCCGATTCTTTTATATTTCTCTTCCCCTTACCCAGTGGAAAATTTCTTCACATTTCTCGATCGCAAGTGATGTTCACCAAGCCATTTAAAAATTTCTTTCGGCCGAAGAAAAGACAGAGAAAACAACTTTATCCATGTATTGCCAACAAGCAAACTCAACGCTTCCGAACTCATCATGGCATTGCTCCAGCCACGACTGCTCCACGAAAACACAAACTTATTCATAACAGAATCATTAACACAAACATACTCATTCATTACAAAATCATTTTAAAGGAAAATTTAAGAGTCAAAACTACTAGAAACCCTAAACTGATATATCTTTGATAGATTCATCAAAAACTAATTTTTTTGACCACAATAGGCCCAAATTGTACATTATGATAAATTTACCCTTAATTAATTTCCGTTAAATTTTACTGTCAAATTGCTGAGTTGAATGGTACGTAACAATTAATGAGTGTACCCATTTAGGAACTTATCCTCCAGCAATGTTTTGGGTTTTTCTTGATATTAATTCAATTTAACGGAAACTAATATAGAGTAAATTTGTTATAGATACACTAGTGTGGGGGTTTTTTATAATATTAATCCAAAAGTTAACTTGCGATTTTTACATGTCATCTACAACTCCCACAAGATTAACTGTAATTGACGTCACGATGGTCCAAATTTCTTAAAGGAAAAAGCAAAAACAAAAACAGAAACAGACCGCATCATGAAAACTCTAAATCGAAATCTACCCTCACCGCATAGCGAAGCTCGGTGGGGAGCTGTTCGATGACGAAAGCGAAGGTCTTGGAGAAGTTGCGGAGCATGGAGAAGCAGAATCGCCAGTGAGGCTGCCGAGGGATCTGCTTCTCCGCATTCCTCGCCGCCATCTTCACCTTCAGCAGCGGGTAGAGCTCGTCCGGATGCTTCAGAATTTCTCCCAGACTTACCATCTCTCTCGTTGAAGTTGAGATTGGAGAAAATAGGGATCGAATCTGGTAAGGACGTGATGGGGAGGTCTTTGTAAGCTGAGCGAAGCCGAATGCCCTCAGGTCTTCGGAGTGTTCTGAACCAAGGTAAGGGAAGATCTAGGAACCTCTCCGGCCATAAAAAAATAAAAATTACGTACAAAATGGAGAATCTATTCTGCTTTTATTTGTTTGCATGACTCCGAGGTTGATAATAAATATGCAATTACGAATTGGAGTCAGACTGCTCTAGCGGTGCTATACAATATAATATTTGTGTAAGGGCATGTTTCGGAGTGCCGAGCTTGCATGTGTTTTGCGGGTGACACCGTGAACGTTGTTGCAGAGTGGTTATTCGGGAAGTTCGTACACGTGGAGTTTTACATTAAGTATTTAAGGGTTGAAGCCAATAAAATCTTATAATAATGTTTATTTAATTATTTTATGAGATTGGAATATTATTTAATGAGAAATTATGGAATTGAACACTATGTAAGCTATTTGTAATTGGGATTGAGAAAACTAAGAGTGTTTGAGTGATTCAAGTTTAGTTGTAATCTCCCTTTCATCGCTAGATCTATAGTAAAATTCTTTATCACTCTTCCTATAGATGTAGGTCACGCCATCTGAACTATTTAAATTTAGAATTCAATTTATTTTCTTGTAATGTTTATTGTATTATTAGATCGTTTGCTTCGCAATAATTGGTATCAAAGTTAATGTTAGATTAGTGAGCCCCCAATTTATTATGGTGTTTAGTTATTATCTCACAAATGAATCTTTTGACCAATGCATTTTGGTGGGCTTTGTGGCATAGCAACGTGGGTCTGATTGCAAACTTCATGGTGCAATCTAGAAAAGAGACAAAGGCTGAAGTTGGATGTTGATGGAATATCAAATTGAAATATCTTTATATAGAATGATATTTGAATTAAGGGGGAGTTAGAACTAATACCAAACTCACACATGAGGGGGAATTTGTAAAGATACACATGTGAATAAATCTCATATTAGATAATAAGTGTTGTGTACAACGGTTAATATATTTTAGTTGATCTGTAACTCATTGGTCTAAGTTTTTTAGTGAATATGAATATAACTAGATATGTTTATATTTGGATTTAAGTTTCTTTTGGTGATGTCCTTGCCTAAAGGTACGAGGCTTTCATTGCGCACACCACCTACATGATCATCTGTGCCACAACAACGACCGCCATGGCTCTTTGGCGGTTCCGCCTCCATAGGTGTCAAATCTCATTGCATGCAGCCTCATTTAGGACCTCTAGCCTTGTCAAGTACCCTTCAGCAAAAACTCAAGTTGTGACTTGTCAGACCAAAAATTGGAATTCTCCCCAGAACTTTCGGCGGGAGGACGATTTCAGATTGAGGCTACTCGATCCAGGTGACACTACTTAATTTTGCTTCTGTCGTTGCATGTATTGCAAGATTTATCTAGTCCGTTTTATTTTGGAAGTTTCTAACGTCCTCAAAAAGCATGCGGAATCATCGGAGCGTCTTTCCAGGTACCTCTTCCCATCGTTTGTCGATTTCTCCTCATACACATTCATTGGCTTCTGCAACATTGCAGTCATGAAGTCATGGGACTCTGAGAAAATTTGCATGCACAGGTAATTGAAGTGAACATTCAGGGAACTAAACATTCACTTATTGTATAGATACTGTTTTCAATTATCTAATAAATTAATTAAAGTAGATGATCTTTTCAGTTAAATTAAAAATTCTAAAGTTCCATAATCCCTTCCTGAGCCAGTCACTAATCTTTTAATTCATTTGGTTCTCACGCTCTTGTCCAGAAAAATATACAATGTTCAGAAAAAGATAAAGAGAATTTCGGGAATTGCATATTCAATTCGAAGATGGATAAATAATGGAATAGAATAGAATTAAAAATAATTAACTGCTCCATATTGATCTTCAGGCATGGTTATTTTAGGGGTGTCAATGGGTCGGGTTGGGTCGGCTTTTAATGTTACCTAACCAACCCGAATCATAAGGCCACGCTCTAACCCGACCCGTCCCAAAATGCATAAGACCGAAGCAAAAACTGAGGTTGGGTTTTTCGGGTCTTTGTTTTCTTTTCTTTTTCCTTGGCTCCCACTCAGGCAATTTTCTGAAAGGATTACCAACAAATCCAACAAGACGAAACCATCACAGGGAAGAATATAATCGACGGTCGAGTTGGCTCCTTTTGCGAGACGGTCATCATTAATTTAGGACTGATGATAAAGCCAACCTCGCATCATTCCCAGACAAGAATTGGTAATCAATTCTCTGGTGATCACGTCGTATAAAATGGAGTGAATTCTCTCTGGATTATGGAAATAAATGACATACGGAGTGACCCGCCAGAACATTTGATAAAACAGGAATCGGTAATTGCACCATTGAATTTAACAAGCCAAGCCAGAGGATGCTCAAGACCATAAAAATCTGTAAAGTTACACTAGTTAGTAAGTAGCTGCAAAACTCACAGATCTAAGTGATCTCCCTGATTCTGGTCTAAATTCCAGCCCTACAGCAAATGATACAGCAAGTTTACTATGTACAACACCAGATCAAGGGGCCAAACTAAAATACGGAGGGTATAATTTGAACATTTGTGAATACTGCCAAGGGCTATGATAGAAAAATGAATCAAGAAGAGCACATACAAACACAAAGGTGCGCCCTCTGCCATGAAGGAAATTAGAAGCTCAAAGCCAACATCTATCGCATCGATCTTAATATGGATATTAATAATTTAACTTCAATCTATCATTAGCACCATCTTTTGCCATAAGACTGTCATCGAGTTTCTCCAGCACTAGCATACCTCTTTGAGGAAGTTTACAAGCTTCTTCACTTCGACCTTTCTTGGATTAGCTCTCCTTCTTTTTGAGTCAACTTGACTGCTAAAACCTCCACCTGTGAGGCAATCGGAGTCCAAAAAACTCATAATATTGAACAATATGTGCTCAGGAAGTTAGCCACTATATGCATACATACATATCCATTACATAAAGGATCTGGTTCAAGAGAAGAAGTCGAGACATATGTAAAGCATTCGTTCATCAAAGAATGATGATGATGGATTTCCGGCTCAACATATATGTGACGAGAAAAAATAGCTAATCTCGCTAAAAAGTCAGCCAGGCACTCAACAGTGGAGGATATTCTTCACCTAAATAATATGGCAAAATGAGAAATGTGGAAATAGAGATGATACTAAACAAAGATCCTCAGACTAACTCGTGATAGTTTTATAGTAGATTCTTGCGATTCGATGTATTTCAACTTGCAAGGCAGGAAAACTTGGTTGCATGCATGGACGTTAAGATTCATCTAATAAAGCTAATAGCAGAAGAGAGGTTCAGCTACTTTATGTGTAAGGGATGAATTACATTAACAGATCAACTTTTGAAGTAGTAACAAAAGAAAGAACAGGGAATAGGATATTGGTTCTCTATTGCAATTCCAAATGTCCCATGCCAAACTGCTTAGTCGTATCACGAACATCTACCCTTTTAAATTTGCATCAGGTTAAAGAAAAGAAATTCGACCCAGATAATTGATACGCGTTTAACAAAAAACAGTCTCAAACCCAAAACCTGAGCCACTGAGCTTTTGCAGAACCCATCTAAGGCCACTGGGCTTCATGTAATAGATCAGGCAATGATCGACTACAGTTCTCTCGAGCTCAAACCCAAAAAGTCTCTCCATCTCACGCAGCTTCAACGCATTAACCTTACCCACCAACCCCATATTCGAACAAGAACCCACTTCCAAAATCTCAAACCTGGAGAAAACCTCACCCAAAATTGAGGCAAATTTCCCGAGTTCTCACTAGCTTCCCAAGCGAAAAAAGGGAAAAGAGGCCCAGTTAACAGATGACAAAACAGATTACATTGAAGTTCTTACCAGTCGGATCTCCAGACTTACGAATACTAGATCTACAATAGTTGATCAAGTTCTTCGTAATGGGAGAAGAATACCAATAATGTCACAATTTGTGTACGACATTCACTTTAGTGTCAAAGTCTTTTATTGATCACTTAAGTGTCAAATTTTCTAAAAATGACTTTTTTCAGTGTCAACTCTGATATGTTTGGCCGGAAAACTGATGTGGCCTTTTTTTAGGGAAAATTCCAAAAAAGGGCCCCAAGTCCTCTCAGTTTCTCAAATAAGGACTCGAAGTTGACCTTGTCTCAAATAAGGGCCTGAAGTGGCCATAATTGTTTCAAATGAGGGCCTGATCTCGCCGGTCACCGGCCGGTTAAATTTTCGGACCGATCATGGGCATTTTTGTCATTTGCCACTTTTCTTTTCTTTTTTCTTTCCTTTTTTTTTCGGTTTTATCTTCTTCATCATCGCCGGTGGCCGGCCACCGGCGACGCCACTGAATGGCCGGGCGAGGGTCGCCTCGCCCGATTCGGCAGGGCCACCCTCGCCGGCCACAGCGGCCCGGTCCCTCGCCCGAGGAGGCCACCTCACGGATCGCCGGCCGCGGGCGAGGGCCGACCTCGTGGACGCTCACGGATCGCCGCCGCGGGCGAGGCCGACCTCGCGGAGGCCGTCCGCGGACGAGGACGACCTCGCCGGATCTGGCGGCGAGGTCGGGCCCTCGTCGGCCGCGGACGAGGGCGACCTCGCCGGATCGGCGAGGTCGGCTCGCCGGGCTGCGGACGAGGGCGACCTCGCCGGATCCGGCGAGGTCGGGCCCTCGTCGGCCGCGGACGAGGGCGACCTTGCCGGATCCGGCGAGGTCCGGCCCTCGTCGGTCGCGCGCGAGGGCGGCCGGGACGAGGGCGGCCTCGCGGACAGCCGCGAAGGGCGGCTCCCCCCGGGCAAGGGTCGCCTCGCCCATGCGAGGCCGTCCCTCGCGCCGGCCATCGGCGGGCGAGGGTAGCCTCGCCCAACCTCAGTGTGCGCTTCACCGGTGGCCGGCCGGCCACCGTGATGGAGAAGAAGATGATCGAAAAAGAAAAGAAAAGAAAAAGAAAAAATGGTAAATGACGAAAATGCCCTTAATCACCAGAAAGTTAGGCCCTTATTTGAAACAGATATAACCACTTTAGGCCCTTATTTGAAACAAGATTCACTTCAGGCCCTTATTTGGAAAAATGATAACACTTCAGGTCCTTATTTGAAACAAAGTCAACTTCGGGCCCTTATTTGAGAAATTGAGGGGACTTGAGGCCCTTTTTTGAAAATTTCCCCTTTTTTTATTAATTTCTTAAGCTGACATGGCTCATCGAAGAGTCCAGTCAGCATTTAAAGCATAAACGACATCATCTAGTAGTTTTCACGGGTAAATATTTCAGTGTCATAAATTGTAAATAGTGATAATTTGAGTGCTAATTTTTGCTAAAAATGATCACTTAAATGGTAATGATGATTACAAAGTGACCACTCAAGCTACACAAGTTTTTAAAAATGGATATGTCGATTTCACTTTTTTTGGTTTCGCTTGTACCGCACCAGCACACTGCTGGTGCATATTGTATTTGCACTAGCGCTAGCTTTACCCCCAACGAATAGCTGGTGCAGCCACAAAATGCACTAGCACTAACTCTGCACTCACAACACATAATATAGATGAGGTGGGTCCGGTTGGTAGTGACTAAATGACGTCGGTTCTGGACACAAGCATACGAAATAGCTTTGCTTGTTAGTTTAAGTTTAATTCCAATTTTAGTAGTGAGCCCTCAAAGGTTTTTCAAGTTAGCCCTCAAATTTTGCACATCTTGCCGAACTAGTTATTGTCTTCCAACCCATCTTCCACTTCAGTGATTAACTCACAGCCAATCTTTTTTGGCCTGTGCTATCTATTTGCTAAAACAACAACAACAATCCCTCTCCATCCATCTGATCAACTGTGGGAACATCCAAGGCGTGGGCGATCCTTTTGGGGAGGTAACCAATCCAACAGTCGTGGCTACCCAGGGCTACAACTTGCCTGTGAGGACAACTCTGCCAATATCATGAAACAAGATGATTGAAAATCAAGTGAGAATCCCTAAACGCGCGAGAATCCCTAAATGCCGCCCGAAAGTTAGGTCATACTAAAGTCACAATTGATCGATTTTAACCACGAATTTCAATCCGGTATCGAGTATCAAGTTTTTAAGGATGTCGAGACTAAAATATTAAACGTTGCCTCATTGATTCTCGAATTTATCAATGAGCCGGAAATTATCGGAAAAATGATTCAATGGACCGAGTTTTGGAGCCAAATATTTGGGAATTTGTGCTTTAGGGGTAAAAAGACCATAAAACCCCTTTCTAGAAGCTTGTTTTATTTTTTTTTTTTTCTTTTCTCCCCTTCATTTCTTCCTTCCCAGTGGCCGCTCCTTTCCCTCACATCTCCCCTTTTTGCAGCACGCCCACTTGCCCCATCCCATCTCTCTCCACCTTTGACTTGTCCTCTCTTCTTTTTCTCTCCTCTCACCTGACACCCCCATGTGCCTCTCTCTCTCTCTCTCTCTCTCTCTCTCTCTCTCTCTCTCTCTCTCTCCTCCTTCTTCTTTATCTTCCTCTCTTCTTCTTTTCCTATTGCTAGCCAATGCCTTTGGCTGCTGCTGCTGCCCTTTCCTTTTGCTACCGCCACTACTAGCGGCCACCACTCATCACCACTGTAGCTCCGTTGTCCCGTCAGCTCACCGCTGGTCCGCTGGCCTCACCGTCCGATGGTCCCGCCTGCAGACAGCGCCTCCTCTCTCCTCTGTCCAAGTGTTGCTGCTGCCCTACTCCAATTCTGGTCATGCCGCCGCCGCAACGTCGGCCACCTTGCCCAAACGTTGGACTGCCTCAAGTTAGCCGCTCGCCGTCAACGAGCCACCTGACCACCCCAGACTGAGCCGCTGCTACCTCTCTATCCTTCTTCTTTCTCTCGGTTCTAGCTGAACCGAGCCAGCCAACCGCCGCCAGCCTCAGCCCCCGTCGTCGCCCAGCCACCACTCACCATCCTCTAGGCGGATGTCAAGCTAGCCGGTCGTTTCCCCACTCCTCCAACTCTCTCAATTCAGTTTGGCCCGAGTTAGCCAACCTCCATCAGTCGACCACCCTAGTTGCCGCCTTGCACCTTCATCTAGTTGTCGGCTGCTCGGCCGTTGCTCATTGTCGTCCCTCTGCCCTGTCACCGTCGGAAGCCAGCCAACCTATTGCCACCTCACAACCAGCTACACCACCTCTCTTTCTCCCTTTCAGTTCTGTTCAGCTGTCGCTGGAGCTGTTGGCCGTCGTCCAGAGCTGTCGGACCACCCACCAGCTAGCCCTGTGCCACCTTAGCTACTGGTTCCTCCTTTTCTTGGCCTCTTGCCACATGGACAGCCGCCCTCGGCCAAGATCTGGCCCCATGGTGCCTCATCTCGACACCTCGGAGGTTCTCAGGCATTCCCCATGTCGCCGTCGTCGTGTTCATGTCACTGGAATCATTAAACCGTAAGTCGATTTCCTAATCCCTTAGTTAGGGGTTAATCTTTCTTAGGAGAAGTTTAATTAGTTTAATCTTTGATTAATGCTTTGGATGTTGATGATTATTAGTGTTTTAATATTATTGATTAAGCTTCTTTAGTGTTAACTGTGGTTACTATAACCATGGTTAGATTAAAGTAATCTTGGTTGGGTTAGTTAACCATAGTTGGGTTAGAATAGTAATCGTGGTTAGTATTAATAAATATTATTATTATTATTATTTTTAGAATAAATAATAGTAATTTATTATTTTCGGAATTATTAATTAATTATTAATTTATTTAATAATCTCAAATTTTATTATTATTATTACTATTCATTTCTGAAAATTAATTATTTTGAGGAAAATAATTAATTGTGATTATTTATAGGAAATGGTTTTAATTGAGTAATTTTGTAGGAAAATTATTTTGGTCTAATTTTCTAAAGTCAATAGTATATATATACTACATTATTAAATGACATTAGTTTATTAAAGAAGGATTTTATTAAATGGAATTATTGGATTGGATAATTATTTATGAGATTGGTAAATAATTATAAGTATTTTGTGAGAGTAAATTATTTTATCGGAATAATCGACTATAGTATTATATGCTTCATAAATGAGTATTTTTTAGTATAATCATAGTTTATACTTATTTTGGGATGAATGCTTATTTATGAGAATAGTTGATTGTCGTTAGTCGTGGAGACACGTGTTTGTTTATTATCGAATATTGAGACACGTGGTTGGGTACCAGTAATTATTGAGGTAGGTGATTATTTTGGAAAAGTATGCAAGTATTGTGATGTTGATTAGTCGGAATTGATTATCAAACTGTGACTTGAATTGTTGATTATTGCAACTTTCGTGAGTGATTGGATTGTTGCTATTATATGTGATTGCTGGATATTGCTGCATTTCATTATACATGTGTCAATTGTAATAGTATGTCGCGTGAGCACGGATGATGTTGTATTCACGACAAAGCTAAGACAATAATAAATTGTTTTATGATGTGTTTCATGGTCATATTAAATTGAGAACCCGGTGTTGCCTGATGACCGCCAATCCTTTGGAATTGTGACATGGCTGTTTGGTTGCCTGACTTCAGTTAGATGCCTGATAGTGGTTAGTTGTGGCGCCGCAGTAGGTGGGCGAGCCCCATGCTCCTCTGGAAATGCCGTCGGTAGGGGGGCCCTAAATGAGATGATTGATAGTTTCTGTAGATTGCGTGTGCCAAGGCCAGGTAGGGTTGCCTATGTTTGCATCGCTATTGAAGCGTCGTCGATAATCTTTGTTTGAGGTGTGGTATTGTGTTGATTATCGAAACTAGGTTGCATGTTAGACTACCCTCAAAGCGAGCGAAATTCCTAATCGAGACTTAGGATTTTGACTTACTGAGATTTATTTCACTAGTTATTGTATAACCATTTTCAAGTTTGTAGGATGGAGAACCGACATGTGTTACAGCTCATGGCCGTATTTGAAGGGAGTAGATTAACCCTGGCTTATTGGTTTCATTGGCTCAATAGGATGATGCTCGTAGTAAGGGCTTGTACTTATAAACTTCTTAGGGTTAATCAGTTAGTTAATAAAGCAACACTTTTGAATGTGTTCTTGTTGGGTTTTCCTACTATCCCTGCTTTTATAATTGACTGGGGTATTGTGATTCGCTTCCGTATGTGTTTAATTAAAAAATAAAAATAATGGTCGGCAATGCGTCTTGGGACATCGCATCTGAATGACCGCGAGAGAATATGGGTTGCTGTGTGCTCGAGGGTCAGGGCGTGACATCGGTTATAACCCTAATAAGAGCATTAATGATTGGAACATGCATGAATGTAGAGTGCATGGAAAACATGTTGTCAATGATTCTGATTATGCTTGTGCCTGTTGCACTAATCATGACATGCCTGAGTTACTATCGTGCAGGGTGTGGTAATAGCAAGGTAAGATTGCCTATGATGCGACTCAATTATGATTGATTAATGCAGTGCTGAGAATACGAGTTACATTAATTGTGGCATGCATGTATACATATTGTGCAGGGTATGGCATGACTAGGTAAAGTTGCTTGCATGTCAATTGATTGCCAGTTATTTCACGGGGTTCCTGGGTAGATTGAGTTGTTGGCTAAGGTCAACGAGAGTTGTTTTGCTATTCATCTGCTTGGGAAATTTGATTGTATGCTAGGTACCGCAAGTCGAGTCAATATCTTAATTGAGCTTAGGATGATAACTCACTGAGATCATATTTCATTCGTTGTTGTTAAATATTTTCAGGTCCTTAGGATGGCGCACCACCCGGTGCAGTTTGGGGTCCCCAAGATTGGAAGACCATCGTCATGACCCATAAATTTCTTGGGCAAACGCACTTGTATGAGAAATACATGTCCACCATCTAAGTGAATGAGAGACTGGGGATGTGGGCTTCCCAAAGATTCTTGGTATCATTCATCAGGGAGGGCGAAATCCTGCTTGGCCCTCTATGAGGTTGTAAGGGCCCTAAGGACGAGGATTGTGATCCCATGTAAATAGACCCTCTTGATGGGACAGTGGTGGATCTTGATCTTGCCTCGTTAGTAGCTTACCAGTACCCCTTGACTACAACTCAATGGAACCTAACACTGGGGAGTCTCTATATTTTGGTAGTCCCTGAGAGACATACCTGGCCTAAACTTTTAAAGGAGTAGATTAACCCAGCCCTAGCATTTTTTAAAGGCTTAGAAAGGAACTTTGGCCACTTGCGGGCTTGTAAATAAAAAATGTTCCTCTAGGGGTTGATCTAGCAGATAAATAAATTAGTTGGTTTGCTGTAATTATGATTGATCATCCTACTATCCCTATTGTTGTTTATTTGACTAGGTGATATAAATTGTTTTCTGCTTGCGCATAATGGAAAGATAAAAAGAATGGTCGGTGATACTGTTGACACCTAAATTTTGACCTAACATGTAGCTATATTTCTAGGCTGACTCGACCCTTAAGCAAAATTAGAAATTATGTTCAGCCTAATAAGGGACCATGAACCTCGCCCATAATATGAGGAAAGGGACAGATAAATTGCACACGGGAGGATAGAAAATTCGGAAAGAAATCAATTGGATACTAGGGGTCACAATTTTCACAAAGAATCTTCGGAGGAATTCATGGGATAAGACGGATGAAATGGAGGGAAGAAAATGAAAATATTTATGGCAAGTGTGAGCTGTGGGGACTTACAAAAGGAAGCTAATGAGCAGGAAAATAAGAGGGGATCAATCTAATTGGCTATGCAAGGAAGGTTGGAATCCTGGTCAGTCATTCTTGTTCTGATGGATATTCGGATTTTGGTAAATGAGGATCCGAATTTTTGATTAAGAATCAAGAGCCAAAAATCGGGTGAACAGGAAGGCAGGAAATTTGACAAAGGAAGGAATCAAGACGTTCGGGTCTAAATGGCTTACATGAAATAGGAAAGATTGAGCTGGCCACAAAATCGCGTACCAATTTGCAGACCATGAATTAAGGCAATGAGAAAAGGAAACTCAGAAAATTGCCCGTAGAAAGAGACGCATGGGGCCACTATAAAAGGAGGTCAACCTGAACACCTGGAGGCAGGAGGGAAGAAGGGGAAAAATAGAGAGAGGTTCACTTTATTATCATTGTGGTTTTCCTCTATGAGTCTACGTTGTAGGAGTGAAGCAATCGCAAAGACAATTAGAGACCACGAATTCCTTCTTCTTGCTGAAGGTCCGATTCATCACTAAAGAGACTGGTCTTCTTGACATCCACTGTCGTTGGACATTGACCACTTTCATGAAGCTAAGTCAAGCATTTCCTCTTCTTCTTTTAGTTTGATTGTTTCCGATTCTATTTTTCCATTCAAACTTTTGTAACCGGGCTTTCATTTAATGTCCAGGTTAGGCCTCGCAGAAAGAAAAGGAAAGAATTCAATTTCTTAATCATTGTGGGCTTTCACGCCTATTCCTCATCAGCGTCCCATTATCATTTTTTTTTATGGGAATACATGCACAAAGTCAAAACTTGGGATACCACAGAGAAGAACGTCCACCTTGAGGGACTCCAAGCTCGACACACAATACTCGAAGATACCAAAGAAATCACGCAGCTCGCTTGTCGTCACCATCTCCATCGAGAAGTCCACATCATTCCTCATCTACGAAGCTGCTACCACACTTGAAGGAGATCAACATCAGGCACAAACCCGAGGAAATCGTCAAGCAATATCAAGGGAGTTATCAATCCTCCATGAGAATTTCACTTTCTTTTCTTTCTTTAGAGTCACGTACAAGGGACACATGTCACGCCTAAGTGAACACTTGAAAATAAGAGAAGAAAGAAAGGCGTTTTCTGATTTTCTCCTAGCTTCACTTTCCTGACGTGGTTATTATATGAGTTGTCATGCTCGACCATAATATTGGATAATCGCAGACATCACCCAAGGCAAATCCAGCCCACTCCGTTGAATTTCCCAGCCTTATCCAGCAGTTCGTTATTTCAGTGCAATTCAGCGAACTTTAGCCACTACCGCGATCGGCACCAACTCGCAACGATTCCCACTTCAGCCGTGGCTAATTCACCTACACGCTGACTAGCCGTTGACCCATCATGAGCTCCTTGCCGTGCCGTGCCATCTACATTGTTATCCATGCCGAATCGTGACCCATGCATCTGCTCGCTGCTCCGTGTTATGGTTAATCTGATGTTGACCTGAATGATTTGTCGTTGTTTTGTAGGTTTCGTTAAGAATAGCTATAGCACAATAAGCATCGTTGGCCCACCGTCACGGTTCATCATCCGTCCATCGATTTGAAAGTAGAAGCAAAATTTCCAATGTAGAAACTTGTGGCAATGGATAGGGGGATACACTTGCTTAGCGCATCCAGGTTCTTAAATTCCTTCGCAATTTATCTACTGCATTGATTGTTGAGTGCTCACTTGTCTGATCACTCATCACATGTTAGTGGCATAAAAAAATGAACAACGACTGCATGCAAAACATTTTCGAAATAAAGAGAAAAGGTACAAGTCCCCGAACTCATGATTTTTGGTTCGCAGAAGTAAAATGTACTCCCACATTTTACTTGGGTATCTAATCAACCCGAAACCGATTAGTGGCGGCTCCAATAGGTAAGATAAATATCATGGTTGAATCGAGTATCAAGTTGCGATTGGTAGGACTTGGGAGAGTCCGTGCTAGGCACTGTGCTTAGTAACCATCAACCTCCTTCAGGAGGGTCGCGACAGCTTGGCGACTCCGCTGGGGATTTGAATTAAAATTCGTCGAGGACTTAAGGCCTGAATTTCTCTTGTAAAAAATGTTTTTGCTTTTCATGTGCGGTGACCATGTGCGCCACTAATTTTAGGTGTTAAATGGTTTTGCAGGTGAGAGTTATATAGGGTGAAGTATATGTTTAACCCTTGTTTTGCAGAGGAAGTGTTGTTTAACCATTATATAATCTACCATGCATGTTTTAAATGTTTTAGCATTACACCTTTGCACACACGTCCCGTGACCGGACCTAGGTCACATGCTAGGAGAATAGTTAGGATGGTGTTAAAAGGATCTGGCAACGCCTGCAGACACCCAGGGGGGCCACCCTCTTTAACCCCGCTTCTTTTAGGTGTTGGGAGTGTTCATCTTTACTCGCAGACACGCGATAGTAAAGACAACCTTTCAACTAAGCCGGTATCAAGAGGACCTGATTTAGCCAACAGACACGTCTGGCTAATCGGTATATCCTCTTGAACTATAGTATCAAGCTTTTTAGTACATCCCACCTTTAGGTGTCAAACCTCACATGTACATGTGCATGTTTTTGTGTATTCCTAAACTCTGCTATCGTTATTCTATCATCTTTGTCCTTATTACGTCATGTTGTCCAATCATTCTATTTTGATCAATTATATGCTTTCATGATCAAGTATAATTATTTTCAAAATAATGGGGCATTTATTTTGATCAATAAGGAATACCTCTTCAAAGATACTTTCTTTTCTAATGAAATCCTAGCAAAAAATTATATCCTCGTTTACTTCGAAGATAAGTGGGTTGCTTCGTTTTCACTCCTAGAGACAGTCTCATTGAAGACCCCAAGTTCCTTTTTCTTTATCTTTGCACTGATTTTGTCATCGACTCAAAATGACACTAAAAAAAACTTAGTTTGTTAAATCACCTTTTAAACTTGTCTTTGAGGAAATGGTGATATCAGTTCCAATTTAAACTCAGTTTGCCCCAAAAGAACTCATCATTTTTTTATCAGTATTTGCAAAGGTTAATGTGGGGCAAAACCATCTTGATTATTCGATCCTGCAAGATGTGAAATAATGGCGTAGGAATGAGAACACACCTTCAAAAAGAAAAAAAAGGTAGCATCTGTGGTTCCTCAAACACATGTTTGAGACAGGTTAACAAACCAACATTACATGAAGGAGGACCAAATCAATGCAAATATGTCCTCAAAGAAAAGGTGGTACTTGTTCCAATTTAAGCTTGACTTGTTATGAGAGTAAGCCGTTTCTTTTATGTTTTTCTCTTTTCCAGAACCTACAAAAGCAGAGGAAATTAAGGTGGAGGCAAATCCCAAATGGATAAAAGGAAAAGCGACCTAGATGAAAATGAAGCCTTCTTCAAAGAAAAAGGGAGCATCCATTCCAAGTTAAATCAACCTACTCATGAATTAACTAAGATCATTCATTCTTGTAGGTGACAATCATGGAAAAACGACCATGCCTGCCTCAAAAAGCAAAAGGGAGTGTTCGTTCCTAATTTTAACACTCCTCGATTTCATATTTGACACTGTTCTCTCCTTTCAAATAGGTCACAAAAGGAAATCAAGATTTTTGCGGATAAGGAGATACAAAGGAGCGAAAATGCAAGAGAAGCATCCAACCTTGAAAAGAAAAAAAGAAGAGTGCATCTTGTTCCTAAACCTAACTCAATTTGTTATGAAAATGACACTTTTTTGGATGACAAACTGAGGGACACATCAGATTTCGATAGTAACCGCGAACTGACTAATCAAGAAAATGCCCTAGTTTCAACTGAAATGGAAGACCGAATTTTCCTCAATCTTAGCTTGCATTTGCTCTTGTATAATATCTCTTGAGTGCCATTTCCCTTTAAATAGGGATAAGCTACCATGAGGAGATGTAAAGGAATTGAGATAAAAAATTCACCCAATTTTCGGAGAAAATGGTGCGCGAACATAACTTGATTAATGACACTATTTGCATTTACAGGTGACAAGCTTAGGGGCATGGATGGTCAAGGTTCCCCAAATTCTGCAGGGGCAGAGAACTGAATTGAATTGGTGAATCATCGAAGATTCGATGTAGAAAACCTCTATGAGCTCATCCTCGAAGAAGACAAGAAACGACACCTAATGGCTCTGGTCATAAGATCTGACACTCTGTCTTTTGCAAGAATAGTGTCCAAGTCCTCTTATACTTGCTTGTGCTAATATTGTGATGTTTAGCATGCTAAAAGTTGATGAATCCTTACACTGCTTGTATTCTTCGAAGTGAGAATTTTGCATGACAATTTTGCCTATTCAAATCACCAATTTCATTTGAAGCTTATCTTGTCAAATGAATGATGTGTGATGCTAAGAATGCCAAATGAGAAGTGTCGGGATGATGAAAGGCAATCCTTATCATACACATGGTCCCTTATACACTGAGACAAGGATAAGAAATTCCATGTTCTTGAGGTAAAGAGTTTTCTTGCAAAAGGTACATAGACTGAAATGACGAGGGGCATCTCATTTCTCTTCCTTATACAGTACAAGTAACCATTGTTTAACCCCTTTGAGCTTGAATGTCAGAAGAAATTCTTTCAAAAATAGCCCTATCAAGACCCACCCCATATTGGGGCAAATTGGAGGTAAGGGTGCTATTACAAGGTGAAGAGTAGATAGGACTTTCTTGCCTTCACTTGTATCAATCTTCGAGTGTCTTTAATGCAAATGAACTCAAATGTGAATTTAAGTGCCTTAAAATGATGAAGAGCATTCATTTCTCTATCATACACACTTTTATCCCTTGCATAACCCAATTGAGCCTGTAAATTAATTTCTAAAAAAACCTGGTTGGTGATCATCCCCACACTGGGGCAAGGTAAATGAGTTACCATATCGAGACAATGTGGTTTGGAGCCTAGATTGAAGATGTAGACCTCAAGAGTTCAAAAGAACTGAATTATCCAAGAGTTGATGGCGCCATAAAAGCCAAAGTTTTTCTAGTCCATTGGGGCACTACAAGAAGTGTATCGAAAAAGGGGAAAAGAATAAAAAAAAAATGAAAAAGGGGTGAGAGAAAAACTATTGAAGCCCAATTTTTGAGGCAATGTTGGACTGTCATGGTGTCTACACAAGAAGACAACCCCAAATGAAGGAGAAGACTGGTAATGATGCCAAGATGATCACCTACTTAAAATCCCTTCAGTGAAAAATCTTTGAGCCTAACAAATCCTTTCACTACATCCCTCTAAAGTCTCTTGATTATGGCACTTAAATTAACGTAGGGGTTTCAAATGTTGGAAGTTTCACTAAAAGAAGTGTGGGCAAGATTGTTTCTATTTCATTTGCAGGGTTCTTGATTTGTAAACCAAGTGGAGATAATGCATGAAGAACAATCAAAGCCATATCCTTTGACTAAGCCTACATTACGGTCCTATTAAAAGACCCCTCAGATTGGTAAGATTGTACCGCTTGCAAGAAAAGCTCGGACCCTTGTTAACATGAAGACGTAGTGAGATAGAGTGATCATTTCATTTCCTGCAATAATGAAACAGCATCTCAAAGAGTGAAAAGTCCTTTCGATTTGGAAGTCTCTTATTTGGCATTTTGAGTAAATCCATAAAGGTTGTCTTGATAATGATTTTCTCTTGTGAAATTTGGTGATGCGGATATGGTGAAATTGATATGCTTAAATCTCAATTAAATAATTTAATTGGTTTTTTTCAAAGATATGCATGGGTATTTAATCTAATAGAGACAAGAGCCATCTGGTGAGTACTTTGCTTTGAATCATTACCCGGTGAAGATTCCATGTATATCATCAAGACAATTTAATACCTGAGGTGAGTTCCGGGTACCCTTCAAGGCAATTTGAGGTGAGTTCCAGATGTCTATTTAATACCTGAGGTGAGTTCCAGGTACCCATCAAGGCAATCTGAGGTGAGTTCCAGATGTCTATTTAATACCTGAGGTGAGTTCCAGGTACCCTTCAAGGCGATCTGAGGTGAGTTCCAGGTACTCTTCAGGCGATCTGAGGTGAGTTCCAGATGTCTATTTAATACCTGAGATGAGTTCCAGGTACCCTTCAAGGCAATCTGAGGTGAGTTCCAGATGTCTATTTAATACCTGAGGTGAGTTCCAGGTACCCTTCCAGACTATATGAGGTGAGTTCCAATAGTCAGTCTATTATACCTGAGGAGAGTTCCAGGTACTCTTCAAGGTGATCTGAGGTGAGTTCCAGATGTCTATTTAATACCTGAGGTGAGTTCCAGGTACCATTCCAGACTATATGAGGCGAGTTCTAATAAATTGGTCTATTATACCTGAGGTGAGTTCCAGGTACCTTTCAAGGCGATCTGAGGTGAGTTCCAGATGTCTATTTAATACCTGAGGTGAGTTCTAGGTACCCTTCCAGACTATATGAGGCGAGTTCCAATAGTCTGTCTATCATACCTGAGGTGAGTTCCAGGTACCCTTCTAGGCTATATGAGGCAAGTTCTAGTAATGTGTATGTTATACCTAAAATGAGTTCCAGGTACCCTTCAAGGCAATTTGAGGTGAGCTCTAGATGTCTGTAATACCTGAGGTGAGTTCCAGGTACCTTTCAAGGCAATATGAGGTATTTGTCTAGACTCTCAACAAATAATTTCATACTTGAATACACTTTTCTAGGACTCCTGATCAACCTTGATAGGTACACATTTTATCTTTGTACTAGCATCATTCTTAATACATTTCTAAAATTTAGGTGTCATGAATCTTTGAAGGAGACCTCTGCGAGACTCCCCTTCAAAGAGGGGCAGCTGTTGACACCTAAATTTTGACCTAACATGTGGCTATATTTCCAGGCTGACTCGACCCTTAAGCAAAATTAGAAATTATGTTCAGTCTAATAAGGGACCATGAACCTCGCCCATAATATGAGGAAAGGGACAGATAAATTGCACACGGGAGGATAGAAAATTCGGAAAGAAATCAATTGGATACTAGGGCTCACAATTTTCACAAAGAATCTTCGGAGGAATTCATGGGATAAGACGGATGAAATGGAGGGAAGAAAATGAAAATATTTATGGCAAGTGTGAGCTGTGGGGACTTACAAAAGGAAGCTAATGAGCTGGAAAATAAGAGGGGATCAATCTAATTGGCTATGCAAGGAAGGTTGGAATCCTGGTCAGTCATTCTTGTTCTGATGGATATTCGGATTTTGGTAAATGAGGATCCGAATTTTTGATTAAGAATCAAGAGCCAAAAATCGGGTGAACAGGAAGGCAGGAAATTTGACAAAGGAAGGAATCAAGACGTTCGAGTCTAAATGGCTTACATGAAATAGGAAAGATTGAGCTGGCCACAAAATCGCGTACCAATTTGCAGACCATGAATTAAGGCAATGAGAAAAGGAAACTCAGAAAATTGCTCGTAGAAAGAGACGCATGGGGCCACTATAAAAGGAGGTCAACCTGAACACCTGGAGGCAGGAGGGAAGAGGGGAAAAATAGAGAGAGGTTCACTTTATTATCATTGTGGTTTTCCTCTATGAGTCTACGTTGTAGGAGTGAAGCAATCGCAAAGACAATTAGAGACCACGAATTCCTTCTTCTTGCTGAAGGTCCGATTCATCACTAAAGAGACTGGTTTTCTTGACATCCACTGTCGTTGGACATTGACCACTTTCATGAAGCTAAGTCAAGCATTTCCTCTTCTTCTTTTAGTTTGATTGTTTCCGATTCTATTTTTCCATTCAAACTTTTGTAACCGGGCTTTCATTTAATGTCCAGGTTAGGCCTCGCAGAAAGAAAAGGAAAGAATTCAATTTCTTAATCATTGTGGGCTTTCACGCCTATTCCTCATCAGCGTCCCATTATCATTTTTTTTTATGGGAATACATGCACAAAGTCAAAACTTGGGATACCACAGAGAAGAACGTCCACCTTGAGGGACTCCAAGCTCGACACACAATACTCGAAGATACCAAAGAAATCACGCAGCTCGCTTGTCGTCACCATCTCCATCGAGAAGTCCACATCATTCCTCATCTACGAAGCTGCTACCACACTTGAAGGAGATCAACATCAGGCACAAACCTGAGGAAATCGTCAAGCAATATCAAGGGAGTTATCAATCCTCCATGAGAATTTCACTTTCTTTTCTTTCTTTAGAGTCACGTACAAGGGACACATGTCACGCCTAAGTGAACACTTGAAAATAAGAGAAGAAAGAAAGGCATTTTCTGATTTTCTCCTAGCTTCACTTTCCTGACGTGGTTATTATATGAGTTGTCATGCTCGACCATAATATTGGATAATCGCAGACATCACCCAAGGCAAATCCAGCCCACTCCATTGAATTTCCCAGCCTTATCCAGCAGTTCGTTATTTCAGTGCAATTCAGCGAACTTTAGCCACCACCGCGATCGGCACCAACTCGCAACGATTCCCACTTCAGCCGTGGCTAATTCACCTACACGCTGACTAGCCGCTGACCCATCATGAGCTCCTTGCCCGAGCCCCCTGCAGAGCCTTGCCGTGCCGTGCCATCTACATTGTTATCCATGCCGAATCGTGACCCATGCATCTGCTCGCTGCTCCGTGTTATGGTTAATCTGATGTTGACCTGAATGATTTATCGTTGTTTTGTAGGTTTCGTCAAGAATAGCTATAGCACAATAAGCATCGTTGGGCCACCGTCACGGTTCATCATCCGTCCATCGATTTGAAAGTAGAAGCAAAATTTCCAATGTAGAAACTTGTGGCAATGGATAGGGGGATACACTTGCTTAGCGCATCTAGGTTCTTAAATTCCTTCGCAATTTATCTACTGTATTGATTGTTGAGTGCTCACTTGTCTGATCACTCATCACATGTTAGTGGCATAAAAAAATGAACAACGACTGCATGCAAAACATTTTCGAAATAAAGAGAAAAGGTACAAGTCCCCGAACTCATGATTTTTGGTTCACAGAAGTAAAATGTACTACCACATTTTACTTGGGTGTCTAATCGACCCGAAACCGATTAGTGGCGGCTCCAATAGGTAAGATAAATATCATGGTTGAATCGAGTACCAAGTTGCGATTGGTAGGACTTGGGAGAGTCCGTGCTAGGCACTGTGCTTAGTAACCATCAACCTCCTTTAGGAGGGTCGCGACAGATACGTTTGGAGATGTTGCATTCATTTGACCAAAATGGAGGGGTTGTCGCGTGCTCAAAGTTTGAGACGTGACAACTTGTCCATCTAACATCATGGGATAATTAATTCTTAATCCATCAAGGACAAAATTCATTTCCTCAATTACCAATATTAATTGTCTACTGAAAAAATCCACCATTTGTAAATTCATATATTATGGCAATTCAAACTTACAACTTCTAAAATTGATTCTCATTAAACTAATTATCATTCAGCAATATCTCCAAATCTTATGAGCGAAAATGTTCGCTACTAATTTCAAATTGTATATTGGTTAATTCAACTCATGAGGCCTTAATTGTCCCCAAAAACAATTCACTCTAGTTCTTTACAAAATCTGAAACTTCTAAGCAACAACTTGTCCACCATAAATCTTATCAAAGATCATCACCAATGTTGCGACCTCACCTTGGGTGCACCACCTAGGGTTTGGCTAATGGATTACTAAGCTTAAACTTAGTTTGGGCTCTCCTAAGCCCATACCAATTTGCGACCTAGGGTTTAAGTTTTTAGTATGCAAATGATTTTTACTTAGAGTCAGCACTAATCTATTTTTTTGTGGGTCGATTAGAAACCCAAGTAAGTTAACAGGAGAATTATTTTACTCCTATGAACCAGAGACTATGGGATCGGGGACTTGATTATGTTAGATTTCTTTAATGCTATTTTAGTACGTTTCATCTTTTATTTTAAAAAAATGATTTGCAGGCAATTTGTATTGATTTTAATTTACTCCATAATATGCAATGTGATCATGCAAGTGCGCAACCATTATATAACACTCAATAAAGCAAAGCAATAAATAAATTGCAAGCATAGGGAAGAGATACTTACTTCGAAGCAACGAAAGCATTTGCAATGTTAGCTTAAAAATTACATCACTAATCCTAGATATGGTTTCTAATTAACATGCAATCATTCAACTATTTTTTTAAGGTTTTAAATTATTTAATAAGGCCTAAAAAAAAACTAAGTGCAATGCATGTGATGACGTGCAAAAGTGTCTAATCATAATAACCTGCAATGTGCAACCTAATATGCAAATTATATATCTCGTGACATTAGCTATTGGACCTAATCTAATGCTAGGAAATATATTAAATGTGACCATCCTAATGTTCCACATATTTAAATAATCCTAAACATGTAATGACTAAATGACATGTAATGGATGATGTAATTCTACGCGACGCATGCATAATATAGCAATATGATGCAACCTAGACTACATGCAAGTGATTTTTTGTGTGTTTTTTTATGAAATTTCAAAATGAAAATAAGCAAATAAATTTCCTAGTTCTAGAAATTATCCAATTCAATTTAAGGATTAATATAGACCGAATCATAATTTATATTATCTCTAACTAGATAAATCCTATCCTAGCATGCAATCTATGTCAATTAAAACCTGTTCTATCTTATTTATATCTTTTTGAGATTTTTTTGATAAGAACATAGATTGAATAAAATCAAACAAAATATAAAATTCATTACCCAAGTTATCATCCATATCTATTTAATTTTGGAAACAAATAAAATTGACGAATCGTATCTTGGGCATGAGATTGGATTGGCCAATTTTTCAAAAAATCGCAAATTGTATCTCGGGCATGAGATCGGATCGACAATTTTTCCGTGCGATTGTGAGTCATATTTCGGGCATGAAATTAGACTGACAATCATATGCACGTTGTGAAATAAGGAAAATTTCCTAGTTCACAAGGGGTTAGGGGATCTTTTTGATATGGCAATATTATTCAAATATTCAATTAAGATTGCGATTCCACAAACTAGGCAATAAAATATGAGAAAATTGTATTAATCAGGATTTTCACCTAGATTTCGATATCGTATGAATAAAGTTTCCAAATCGGGGCTTGTCGGACAACGGGATTGGCAAGTTGTGGTGGTTTTGGTGAAACACGATGGCGAGGGGGCAACAAGCCATGACTAGGCGGGGCTCGTGGCGGGAGATTGACTTGGATCAACAAGCAACAACTTGACATAAGGCTCGGGTCGCGACGATGATCAAAGCGGCAAGCTTGGTCGTAGTCGCGAACAGCAGTCACTCGGGCTTGTGATGGCAGGCTCACGACCGACGGACCTGCAAACTGAAGAAACGAAAACCCCAGGTCGCTGGACGCTGTGTCATCACATTGCTGCGAGTCGTCGGTTTCTTGCTAGGAATTCACGGGAAAGGACTTAGCGACGACAGACGCCTTGGAATTTGGTCTTGTCGCTAGTGGAAATCGTCGCTAGACGCTAGCAAAGTTGGGGCTGTAATCTGATGCTTGGATCCTGGGCAATGCTGGAGCGTGAGGCGTGCCTATTTTGGGGTGCAAGAAGCAGCAAGGTGGCGTTAGGGTGAGTGGTGGACTCCGCAACAATGAAGAAGACTCCAACTGTTTGACTCTCCTCAGCACTTCAATTTTTATGTGCTACCCACGCCCTCTCCCTAGAGTCAGAACCCGTGGGTGATGATTTTGCGGAGAGAGCCAAACGTGTATTTTCCTCTCTTTCTTTTATTTCGTCTCCTTCGTGTCTCCCTCTCCCTTTTCTATGTTTTTTTTTTTTTTTGTCCTCTTACGGAATTGTGTGGCGTGGTCTTTTTATAGGTGAGAGGACTATATTATTTAAGGAAATAAGATAAATTTGCATATTGCCTATTTAGCTCTTGTATCCCTCATGCAATATTTTTTTAATATTTCATCCGACACATTCCCTAAATATTGGATGAATAATGCGAGTATTCTCGAGAGTATTCCCATCTTCCAACTCGTCACTCCTTAACGGGCCTAGCCAAATTCTCTTTCCCTATGTGCTTAGTCCAACTCGTTAAATTAAAGATTAGAACTATCAATCGAAGCCTATCTGCCACCTGTCCAATGCAAATGCAAATAATAATAAATGCTCCTAAAACTATATGCTATGCAATTTAATTCTAATATTTTTTGTTTAGGGGTTAAAATTAATCCCTAAATTTTTGTGCATTAAATTACGAATGATTAATCAAAATTTATGTGTCAACAACCAATTAAAAGATCTTAAAAGATCTTCACCTATGATCAATTGCCTATGATCTTCAAATCGTTAAAATAAAAACTTATCTAGCCTCAATTAATCCAATGACCTCAATAGTTGTGACGTGTAAGCAACTACTCTTCCTTGTTGTCTTACAATGCAATCCAATTCCTTATATGATGCATTACTATAAACCTCACAACCTCCAAATCCAAACGGTATCGTTGAAGCTAGTGTGGTAGTTAGCTTATACTTTGAAGCTCTTGAGAATTATGCTTGCACCTATCCGTCTACTCTCTTTGTTGCTTATGAAATTGTCTAGGCAGAGGCAATAGCCTAGAGGGCCTTGGCAAGTAAAGGGGCCTTACTCTTTATGGGAAATCGATTATTTTTACATATTTTTTTCAATATTCCAAATTTCAAAATTGAGTTTTATTAAACTTTATCGACTTCTTAGAAATGCTTGCAACATTTTATCTTTTTTTTAATGGGAAAATTACATATTTGGTTCTTAAACTTTTATTTATTTTTTCACATTGTAGTTAGCAAACTTGTGAATTATACAAGTCCTTAAACTAGTAATTTTTTCCAATCAAGTCCTCTTCTATCTAGCAAATTGAAGATGATGAACTATGGCTGTCAGTCAAAATCGTGGTGCAGAGATAATTAATGTTAATGCGTGGAATGAAAAGCTATCGAGGTGACCATCTTCTACTTGTTTCCTCTGGTTGATTGCAAGTTGGATTATGATTATGTATTTTTGATCCAAATGGTCGATTACAAGTTTCCTTTTTGTCTTCCTCAAAAAAAGAAGAAGGATAACCATAGTTTCCATGAGAGAGAGAGACTTTAGGGTAAACGTAAATTTATTATTCAAGGATCGTCAACACAAATACATAAAAGCTACGCCATTTTAAACTTTAGGACGAGATTTTAGTGTGTCGTATTTTTCCTTTGGAGTGAATTTGGAACGAAACATAGGTGGATATTGGCAAGCACATAAGAAACCATCACAACGGCAATATCTTGGGTCTCCACAATCACGACAAGTGTTGCATGGTTTGGTTACGTCCCGTGCTTCGACTACCACTTGAGAACCTATACCAAATAACACATGCGCATGGGATTAAACCATAAGCTTTTGCAATAATATTTTTGGGGGAGGGAGGGAGGGAGGGAGGGAGAGACCTAATGCAATGACCAAAAGCATGACAAGCAAGATTGACTTTGATGAAAATTTCTCCATTATCCTTGGATGGTAGATTAGAGATATAAATAGGAAAAGTTGATTACTTTCGTTTTCTTTTGATGAGGTTTGCTTTGCCAATCCCCACTACATACCTTTATATACAAAATTGATGAACATGTGCATTAAAATCTCATGTTATATCTAGATTTTGTTTGAGATCCTCATTAATTTAGTTTGGATATGCTTACTCCATATCTAACAAACTATCAGATTTTATCTACTCGGATCAATCAAATTGGACTATTAGAGTAAAGAGCAATCTATGGACATTAATGACCCACCCATATCAAGATATCCTTCCTTTTGTTCACCTAGACAACCATGAAAGAAACTATAGAAACAAAACAGATTTGAAGATGTTACTATATGCTCTAGATGTGTGTATCTCATTTGTACAGACTACTTGATTTAGAATTTATCAAAAATCGACTAGCTAATTTTGTGCATTGCATAAGGTTCATTAATCGGTGTTGAATATACTTGTTAGATTGATTTTACATAAGGTTCATTAACGATGACGACCTACACACAACTGCCCTTCTCTTTCGTTTGTTGAAGCACCAAGGTTTCAATGTTTCATGTGGTATGTCATTTCAAATTCTCATTGATCGATCAATTGAGAAAATTCTATTGCATATACTAGTTTGATAGCCCATTCGATTGATTAGAGTGAACCTATAATATCATTGAGATGTTTAGTTTACTCTAGTTTTGATTTGCTATCATTCAATTTTTTTCTCTTTACAATTGTCATATTATGAGTTCTTCAAATTTTCTCGTTTTGAGAGGTGAATAGTACTTTCTTCTGGTTCCTTGGTTTAGGATGTCATTTTTCCATCATTTCCAATTGATCTAGATATTGTGTATGATGTTTTTCATGGCATCTCTTGATAGCATTTTACCCACATTCTGTTTGGCTATACATAAATCTTTAACAAGTTCAAGGACAATGAAGGGAATTTCAGGAAATCTCTCATCGCTGACGTCCATTTTTTATAAATAAGATAAAAGATGAAATTTAGAACGTGTGTTTATCTTCTGCATTGCTGCGTTCATCCTTTGTTGTTGATTGTTTGCTTATTTTTAGTTTCCGCATATGCAATAAGTGAAAAAATAGAATAACAGGCGATGAACCAAGGTGGTGCCCTGGGATGTCATAGGTTCAAAGTGTGACACCAAAATGAAAGAAAAAAAAAGAAAAAAGCAAAATATTATAAAAAATTTCAAAATATTATTATAAGTGTCCATATTAGCACTGATTGTGTTGTGTAGATAGCTCACATTCACATTGGTGATTTCTTGCTAAAATTGATCAAATAGATTCAATTGATAAATATGAAAAATGAATAAGCTAAATTGGGACAATTGGCATGTTTGGGATTGAATTAGGACAATTCCAATCGGGTCAGCACTTTTTTGTACTTCTCTCATTACAACTCCTATACATTGATATGTTCTCAACTCTCAAAATACTATCAACTAGTGTCACATCTCATAATGATTCTTCCAACTAAGAATAGTGTATTTCCCTGCATCTGGTCCAGCATTGTGATTTGTGATAGGAAGATAGGTTTCTAATCCAATCCGGCCCCACCTAAATAATCAGGAAATGGACTGAAAGGACCAATTTCCAATTTCTAGAACTAGGTATAGGATTGAACCGGTCTAATGGAATTGTTTGGGACACAATATTCCAAATCTGAAGAATGTGCAAGAGACAGAAGAAATTGATAAACCACAGTCATCTCCATTGTCCAAATCTGAACCTATCCCACCTAACCCATTTTACCGGAAATGAATATGAGCCTTCCTCTAATCTTCCAATCTAATTCAGACAGGTATATAAAGTTCACACCCAAAAAGAAAAGAAAAGGAGCACTGCATTGATGAGATGTAATGAATAAAGCAAGAGAAAAGGCGAGATGCGAGACGAGATCGCGAGAGGGAGGCCGCGAGCTCGAGTAAAAGGGACGTGACTTAGGCAAGAGAAGGTGGCGCCATCTAAAGAGTTGAGAGAGAGGGGCACAACTCACTGACTCAGGCAAGAGAGCGAAAGAGGCACGATTGTGTGTGACTCTCAATTGAGTGAGCCCTGAGAAGCGATAGGCAATTAGGGTTTGCCTCAAATGAGCTGTTGATTTGAGCAAGGAGGGAAAGAGGAGGCGTGCATGACTTGTGAGGGGCAAACAACGAAGAGGAGGCATGAGGCTCGAGCAATAAAAATTATAAGGTTTACATTTAAGAAACAAAATAAAAAATATTCAGTCTAGTCTGATTCCTCCTAGCATCGAGAGTGGGAGCGAAAATAACTAGTTCTAGTGTTATGGAACTAGATCAAAGTCTCCGGGAACTACTTAGAATAGATGATTCGATCCTATCCAGATAATCTTGATTTGGTGCAAACAATTTCCGATTTGATCGGTCCATGCAGCTCACCCTCATCTTACATCTTACAAGCCTGCTTGGCTGGAGTATGGAAAATCATTCCTCCTTCCACCTTTTGCCATTATTACAAGAGAGGAAGTATTTGCCATCTTGAAAAAATAGGGACACTTAAAAAGTGGATTAATTATGGATAGCATGACACAAATAATTGTTGTACCTTTAGTGGAAAGTCTAAAGTTTTACTCTACTGTAAAAGGTGTCATCGATTATTTATGGATTGTTCTGACGTTGGAATTTACTAATGTAATGTTAAGATGAAAAAAAGGTTTGCTGATTTAAATTTAAATTTTGAGATATTAACACGGAATATCTCTCTCTCCCCCTTCTTGAAGGCTATCATATCCAATTCACGCCTCGCCCTTTCTTCTCTCTCTTCTTGAAACCCCCACCAAAGGCGATTCAAAAACCCCGCGAATAAAAACATCCGCCAGATGATGAAGACCTTTCTTTCGTAAATGCCAAGGTGATGATGAACACCACCTTTTGGCAATAGCTGGCTCAAAGCTGAAGTAGCTACATCCGCGAGTGTAAGCTCTAGGCTCAAATAGCCATGCCAACCATGAACTAGGGGAAAAGTACAATGCAAATACCAAAACTTGACATGGGAGCATACTTTAGCGTCAAAGTTCCGAAAAGTATACTTAAATGCTACTTCTTCAAAAAATTAGAACATTTAAATGCTAAGTTGCATAAAAGGTGTCAAAAATCTGACGTGGCTTATTTTTAATAGTATAAGCCATTTACGTGACTCGCCGAAAAGCCAAGTTAGCAAGAAGAGCTAAAATTATGTTGTTTTGCCTCGAATTTGAATTTGAATATAAATATTAATTAAAATTAAATTAAAAACTAAGTTAAAAAAAAAATCTATAGTGTTTAGCAAGGGCTTGTATAGTCCTCGTCGCTACTGCTCCACCATCATTGTGAAGGGCTGACCCTGGTTGGGGGAGGGTTGATCGAGTTCGGTGGGTCTTGGCCAGTGGCTGACAATCCTAGCTGACTCGTGACCCTTTTCCAGATTCGACAAGGCTTGCCGGCCCTCGCTTAGTCAAGTCATGGCTGTCGCCCGTTAGGCAGGCTTTTGTAGAACTCGTATTGCCATCTATTTTTTTAATTTAGTTTTTAATTTAATTTAATTAATATTTATATTAAAAATCATGTTAGCATCAAAACGATGTCGTTTTAACCTTATTTAGCCATGTCGGTGCAAAAATGACATCATTTTGTCCTTACCTCGCCGGAAAAATGCCATGTGAGCCGTTTGGCCGAAATTTCTCACCATTGGCACTTAAGTAATCAATTTTCAAACTTTTGGCACTTAAATATCCTCAAGTGTCACACTTGGGGTGTCTAACACTCCTTACTAGTGACATTCCTCTTGGACTTAAACAAAAAAAAAAAAAAAAAATCAAAATATATAAATGTTGACAAGTAGAATTATATATAAATCGTCCATTATTTTTAAAAATTTTAATAACATTTTAAGTATTTATAGTAAAAGAGGACTTTTTGCTTTCAATTACAGGCAAGCAAATAGACCCTTTTCCTTACAAAGGAGTTACTACTCTCTTTGTTGCTTATGAAATTGTCTAGGCATTGGCAATAGCCTAGAGAGCCTTGGCAAGTAAAAGGGCCTTACTCTTTATGGGAAATCGATTATTTTTACATATCTTTCTCAATATTCCAAATTTCAAAATTGAGTTTTATTAAACTTTATCGACTTCTTAGAAATGCTCGTAACATTTTATCTTTTTTTTAATGGGAAAATTACATATTTGGTTCTTAAACTTTTATTTATTTTTTCACATTGTAGTTAGCAAACTTGTGAATTTTCAAGTCCTTAAACTAGTAATTTTTTTCCAATCAAGTCCTCTTCTATCTAGCAAATTGAAGATGATGAACTATGGCCGTTAGTCAAAATCGTGGTGCATAGATAATTAATGTTAATGCGTGGAATGAAAAGCTATCGAGATGACCATCTTCTGCTTGTTTTCTCTGGTTGATTGCAAGTTGGATTATGATTATGTATTTTTGATCCAAATGGTCGATTACAAGTTTTCTTTTTGTCTTCCTCAAAAAAACAAAAGGATAACCATAGTTTCCATGAGAGAAAGACTTTAGAGTAAACATAAATTTATTATTCAAGGATCGTCAACACAAATACATAAAAGCTACGCCATTTTAAACTTTAGGGCGAGATTTTAGTGTGTCATATTTTCCCTTTGGAGTGAATTTGGAATGAAACATAGGTGGATATTGGCAAGCACATAAGAAACCATCACAACGGCAATATCTTGGGTCTCCACAATCACTGACAGTGTTGCATGGTTTGGTTACATCCCGTGCTTCGACTACCACTTGAGAACCTATACCAAATAACACATGCGCATGGGATTAAACCATAAGCATTTGCAATAATATTTTGGGGAGGGAGGGAGAGAGAGAGAGAGAGAGAGAGAGAGAGAGAGAGAGAGAGAGAGAGAGAGAGACCTAATGCAATGACCAAAAGTATGACAAGCAAGATTGACTTTGATGAAAATTTCTCCATTATCCTCGGAAGGTAGATTAGAAATATAAATAGGAAAAGTTGATTACTTTCGTTTTCTTCTAATGAGGTTTGCTTTGCCAATCCCCACTCGTACCTTTATATACAAAATTGATGAACATGTGCATTAAAATCTCATGTTATATCTAGATTTTGTTTGAGATCCTCATTAATTTAGCTTGGATATGCTTACTCCATATCTAACAAACTATCAGATTTTATCTACTCGGGTCAATCAAATTGGACTATTAGAGTAAAGAGCAATCTATGGACATTAATGACCCACCCATTTCAAGATATCCTTCCTTTTATTCACCTAGACAACCATGAAAGAAATTATAGAAACAAAACATATTTGAAAATATTACTATATGCTCTAGATTTATGTATCTCATTTGTACAGACTACTTGATTTAGAATTTATCAAAAATTGACTAGCTAATTCTGTGCATCGCATAAGGTTAATTAATCGATGTTGAATATATTTATTAGATTGATTTTACATACCTGTAAATATGTCACCCAACTGAAATTATGTAGGTGAGCAGCTCGTGAAATCTATGTCAATGAATTAGAAAAGACCTAAGTGCGCACCAATTATATGCATGAGTTATTATAACTAGTCTAAAGATATATATACCACTTCTTTTTGTTTGTGATTTCTTTCTAGGCAAGAAGAGTAGTTGAAATGGAGTTTTGGATCGTATTTATCATTATCTGAAGTGGCTAACCCAAAGACCATGAGGAGGGTGAGTTGGTCTATTTAATTATCATGGAATACTTTTCATAAAAGGAAAACTGGTGAATAGGTGCAAACACATCTATCAAATAGAAGATGTTTTTTGATCAGTCCTATTCTACTCCTACTTTAATGCTCAAACTTTTACCTTACCTTCTTTTAGGGTGTGGAAGTCGAAACTCACACTTAAAACTAAATCGTTTTTACCTTAACCCCTAATAAGATAGTGAGTTGGTCTATCAGATAGAAGATGGATAAGTTGATGAGAGAGAGACTTGACAATAGATCTATAGTTGTTTAGTCAATCCTTTGATCAATGTCCACTTTCTCAAACTAACAATCACAAATTAGGCTGGAATCCATTGGTATACTTAGGAGGTTATAGGTAGTAGCAGATGTTCTTACCAAAACACAGTAGATAGCTCTACAACACATGAGCATCTCTATCAACATAAGCACTCTCTATTCATAAATTACAAAGCCCACAACCCTTTCAGGGAATGTAAATTAGAATAAAAGTAGCAAATCACACTCAAGAGCACGAGAGTATTCAAGACAAAAGAGAATAGAGCTTTCTATTTCTACCACTTTCCTTAGCATTCCTTAAACCCATTTTTATAAAGTTCCAAATGTTATTCTAGCAGTTGGAAAGTCCTTTCTAGGTCAAATGAGTCGGACACAAACCTTTGCTTTTCCAATCTTCGATCTACATAATCAGTCTAGTCAAATTTGTTTGAGATTATATCTAAGTACTTTCTCTAGAATGAGTGTCAATTCCTTCTAGTCCGGCATCAAATATTGTTTAATTCGTTTTCTTTATTATAAATTTGTTAACGTCTCACTTACATCATTGCTCTCAAAGCAAAAATATAAAAGTTATAGGCATTATTTTTTTTCAATTTTAAACAAATTAAAATTAATAAACTTAATTTGATCGCACCAAAGGGCTTTCTAAATATAAGTTTACCAAATAGTTTTGTATTTCACCAAAACACTTTTAATTACAATTTACTAAACAATCTTGCATTTCCCTAAAGGCCTTTATATTTGGCCAAAGATTAATGTTGAGCCTAATGCACCCTTAGCCATCCGATTTGGAGAAAAAAAAAGAAAAAGAAAAAGAAAAAAAGAGACATCATCACTTTCGTCCCTACTTTACCCTTCTGAATACCAATGTTAATTTTGTTACACAAGATTGTCTCTCTCTGTACTCAGGTCCAATATCGCTATTTGAGGTCACCCACGGACCGCCAAAGGCCAGATCAACATCCATGGTGGCTCCTTTAGACACGACCATTTATCATAGTTCGAACAAATTCTAACAAAAAAAGTAAACCTTGGTAAAATTCACGATCGAGTGGTACAACTTGGTCACGCACCGTAAGAGCTTTTCAATGGCATCGGATTTGTCCAAATTGTATGCTCGAAGCTCTGGATATCTCACTTTTCAACCATGGTAGTTCAATCTCAATGAAGCCAGAAAAAGTTGTGACTTTTATGAATCTAGTAATTTGATCCCATTAAGCGTCACTTGATCTAATTGTAAGCTTTCCAATGCCTTGAGAATCGCTTCGATTAGAGTTTTCTCAAGCGAGACATGAAAACTTTTCCCCTCAGTCTTCCATTCGGCTTGACTCATGAAAAATCTACAATCCCAACAGTCTTTCATAAATCATAATGCACTTTGGATTATTCGGATTGCTAGCTCTTTGTTAGCTTGAGAATTGGTTTAATCGGCCGTTGAATGAAAAGTCATACTGAATCTAGATTTAGTCAAATTTTGTTTTGAAAATTTTTACTTTTCATCCTTGTACTTTCATATGTTCTCTAATCAAGTTCCCGTATTTTTAATTTGTCAAATCATGTTATTTTACTTTTATAAGTGTTTTTAAGCAAGTAACTCCTGTACCAAAATCCAATTAATGTGGCCATCAGATGTCATCGTTGCGTGATAGAATAGAGTTTTTCGAAGGTGAATGTCCACTGGGCTCGATTTGGTTAATTCTATTCATATCATACTCCAACTTTATTTTTCGATGGCTAAATTTATTTTTCCATGCTTCTCTATGTGGGCATCCGCATATTATATTAGCATTGATGGCAAATATTTTGACACTTATCATAGTTTGGTGTCGTTTGATAGACACGTTGATTGAAAACCTAATGCCTGCTATTATTGTCATCCAAATTTATAAAAGATAATGTTGGTAAATTATGCCAATATGATATTATGTCTCCCTATTGACTAAAGGTGTCAGATGGGCCAGCCCAATCCTCGTCTCACCGTGTCTGGCATTGTAGAGGCCCTTGATGTGCTCTGTGCCCACCCAACACGATTTTTCTAATGCGATGCTGAGCTTGCGGATTCAATTCCCACCAAAAATAGGGTGGAATTCGGCCCATAGCACTCGGTTTGATAAAATCGTACGATTTTCCAATCTAAATGAAGCAGATTTTATATGAAGAAAATTTAGCTCAGCAACTTCTATATTCCAGACGGGCAGAGAAAGCAGTGTTCATAAACAAATATGGAGGAATTAGAACACGACATCACCCTTTTTTTTTGCGCCAAAAATCTTATCTTTTCTGGAGAAATTAGAGTTACATCTCATTTCCGTTTCTATTCAAGAGTTCTTATGTGTTTCAGCGAGCTTTTGAGACTTCGAAAAATGTATGAATTCCGTTTCTTTTCTCAGGAAAACATACAATATTTTCCAATACAAAAAGGATAATGATAAGCCTCCATTAACCACTTCATTTGCGAATTTTATAAGGACAGAAATACATATCTTAACAAACAAACTTTGCAACTTGCTATCATCTTGCCTAGCAGACAAATAATTTACCTTTGCGAAAAGGGATGATTCATTTGTTGGAAATATATCCAGAGATTTTGATATCGATCACGATCGTGGATTGCGATACCAATTACAGACAAATTGATTTAGTTAATCCGTAATTAGTCTAGAGAATAGGAAATTATAATTCTTGTATATTATTTCCTCTCTTTTTTTCTATTTTTCCTTTACATTATAAAGGAACCTTGTACACACATACGAAGTTATTACACTGAATAGAATTTTTTCCACTCTCTGTCAATTTCTGTCATGGTAAGAGCCATTTTTCCTAGCCTAGCTTCCACACCATAGAATTGCCATCGGTTTTTCTTTGAACGTTGTTGCATATTCTGTTATCATGTCTGAAAATTCATCAATGGAAGAAACACTTGTCTCACCATCAGCACAAATTTACCCGCAAGGAGTGGAGCAAAACCAGACTCCAATCAGACCAAAATCTGGATGACTAGAATCAGGCTAGATTTCTCCTTGGGCCAAATCAATGGCCCCAAATCCAATGGTATACAGTCCAAGGCCAATGGGCCATTGACCAGAGCCATGGGCTCAATATTTATTTGGGCCCACTAGAAATGAAGCCGCGTCTAGGTCCGGAGCCCAACCCAATAGAGGCCAGTAAGCCCATCAATCGCCGGCTCCGGCCAGAATATCGGGTTGGGCCAGACAACCGGACCCGGATCCAGGCAGGGGACGAATCCCTACCTGACAATTCCACCTGGATACATGTCAATCCCTTTCCCCTTTGGCAGCGGCGGCAGCCGCCCTAAGCTTAGCAACCCCCTCTACGTATTGCCGGCTGACGAACCTGAACTAAAACTAATTGGCGATGTACTTACTAGAGCAGAGAACTATGGCGCGTGCTCTTGGGATCTCTAGTTGGCTCTTAACACAAAGGACAAGGACGGCTTCCTCAATGGAGTCGCCCCCTTCCTGACTAAGGACTGACTTCAATGGCAATAGTGGAAGTGCAACCAGCTAGTCTGAACTTGGATTGGCAACTGCCTTGCCTTCGATGTCGCGGTCGAGCTCCCACCAATCGAAGATTGCTAGAGATTTTGGGAGAACTTTAAGGAAATGTATTGACAATTAGATCAGGCAAAATTATATGCAATCATATAGGCAATTTCAGAATTTAAATAGGGAAGCCTTACCATCACTATCGTCTTCAATCGGCTCTCCAGTCTATGGAATGAACTTGAAGTGGCAGAGGAACAACTCAAGGGTCCCGAGGACACCCTAAGGTAGTTTAAACAGATTAGGGAGATGGAGAAGGTGATGAGATTTTTGCTCATACTCAATGATACTTACTTGGCGTTTCGATCTTAGATCTTGTCCATGGACCCTCAGCTGTCACTCGGCCAGATTTATAAGTTGGCCGTGCATGAAGAAAGCCAACGGAGAGCTACGGCCGACCATGGGCAGATGGGCGATGGAATTTCACTTGTGGCATTCACTTTCGACAGCTTCAGGAGAGAAAGGGAAGAACGAAGGTTTCGTTGTGGCTGCAGCTACGGCATCAAAGAGGGTGAACAACCCTAGATCGGACAGCTGGGGGATGCACGTGGGATTGGATGATTCTCGATTGCTCATCTCCTTGGCCGAATTGGATGGCCGTTAGCACCGGCATATAAGGGATCTTATGGCTTCAAAAATTCCACATCATCAAGGAAGGTTAATGGATAAAATTTGAAACTCAAAAATAAATATTGTGAATATTGCAAGCGCCCACACCATACTATAGATACTTGTTGGAAATTGCATAGAAAGCCTAATGACAAAGGCAAAGAGGAGAAGGAATCAAATGTTTATCAGGTCTAGGCACCAAAATTTGATGGCCCCCACCAGGCAATTACTTAGAAGCAAATTTTGGGCCAATTGTAGACATGGGATAACAATGCTGGATTCTCAAGTACCTCTCTATGCCAAAAGAATTCACCTTCGATTGATACATGGATAATTGATATAGGGGCTAGTGAACATATAATATGGAATAAGTAATATTTTTCAAGGGAGAACAATCCTCGGTTTCAATTCAACTCCCAAATGGTAGTATTACACATGTTAGCAAAATTGGCACTGTTCAACTTGGTCCGAACTTTATCCTTAGGAATGTTTTAATATTCCTGATTTTGAATTCAATCTTCTCTCTGTCTCTAGAGTTTGTGAGGATAATTTTTGTCATGCCATATTTAGTTCCAAGAATTGTTTATTTCAAAACCTTCGACTAGCAAGGTGATGGACTTGGGTAAAGTTGCACAAGGGTTATACTTTTGGATAATTCCCTAGAAGATTTAGATTTTTTTTGAATAAGAGCATTTATTGTAATGCAATTAGCAAGAATAAAAATCTTTTTTTTAATCAACGATTGGGTAATAGTACAAGCTTTCCTCACCCAAAATGTCCTATATGCCCATTAGACTAAACAGTCTCAAAAATCCTTTCCAATTAATGCATCTCAAGCTAATAGAATTTTCTTCCTACTCCATATGAACATATGGGGTCCTTATCACACCCCTCATCATGATGGATCTCAATTCTTTCTCACTATTGTTGATGACTATTCACATGCTACTTGGGTATATCTTATGTAGTCAAAAAGGTCAAACCTTTAATCACCTATCAAAATTCATTTCCTTAATTAGAAATCAATTCAATAAATTTGTGCAAAAAATTTGTACAGATGATGGTCGCGAATTCTTCACCTTTGATTGAAAAGAATTCCTTTCTCATGGAATAATTCATGAATATACTTGCACTTACACTCCACAACAAATTGGAGTTGTTGAGCGCAAGCACAGACACATATTGGAAGTAGTCTGTGCATTAAAATATTAAGCTTCCATTCAAGAGTCTTCTTAGGGAGATTATGTAGTCACGGTTGCCTATCTAATTAATCGCATGACAACTCAGATTCTCAATGGTAAGGCTCCTTTTGAAATGATGTATAATAGAAATCCAGCAAATGATCATCTTCGAGTTTTTGGCTGTCTATGTTATGCGACAAATATGGGCCCTAGAGACAAAATGGATCCTCGTACAACTCAATGTGCATTGATGGGATACACTTCTTTTCATAAAGGATATTGAGTTATGGATATTTCTACAAGAGAATTCTTATTAGCAGGGTTAACTTAAACTCTTCTAACATGAGGGCTGACCAAAAAGTGATGTATATTGAACCCATCACATGCTCGTCCCCGGAACTTGGTGTAGTGCCATCTCAAGGTCCTAGGTCACAAGAACCCTAAATCGCATGTGACGATTCTTCATACTACGGGCCTGGAAAATGTTAAACAATGATAATTGAGATAAAATCTCAGTAAGTTAACAACTTAAGTCTCAATTCGGAAACTCTCTCGCCTCGGGTTTAACCTATACATGCAGCTTATATCGATAGCAGATCAATATTTAGGCAACCCTCGCCTTACCTTAACTACAACACGATCATGCACTTTAACCCTATAACAACCAACCACAGGCATTCGTACCTCACCTTGGCACATACACGTGCCATAAACATTGCAACAAGCAACAAACATAATCAAAACACTTTTCATAATTTCCCATGCACATGCAATCACATGTGTTCAAATTATTATGACCACTCCAGACCATGGCAAACACACAAATTGGCAGTCTTCCAACATGATTAAGCATCTATTATGGCCATTTAAGGCATGCCCATCCTTAAATGGAGGTATTTTGGCTGAACCCAACATTTATCAAGACCACTCAAGGCACACTCATAATCATATAGGGGTCTTATCATGCAATCAGGCAGGGGTATCATCATGGTCATGCAGAGTACACCTATACTCATACAAGGGTAACGAGTTCTCATTATGTGATCATGCATGCACTCAGCCATTTAGCCAATAGCTTACTATTTGGTATCGAGTCGTCAATATCTAGAGTGATAAGATGCAATAGGTTATGGGATAGTAAGATAGGGATGACGTTTACTTTATACGCCTGTGTTTGCTTATATGATTTTATGCTATAAGCAGGTTGTTCATAGTTTCTAATTCCTTGTTGGAATTGGAAAGCAAGATTAGTGACGATTCTATGAGATAAGTAATCCTGAGTAGATAGTCCATAAGCACAGGGCAGTGTTTGGTCAAGCTGGTGCTAGAGGTAGAGTGTTGAGGGATCCTAGGTTAGATGGGATCCTGTAGGTGCTAGAGACTTTAATAGGACAGCAAGCTAAGGATCAAGCTACCGCCGTCTCTACGCCGCTACTCTTGTTGCCCTTGCTAAGGTTCCTGTAATTAGGAACAAAGGTTACAAGTGACCGATGCATAAGTTGGTAGAGCAATTTTTGAGGCTCAAGTTGCTAAGGTTTAATGGTGCAAGTGACCCTGAGGCTGTAACCTATGGATCAAAGACATGGAGAAGACATTTGCAATGTTGAAGTGTTCAGAGGAGGACAAAGTGATTCTAGTGATTTACCAATTGCAAGGTAACGCCAGTATGTGGTGAGAAGCTACTCAAGGAAGAGTGTTCCTTAAAGGTACGGCCCAAACGTGGGGTGCCTTTCTCCATGCCTTTAATGGAAAGTATTTCTCGGACAGTGCACAAGAATTAAAGTTGACGAAACTCCAACAGCTTCGTTAGAATCAAATGTCGTGGATCAATATGAAGTGAAGTTCTTTGTCAAAAGTATACTCCAAGGTTGATAGATGATCCCTTGGATAAGGCAAGAAAGGTTTAGGGATGACCTAAAGCATGAACTTAAAGATCAAATGGTGCCCTTGAACCTAAAAAGTTAACAGATGAGGGGCTAGATGATCAAAAAGAACATGACTGAGAGGGCAGCCGCGTCTAGATAGCAGTTTGTGCCTAGATGAGATAACCGTTGGCTTAGGAAGAGGCCAATATTGGGAGGAAGGAATCCCATCCCACCTAACAAGAAAAACTATGTGGGAAAACTGGCATCCAGTTCCATGGGAGTGTGCCGGTTGTATAGGAGAAGGCATGGGAATGCCCCATGTCCTTCTAGGACGAGAGCTTGTTATGGATGTGGCCAACAAGGCCACCAAGTGGCTGTTTGAGCAAACCCATAAGGACGATTCTGCCACCGCCACAGGGAGGACAACCTATAGGGAACATGCCGCCAAACAACAAAGGCAAACCCTAGGTGCAAAGAAGAGTTTATGCCATAACTAGAAGTGAGGCAGAGGATTCACCCTCCACAGTTACAGGTACAATATTCTTGCACATTCATGCTGTTTATGTGTAATTTGATCTTGGTGCTACGCTTTCTTTCATTGCTAATTGGTTTGTTAAGCTAGTGGGGCTAAGTCCAAAACCATTGGGAGTGGTTTATAGTATTTCTACTTCGTTTAAGGATGAAATATTGTCTGAGTTAGGTTGTTCTAGCTGTAGGCTAGTTCTTGGCGATCATAAGGAGGCTATTGATTTGATTGTGATAGCAATGTATGACTTTGATGTCATAACTGGGATGGATTGGCTCACTAAGCAATGAGCTATAGTGAATTGTCATGGAAAGACGATTCAATTTACATCGGTAGTGGGCAATAATTTCGAATTTGTTGGAAATCGAGGGGGACCCTCAATCTCTTTGATTTCATCACTTGAGGTGACCCGACTACTAGATGCAAGTTGCCAAGGTTATTTGGCAATGGTAGTGGATATGTTAGTGGAGGAACTAAGGATGCAAAGCATTGCCATGGTGCAAGATTACATAGACGTTTTCCAGAGGAATTTCCTAGATTACCTCCAAAGAGGGAAATCGAGTTTATGATTGAGTTAGCCCCTAGAATGGAGCTAATTTCTAATGCACCTTATAGAATGGTGCTATCGATGTTAAAGGAATTAAAGGTGCAAATACAAGAATTACTGGACAAAAGATTCATTCGTCCGAGTGCATCTCCTTAGGGAGCGCCAGTGTTGTTTGTAAGGAAAAATGATAGATCATTACGTCTTTGCATAGACTATTGGCAACTTAATCATGTGACTATTAAGAACAAGTATCCATTGCCAATGATAGATGGGTTGTTTGATCAACTCTAGGGAACTTCGATATTCTCCAAGATAGACTTGAGGACAGACTATCACCAATTGAGGATTAAGAAGGAAGATATACCGAAAATGGCATTTCATATGCGTTATGATCATTATGAGTTCACCATAATGCCATTTGGTTTGACGAATGCTCCTGTAGCCTTTATGGACTTGATAAACTATGTGTTCAAGAAGTATTTGGATCAATTTGTGAACATGTTCATTGATGATATTTTGGTATACTCAAGAAGTCCAAAGGAGCACAAAAGAAACTTAAGGATAGTGCTATAGACCTTGAGAGAACACAAATTGTATGCCAAGTTCAGTAAGTGCGAATTTTGATTAACTCGTATGGCATTTCTGGGTCACATAATGTCAGATGAAGGAATTTCTATTAATCCAGCTAAGATCAAAGCCATCATAAATTGGCTGAGACCAACAACAATAACGGAAGTTTGAAGCTTCTTGAGATTGGCTGGCCATTATAGACGGTTCATGGAGAGGTTTTCTAAGATAGCCATACCCATGACAAGGTTACTGAACAAAGAAGAAAGGTTTGATTGGATAAATAAGTGCGAGTATAGTTTTCGAGAGCTTAAGCGTAAGCTGACTACCACACTTGTCTTAACAATACCATCTGGTCTTGGAAGGTACGAAATCTACAATGATGCATCATACAAAGGACTGGGCTACATTTTAATGCAACATGGTAAGGTGGTTGCATACACATCCCGATAGTTAAGCCCTCACGAGCTTAACTATCCGACGCATGATTTGGAATTAGAGGCGATAATCTTTGCGCTCAAGATTTGGAGGCACTATTTGTGCGGAAAAAAGTTCCCAACTTTCACGAACCATCAAAGTCTAAAATATTCATTCTCTCAAAAGAAGTTGAATATGAGGCAACGTTGATGGATTGAACTTCTTAAAGATTATGACTATGAGATTATGTACCATCCTAGGAGAGCTAACAAACTGGCTGACGCATTTAATCAAAAATCGTCAATTGCATAAATGATGGTTCAAGAGTGGATCCTTCTCAAAGGAGTTCGAGATTTGGATTTCAAATTTGAGGTAGACCATCTTGCTAGTCTCGGGGTTGAACCCGAAATGCAAACCAGCATGAAGAGCGCACAAGTGACAAATACTGAGATTCAAAAGATTCTACAAATAGATCAAGCCAAGAGGAAGGCCGACTTTCAAGTGTCTGAGGATGGGACATTAAAATTTCATGGATAATTGTGTGTTCCCAATGATACTGAGCTTAAGGAAGCAGTCCTATCAAAAAGCTCATCGTAGCAGTTATAGCATCCATCCTGGTAATATGAAGATGTCCCAAAATCTAAAGTAACATTTCTGGTGAAATGACATCAAGTTGGACATTGCCAAGTACGTAGCTAAGTGTTTAACGTGCCAACAAGTGAAAGCACAACATTGTAAGCCCGGTGGATTGCTACAACCCCTCCAGATTCCCGAATGGAAGTGGGAGCATATCACATTGGATTTCATGATGAGGTTATCAAAGAGTCAACGTGATAATGACTCGATTTGGGTTATAGTCGACAAACTAACAAAGTCTACTCATTTTATCATTGTACGGAAGGACTTTGCATTGGACAAATATGCAAAATTGTACATGCAACAAATTGTGCGTCTTCATAGAGTGCCGGTGATGATTATGTCTGACCGTGAACCCAAGTTTATGGCAACTTTTTAGAAAAGTTTACAATCTACCATGGAGACAAAACTGTAGTATAGCACAACATATCATCTGCAGATGGATGGCCAATCAAAGAGGATAATTCAAATGCTTGAGGATATGTTATGAGCTTGTGTTATAGACTTTAAAGGAAGTTGGGAGGAACAACTTCACCTGGTTGAGTTTGCTTACAACAATAGCTATCAGCAAAGCATTAAGATGGCACCATTCGAGGCTTTGTACGGCAGACCTTGCAGAACTCCAATATGCTTGGACGAGGTTGGTGAATGAAGGATTATAGGGCCAGAGTTAGTGCAACAATCTTTAGATGCCGTCAAAGTCTTTCGAGACAAGCTAAGGACAGCCTAGAGTCACTAGCAAAGTTATGTGGATAAACGGCATAGGCCATTGGAATTTAAAATGGGTGGCCATGTGTTTTTAAAGGTATTGCCAATGTGAGGCACTTCGAGATTCGGCAGGAAGGGAAAGTTAAGTCCAATGTACATTAGACCTTTTGAAATTTTGGAATGAATCGGAGTTTTAGCATATCGTCTTATGCTACACCCGAAACTTGCTCAAGTACATGATATCTTTCACGTGTCTATGTTGAGGAAGTACGAACCAAATCCAACTCACATGCTAAATTTTGAGGAAATATACATGGACGATAGGGTGTCGAGCGTGGAAAGACTAATCTGGATAGTGGATCACAAGGAGCAAATACTTCAAAACAAAACAATTTCCTTGGTCAAGGTAATTTGGCAGCATCATGGGACAGAATGAGCTACATGGGAAAGTGAGAATATAATGAGGGGTCAGCACCCCCATCTTTTTGAGGATTCTAGTGTTAATGCAAATTTCGAGGATGAAATTTTTGTACGGGATGAAGAATTGTGAGTCCTAAAATTCGAGCCATTGAAAAATGTAATGACTGTGAATTTCATCAATGCACTATTAGTTAATCTCACTCAAAATTGATCACTCTGAAGATACTAACCCCGAGGGAACGGCTAATAAGGAAATGAGCACGTATGACTAAAGAACTCAACCTGAAATAACGATTCGACCTTGGGGCTTACATAAGGACAGTCCTATGGTTATATAGGCCGATTCAAGGAATGATTATAAGTTGATTTGCAGAGGATATAATGGGATAATAGGTAATTTTGTTTACTATTATCGAGATTACGAACGACCCTAAGTTAATTCCAAGTAATCGTGTACCTTAAAATAAGAATCGATCATTCGCAATTTCATGATAATCGAAGTCGTCCAAGTGTTGAGAAAAATTAAACGTGGTTTGAGGCAGAATCAAACACGAGTCGATAACGCGTAAATCCTTGAAGCTGCCTGTTAGTTTAAGACACTAAAATTGCATTCAATTGAAATTAACTATGAAGGATAATTTGATTTTGGATGTCGGACTTTTAGGGACATTAGGGACAAACCATTGAACGATGCCTTTGTAATCCTCAAGAGTAGTTGGTAAGGAATCCTAATTAATATTATTTTATTAAAAATAATTAATTTCGTTTTGTTATTAATTATTTTAATAATTAATTAATTAAATTTAATTATGAATAATATTAATTATTTATAATTAAATGTGAGACTAATTTGCGAGTCAGTATTTATTAAGGCATATTGAATTGTTGGTTGGATCAATAATGTATTGATTGTATGATCGAAGTTGTCAAGTGCTTGTACATTACGATAGTTATGCCTTGATGTTTGTATACAATTGCATGGACATATAATAGGAAAACCTAAGGTGTGGCATATATATGTCAAGTTTTTTGCAAGAAAATGAGATGGGCATGATTAAATGATAAGGCATGTAAAGTTGGACGGGTTTTGAAATAAAATGTGATCAAGTGCAATTTTTTCCTGCAATTTTTTACATAAAAAAATGTGCAATAGACATACATTGAGCATGTACCACATCACATTGGTTAATGCATGGGTATGTTATTGTGGTGTGCTCATGTGGTCACATAATAACTTGTTACTGACGGGAGTTGAAAAGGGGGCAGTCGACTGTTGGAAATCTAATGGGAGTAGGATGCGGATCGCGGTAGAGGCTAGACTTGTGCTCCTTCGGGAATGCCATATGGGCGGGAGTTCCAATCCTTAGTTGTGCCCGATGGAGCATTTTGGTTCTTTCACAAAGTGCAGTATAAATTACTATACGGCGTACATGGGCCAAAATAATGTACGAGGCTTGTATAAATTAATTTGGGCTTGAATGGGCTTTCTTGAGTTTGGTGGGCTTCGATGGACCTACTTGGGCATATTAGGCCCGCTAAGTCAAATTCCCTAGGGAGTGAGACCCATTGGGCCTTCGCTTGGCCCAAGCTCCTTTTCAGCTTCCCAATTATCAGCCCACTAATTATCATCTCAAAATTTATTGCTTATTAATAAATAGGTAGATTAAGGCGACGGCCAAAAAAGATTGGTCTTAAAATTCTTAAAAGTTCGATATCCAAAATTGGATTAATGTTCATGGTTGAAATCGAT
>CM024700.1:28738491-28961095 GCA_014182845.1 Corymbia calophylla
AGCTAAGTTATTCGTTCTTCTTGAATTGCTTGTTTGACTGTTTCCTGGGAGGATTCCGTTTCTTTGTTGAGACTAGATCTTTCAGGAGCAGCATCTGGTTCTGAGTCTTTATTTACAGTTCTGCTCTGTTTTGAAACATCTTGCTCCAGGAACTTCACATTCATGGATTCCTCCACTGTCTGAGTATTCTTGTTGAACACTCTGTATGCTTTACTAGAGTTTGAATAGCCCAACAAAATACCTTCATCTAACCTTTCTTCAAACTTACTAGGTTGATGATTAGCATTTTTAAGGATATAGCATTGACAACCAAAAATGCGAAAGTAGAAAACAATAGATTTTCTTTCTTTGAAAATTTCATAGGGAGTTTTCTCAAGAATTGGTCTAAGAAAAACTTTGTTAATGATGTGGCAAGAAGTGGAAACTACTTCTGCCTAGAAACGAGTTGCCACATTGCTTTCTATAAGCAAAGTTCTAGCCATTTTTTGCAAGGACCTATTCTTCCTTTCCACAACTCCATTTTGTTCTAGAGTGTAAGGAGAGGAGAACGTATGCCGAATACCATTTTTGTCACAAAAATCTACAAAGTCTTAATTTTCAAACTCTCCCCCATGATATGTTTTAATACTTGAAATAGAGTAACCTTTCTCATTTTGAATCCTTTTTGCAAATGTTGAAAAATATGAGAATGTTTCTCCTTTATTAGCGAGAAAGAATATCCATGTAAATCGAGAATAATCATCTACTATCACAAGACAGTATTTTTTACCTCCAATGCTCTGAGTTCTAGTTGGCCCAAATAGGTCCATATGAAGAAGCTGCAATACATGATTAGTAGAAATCTGTCTTATAGATTTGAAAGAACTTCTTACTTGTTTTCCCAGTGTGCATGCGGAGCAAAGCTCTGTCTTCTTATAACTTAGTGAGGGCAAACCATGAACAAGCTTTTTGCTGAGAAGCTTAGAAATCTATTTCATACTAACATGCCCAAGTTTGCGATGCTAGATATTTGCTTCATCTTAGACTGATAAAAGACATTTCGCAGTATCTTTGTTTATGTCTAGGAGATAGATGTTCCCATGCCTTCGTCTAGTGAATGATTGAGAAGAGTCATTGCTTGTTCCAGAACATAGGTTTTCTTTGAAGTTAATTCTAAAACCAGCATCACACAACTGGCTGATATTTAGAAGATTGTAGTTTAATCCCTTGACTAGAGAAACATTGTTGATGATTAAACTACCAATCTTGACAGTTCCCAATCCAATGATGTTTCCTTTGGTGTTTCCTCCAAATGAAACTGTTCCTCCCTCAATTCTTTCGAAGCCAGTGAACATCCTAGAGTCTTCAGTCATATGTCTTGAACATCCACTGTCCAAGTACCATTTTTTCTTACTTTTGAAGCTTACCTGCAATGAACACACATACTCATTTTTTCTTTGGTACCCAGATTTTCTTGGGTCCATTGAGGTTAGTAGTATATGCTTTTTCTATCCATTTCTTTTGAACAGGTCTCCGACTTTAGGACATTTATTCTCAAAATGTTGTCTTTCTCCACGTTAGAACACTTTAGATTCTCTCGACCAACAGATCTAACAAAATTCTTTTTAAAATGACTATTGTAGGCCTGTCGAGGAAGTCTCTGTTTAATTTTTTCCTTAACTTTAGGAAAATCAATTAACGAATCACTTTCCTTGTAAAACCTAAGTCCTGACTTATTATAGTGAGGGATTTGGATAGAAAGTATATGCTACAGGATTTTCGACCCTTTAGAAAACTTTGTATTGATATTCGAAATTTCCTTTCTGAGAAATAAATTCTCATTTTGTAAAGAACTTTGATTTTCCTTTATTTCCAAAAGTTCCTTTTTAAGAGACTCATTTTCATTTAAAATAGAATCTCGACTTTCCTCCAGTTCTGAAAATTTATTTTTAAGATCATTAAATTTTCCTTTCAACGAATAATTCTGATAACTCAACTTACGATTTTCCTCTTTTAAGTTGGAGATCTTTTTCAAAGTAGCTTTTAGATTGAAACACAGCTCATTTATGTAATCTGAAATTTCTATTGGAATGTCAGAATGATTTACCTCAATTTCTTTGTCTGAATCTGAGTCTGATCTTGAATTTGTTTCAGAGTCTGAGTCTGAATATGCCATAAGACAGATGTTGCCATATTTGTCTTCACTGTCCTCAACCTCTGTGTCACTCCATGTTTCAACTTTCAGGGCCTTCTTGTATTTTTCGAATCTCCCTTTGTTCTTTTTGAGCTTGGGACAATTTTGTTTTATATGACCATTTTTCTTACATTCAAAACAAACGACGTCTTTGGCATAATCTTCCTCGTCCTCAGTTCTACGTTGTCCAAATTGTCTGTTTTGTTTCTTGTTGTTGAACTTCCTGCCTTTCTTGTTTAACTTCTTTACTTTTCTAATCAGTAGTGCAAGTTCTTCGTCATCCAGCTCTTCCTCAGAATCTGTATCATCAGAATCAGTGTTAGACTTAAGAGCAATGGATTTTTTACCTCTGGATTCCACTTCCTCGTTCATTTGTTCTGCTTCATAAGACTGCAGAGTACCAACAAGCTCATCGACTGTCAATGGTGAAATTCGTAGGGTTTCTCTAATAGAGGTCTTCACATTACTCCACTCTTTCGACAATCCTCTCAAGAGCTTGTTGACCTTCATTGGTCCAGGAACATGTTGTCCTTAATATGCCAATCCATTTACAATTTCTGTAAATCGACTGAACATGTCTTCTATGGACTCCCCCTGTTTCATCTTGAAGGATTTATATTGACCGAGTAATATATTTACTTTGGTCTCTTTAACACGATCAGTTCCTTCATATGTCACATGCAGTCTATCCCATACTTCCTTTGCTGTGTCACAAGAGGATATTCGATTATATTCATTAGGTGATAAAGCATAATAAAGAGAGTAAATAGCCTTAGCATCGAGAGTTTGTCTCTTTATCAGTTCTTCTGGTGAGATGGTGGCTGATGCTTCTGTTTCTTTCCCATAATCTCTCTTTGAGGTTTTTCCAGTTTTAACAGTGGGATCAACTCTCCTTTCAACTACATCCCACTCGAGTGGATCTTTTGACCTGAGAAAAACCTTCATCTTATTCTTCAATATATTGTAATCTTTACCGTCGAAGTATGGTGGACGAGTGTTACTCTGCCCCTCAATCAGACCTGGTGCAAGAATACTAGCCATAAAGGATCTTTAACTCAGAAGTAATAAACACTTCAAAATACTGAGTACAAAACTCTGATACCAATTGATATAATTAGTATTAACACCTAGAGGGGGGTGAATAGGTGTAGAGGAAATTTACACACACGTAATAACAAACTGTTGCAATCTACAAACATAAATTAAATCGAGAGAGTAGAAAAGATTGCAAACACAGTTTATAGTGATTCGGCTTTAGACAAGCCTACGTTCACTCTCCAAGCGATTAGCCAATAGGCTGGATTTCACTATGTGATCAACGGTGATTACACACTTTCGAGTGTTAGTACTTGGTGATGATTTGTCTCACGAAGTTACTCTCTTTTGTAATACACTGGGATCACTCAATTTCGCATTATGAACAACTGGTGAAGAACAGAATCAGGCTTTGGAATTTTTTCATCTACTCTAACTCCTAGGTCTCAGCCTATCCTTATATACTCTCTAAGCCACACTCGACCGTTGGCTCTTTCTTTGAGAGTTTAGTCTTCTCTTTCTTGGACAGACTTTATAAGGCAAGTCTTTTTGACCGTTAAAGGTAGATTAGATCCCCTTGGATTTTGTTCGCCCATACAATCAGAATTCGGGCTTCCATAAGTGCTCCATTCTTCTTTGGAAGTTGTCCATTAATTGATCCTGTCAATCAGTCTGATACAACAGAATCAATATAAATAAGGTAAGTGAAATGCTTTACCATTGGTGATCTTATCCTATAGATTCGTCTTAAGTCTGACAGACTTAAGTTCTGAGTCTGTCTAAGTTTTCCGTCTAGTACGGTCAAACTCAAAATCTCTGTCTGGTCGGATCTTCCGTCTGGTACGGATAGACTCAAAGACATCTTATGCTTTATCTTCTGCCACCAGCAGACTTTGAAGCATATGTCATTTTGTGACATTTTCCTTCAAAAGATATATATAAATATCATACATAAAACGTTTTGTTAGCATCAAAACTAGGAGTTTTCTCAACAGACACTTGATTTCTTGCATTAATTGTCGATGGTGTAGTTAGTCAAGCATTTGATAGAGGCTTGTGCTAAAGGCAAGTATCTCACATGCTGACTTTGCAGGGAAATAAAACATCCTGTCTAGCTCAGACATGTCTTAGATGTCTAGCATCAGTGTCGAGAACTCGCGCGCATGCTTTTGGATGTCTGTCACCGAATTTCGACTCCCTTAATGCCCTTTGAGCACTGTACTTCAAACTATTGGGAAAGAATTGATGCCTCAATTGTTGCTGCGATTCATCCAAATTATTCACTTGTGCGCAACCCTGTTGAATCTTGCTATAAAGGATGGTTCAATGGCAAACAGAAAGTTCTCTAGGTTTTTAGCATCCTGGGCACCAGGGAGAAGCCCTCGGTTCTGGCACCTTCATGCAACCCATCTCAAAGTTAGGTGCATTACCCTTAGCTCATGTCCTCACGCAGGATGTGAACACTATTTCGAAGTTCATCCTCAAGAATACCCAAATGATTGTTCATAGCATGATGCGATCCCTCAATAAACTGATCCACTGATCGAGTGTCATGAATGATGCCCCTAGGCTATCTGGGGTACTCACGTCAGTCTATCCTCAATCGGTTTCTAATCTTCAGTCATTCGAGTGTTGACCATGATTAGAAAGTTTAGTCCATTGGCCTAGCTCCACAGCATGTGACGCTGCGATCCTCAATCACGAGTCATACATTGCAACGCTTGAATGCTATGCTGCACGCACAGTTCGTGGGATAATTTGGATGAAGGCAATGTGGGTCGTGCAAAAATATTCTACTTAGTTGTATTAATCAAGATTGAAGCAATATACATCAAGGGAAGTGTCGGGATAGGAGAGTTCGAGTAGTTGAACCCCTCTAAAGAGCTTTGCAGACATTATCTAATACATTCTAGTGCGAGTAGAGATTACATGTACTTGAAATGTCATCATCTAGCAATAATTACAAATAAGAAATATTTCTACGATATGTCGACGCGTGCTTGATCCAAAAGGCCGCTCGTCTGATGCACCCCCTCTGGGTGATCAGTAGATCTCATGCGGAAAAGATTGGTATTTCTTGTATCGACTTAATATGATTTCTCCTTTATTCTATTAAACTGACACCCCTCTCTCTCGAGAGAGAGAGAGCTTACTGTTATAGTTTGTGCATGCGATTTTGTATTCCTCCTAAACTTTTTCTGATTAAGCTATCGCTAGCCATATTTCGACCCAAGCATAATAAAATCCAGAAATAAGCAAGGCTCGCGCACATGCTGGAGCTGCGCATCAAAATTTCCGATTTGATATACCTTGTCGGGTAGAAAATTTGTAAATCATTCTAAATGTATCTTTTTATTGCAATGATCGGAATGAGACTCCAATGTCCCATGCATTACCCTGGAACAACAATTTCTACCAATTACAGATTTTTTTTTTCCTGCTTTGTTTTGTTTGAAAACTTTGATTTTGGTTATCTGAAAAACCTAATTCTATAAGATAAAATTAGATACAACTAGACTCAATATGAATACATAGTTGAGGAGACCGCGTTACTTAATATATTTTTTTAATGATAGTGGAGTAACTTTTCTTAAATGGTTCGAGAAAATTCATGAATGAAGATTGAATCTATATATCAAGAAAATACATCTATTTGACTTTATAGGCTTCATAAAGATGCCTCCAAGATCCTGTTATTAGGAGGGACGAAGTAATCCTTGGATTCTCTTCCTATTGAAGGTGGATCTCAATGCTTATTTTCAAATAGTTTTACTTCCTATAGAAGTTATTGTCACATCTCATCAGCGGTTCATATTGACAAGGTCATCATTACTCACATTTTTTTATTCTAATTTAGCAATACCTACTTCATAGTTCAAAGGGAAAATTATCCAATCTATTTTTAAACTTATTATAAAGATAACAATTTAATCCTAAATTTTTCAATTTTGTTAATATGGTCATAGACCTTTATGTCAAATTATAATGTAATTCTTTCAGTTAATTTTTACCGGAAATCGTTGCCATCAATATGTCTAGTAATGATGCTAGAGTATTCCTAGAAGTTATCGATTCTACAAAGGAGTTATCAATTTAGTGGGCAAATCATCTATTGCATTATTATCGACTGACAACCTAATCGTCGATCGACAAGGCAATTATCAATTCCGAGTTTACTTCGATCACTTTGCATTTGGAGGGTGTCTACATTCCTTGAAGGTCATTAACTCAGTAACATTAGAACAAGCAAATCTTGGATACATGCAACCAACAACATTTATTTCTTTTATTTTCATGGTTTAGTAAATGTCGCTTAAAGTTTCTAAAGTTCCTATTTAAATTTCAAATTTTTCTAATTTGTCTTCCCTACGAGTGCTTTTGTATTTCCAAAGATTCTTAGTAATTACTCATACTTGGAGGGGTATTCCAAGTTCATCTATATAAACATGCTATGATAAATAAGCAGGTACACTTTTCCCCCCATGAAAAAGTCACACAGAATAGAGACAGGCCTTCAATGTACTGCATTAAAAAAAAAATCTCACTCATTAGAGATAAGTATAGTATCTTTGGAACTGTGTACTAATAAAGTTGACCTGGACTGCCGCAATCAGTGTAATCTTAGCTCAAATTGATAATTAGTGATTATTTTTCATTTAACTGGATGAGTGATGATGCAGGGCATCCATGGGTGACCAGCTTTGGAGGAGCAGAAGCGACCGATCAACAAATCTTAGCTTGGATTAAGGGCTTTCTTTTTCTTTCTTTTTGGCTTTAGCTTGAGTAAGGCATGCATGCTATTGTGAATAGTTTGTGAAGGAGTGGCTTGATGTGAATGGAAATAGCCACGAACTAGGAGGGGAAGTGACTGGGATGCTCCGGAAGGTTTTATTGTAACGGAGATGGATGATTTCTTGAAGGAAGAAGCTATTGTTTCCTCTTGTTTTCCATTAGAATATTTAAATAATAAATTACGCTTTCATCTAATAGCTTAAGCTTTTAAAATGGTTGACAGTATCTCACAAACTCTCACATAATATTAGAGTTAGAAGACTTGAGTTCGAATTTTTCCAGATCCAGTTGCTTTCATAATTAAATTTTCACTCTAATGATTTAAGAGATTAGAAAAAGTAGATATGTTATGGAAATATCATAGGTTTTTTTTCTCTGTGTGTGTCAGAAAGATACTTTTATTTATCTCATAAAGCTGGGCTTAGTCAGTAGAGCCCAAAGCAGGGGCCTCATTACAAAGAAAAGCCCATAAGGCCTAGGGTGGGGAATAAAGCCTATTACTCAGAAGTTCTCTTCTTCTGTGGGCACGTGCAGCCCAATCTACTACCATATTTGCACTTCTTGGACAGAAGACCAGACTCATGAGAGGTAATTGGGATAAGCGAATGGAACATTCGGTGACCAGTGCTTGCTCTTCCCAGGAGAACTGATATGCAGTGGTGAGAGCCTTTATCAAATCTGAACCATCTGATTCAATGAGGACTTTTTTGTATCTATTTCGTTCAATAAAAGATAGAGCTTCCAAGAGGGCTAGGGCTTTGACCATCGCTGGAGAAGACTAGGAGTGAGCATGATTCCATAATAAAACCTGGAACCTGAGAACTGTATCGGTGGGAACCTATAGGTTCCAGGTTCTAAGGTATGCATAGTAGATTATATGTTCTAAAATTTGGAGAACATGTCCCTAAGGGTAGGTTTTAGGTTCTCGGTTGGTGGAACCTGAAATCTGGAACTTAGAACCTGTAACCAGGAACTTAGAACTTAGTAAAAGTTTTTATGTTTTTCTTGATTTATATCTTCACGTGATTCTAAAATGTTACATGGTGTTTGATGATAAGTGTATAATCAGACACCACTAGTCTAAACTTCCATTTTATGATTGAGAATTTTATTTTTATAAACTATGAGATTAGTGAAAACTCCAATTACTTCTTTGATGCAGTTATGTTGGGCAATTACTTCTTTTTAAGATAATGATTCTATATAATATTAAAGCAATCAATGCATTAAAACCATAAAATTTCCTTAATACTATTCGATATGTGCATATAAACACTCATTCTCAAGCAATTGATAATAAAATCCTTGTTCATTTTTATTATTGTGTTTATTTTCATTTTACTTAACTAAAAATGAAAAAAAGAACCTGTTAGAACTTGGAACCGATGTTGGAACCTGTAGTAGGGTAGGTTCTAGGTTCAATGTTCTGATGGGTAGGTTTCAGATTCCAAAATATGAGAAACCTATACCTAAGGGTAGGTTCCAGGTTTTAGACGAAACCTATAAGGAACCTAGAACTACTCACCCCTAGCGAGGCTGACCATTGCCTACTGACCAACCACCACCTAAAGGAAGAAGAAAGAAGGAGAGAGACAAAAAAAGAAAGAAAGAACCTTACCAAAAAAAAAAAAAAGAAAGAAAGAAAATCGAAAAAATATTAAAATATTCTTAAAAATTGTCTACTTCAGCATTAGTGGTGCACGTAAGTTGGTCGGTGTCCATATCAGTAAAATCTAGCCAAAATTAGCTGATATGATTGAATTTGCACAAAGTCAAAAGATTTAGGATTAAATTACACCGATTCAAAAAGTATAAAATTAAATTGGCACAATTAAAATGTTTGAAATTGAATTAGTACAAAATCAAAAGATTTAGGATTAAATTGATACCATTAAAAGGTTTGAGACTAAATCAGCACTAATGTAACAAGTTTAGAATTTTTCTGACATTTTTCCCTAATGTTTGCATTTTATCCCTCTAAGATAACATTGATTAACTATTTTTCTTTACAGTCCTATTAAAAAAGCACATGATTCTATGTAAGTCAATCCCTTTGATAGATTTGAAGGACATGTTTTCTAATTCATAAAAGCTCTGGGGAATAGACAAATCAAAGACGTGTAATTAACACCAATAAGTTTTCTGAGTATTATCTAAATTGTTCTAAGGGATAATACTACCAAAAATCCAAAACTGATACACATGTAACAAATCTACCATCAATTAAATTTTATCGTCATATTACTGATTTAGATTATATCTGGAAGTTAATGGGTGTATCGATTTGGGGTTTTATCCTTCATCAGTTTATGGTTTTTCGTGACATTAATCTAGTTTAACAAAAATTCAGGGGAGGCTAAATTGTCATATATACACCTGTTTGAGGTTTTTGGTGGTCAACAATTTAGATTTGGGTAAATTTGTCATAAATATATGAATTTGGATTTTTTGTAATAAAAAAATTAGTTCATGATATATTTGTCATAAGTGTACTAATTTAGAGTTTTTCGTGGTATTAACCGTTGTTATAATATAATAGAAATGCAATAAATGATGACGTTTAAAGGTTTGAATGGGAACTTTAAATTTCCTCTAAGGGCAATATTATCTTCCCTTTAAATTTTTTTTTTTTATCGGATGTCTGCGAAGAGACCCCTTTACAATTTGATTATCGAGGATAAAAGTTTGAGGTTAGTAGAGGTTTCATGTTATATGTGCAAAATTAGATACTAACTCAATTTGAAGCTTGACTTTGTAGGTTTAGGATGATTTTCAATTAGCTTTCGTATGCTTATCCATGGATATCAATGACAAATAAGCAATTACTTAAATATCATGCTTAGAGAAAAGCAGAGCTAAATATAGGAAAAAATGTGAGGAAGAGGGAAAACTTTTTTGAGTAATTGAACTTGTGCAATGTCAATATTGATGTGTAGCAAAATAACAAATTATCTATGACCTAAATATCGTGAATTGTATATTATCCCACATCATAGAATTTCCATTGTACCCTTAATATATGTGGATCTAAATACGACGAAGTCGTTCAAGAATAGTTAATGTCTTGGACACACGTCTTCCTATGGCTTCGTTAGAACCCTCCTTTATAATATAGACCTTGTCGCAGGAGTGGTGGTCGGCCACCTTAGCGTCCTCTTTTTTTATCGAAATAAAAATAACATTCATTAAACTCAGCGTCCTTTTTCCTAACCAGTTTTTTTCTCAAATTTTTGCATTCCTGTTTAAGATTTACCTTTCATAAGATCTTTCTTTTGATGAAGAATCAGTTACTATATCAAGAAAAACCGAATTATTTGATTTATGAGATCCACTTTGGTTTGTACGATAGACTGCATATACAAAAATACTCTTTGATCTTTTGATCTTTAATTAATTTAATTTATAAAAAAACCGAAGTACATTTTTTAGGCTTAAAAGAGAAGTTGGAAATCCAAATCTGTTCGATCTTTAATTAATTTAAATTAATAAATATCCTAAAAGAGTTCGAAAAGTTAAGTTGTTTTACCATAATAATTCCATAAACATAAATTTACCAAGAAAACGAAACTTATAATTTTCCCATGGGATGCGTCCTCAACAAGTCTGGCCATCAAAATCATAATTAACTCAATGATGCAGTAGGTGATATAGCAGATTTAATGTGGGAGAATGATACCAAAAGTGCCTTAACTTATATACGGCGTTCACTTTAGTGTTACAACTTTTCACCAGCTCACTTAAGTGCCAAAATCAGAGAAAAATAATTACTTAAGTGCCTTCGGCGAAAAATTCCAACTAGAGAAATTATGTGACTTCTATAATTAAAAATTTTATTTGATATGGTATTTTTTGACATTAAAATGATCACTTTTTAACAACAATTGACATTGAAGTGATTGTTTTTTTATAACAACTAGTACTGAAGTAATCATTTCTTAACATGCTACATGATGCAATTTAGGGGTTTTTTTTACACTAAAATGATCACTTTCATTAAGATTGGCACTAAAGTGATCACTTTTTAATAACGATTAGCACTGAAGTAATCGCTTTTTAACATGTTACACGACATCATTTAAGAGGTTATATACTAACTAGACACGCCAATGAGCCATGTAAGATTGAGAAATTAATAAAATATGACAACGTTGGATTTTCGCTAACCCAAGTTGAATTTGGCACTTAAGTAATTATTTTTTTTTCAAAAATGTGGCATTTAAATGATCCGAAAAAAAAATTGTGGTACTAAAGTGAGTAACATACACAAGTTAAGGCATTTCTGGTATCCTTCTCCCAAGGTTGATGTGACCATCAAGCAATGTTAATTTGGCAACAAGCTCTTTGGCTAAAAAGGTGAGGCTTTTTATGATAGTTAATTAATTCACTTACGACACTCATGTTAATATCCGTGCCATTGCTTTGCCTTGGCCATGACCTGGTCATATAGCTTCCATCACAATTAAGTTTTGACTAAGCGACCATGGTCTAACTGAAATGAGGTTCGCTTAGTGCCAACCTTTGTTAGGATTTCTAAGTGACCTATGTCATGAGACTAAGGTCTCGACTGATGTGCATCAACCTTGTCGCAGGAGTTGTTGTCGGCCACCTCATTGTCCTCTCTCCTAGCTGCTTTTTTCCTCAAATTTTGCATTCCTGTTTAAGATTAACGTTTCATAAAATCTTTCTTTTAATAAAGAAGCAGTTACTATATCAAGAAAACCTAATTATTTGATTTATGAGATCCTCTTTGGTATGTACAAGAGAATGCAAATACATTTTAAGTAAATGGTACCATCCATGCTATTTTTGTCATCGATTTTTTTTTTTTGTAGGCACCTTCTATTTTGAGATACTTTTAAGAATTTATGTATTTGATACTTTGACGGTGGATCTAATAGTAATCCAAACATTACTATTTATATATACATGTTAGAAAGTCTAACTCAAAAGCTAAAATCGGATAGAGTGAGATATATATATCCTCTGTTGTCAAGGGATAAATGACATTTTCAATAATGTGAATCTAGTAGCTAGTTGTAAGTCATTGATTGTAACATCTTTTAAGATGGGATGTCAAAGTCTAAGTTGGTAGCATGTAAGGATGGAGAGTCTGGTCATTTTCTTCAGAATTCGGTAGCTACGTAAGCTATCTTACAATTTTTTGAAACAGGCCATTTTCAAAACCGTTGGCCCGGGATGGTCATTTTGAGAATAGCCTAATTACGCAAATCAAAACCTTATTTCGTTTTCTTCTATATTTTTAATGCAAAAATAACCGGTCTGCCCAGGAAAAAGGACCCGACACCTGCCACCATTCTTATTATATTACTTATTGAGGATGGAATTGTCGCTAAAACACACGTACTAAATCCAAAAACGAAATGGGAAAATCTAATTTTATATGGAAGGACCAAGCCATGTCTTATCGACAACATAGGACAGTGGTCTCTCCATCAAATTACTCAAAACACTCCGACCATAAGTTAATTTATCCGTAAACGTAGTGAAGCCATCATCAAATTGAGAAGAAGCCATCGACCGTCGCGATCATCCCACCTTCTTGTGAAGCTCAATCAACCACATGTTGTAGGCGCGCAGAACGAATTTCGGGGCATGGAACCCCGAAGCGTGCGCAAGATCCGCGAACTCCTTTCGCGTCCTGTCCTTCCCGCCGTTGGTTATCCTCAGCATGTTCATGTCCATTAAGAACGTGCTCTGCGAGAGCTCGTCAGTTTCGGGATACTCCGGGATCACCACCTCCACGATCACCACTTTCCCTGTCGGCGGCAGCGCCTCCCAGCAATTCTTGAGCACCTTCACGCAGAACTCATCGTCCCCGCCATGGATAATCCACTGTTAAATAAGTAGACTAATCAAAACATCCTACTTATCTGGTTTTCACGGTACTAGAACCTCTCGTGTCTCTATTATAGTTGTCGTTAAACGAATCAATTAGCAGTCAAGCTGATTTTGAATAATTAGTAGATCCGATGATACGAAAAAAAAATTTATGAATCGACCGACCTTCACGAAATGGACATCTGCTTTAGGGACGGCCTTTAGTATGTCTCCTCCAACATGCTCAATACCTGCAAACGAATATGTAATTGTGTAATCGTACTGAGGCAAAGACCCTTAACCCCGAATAGAAAAAAATTTAAGGGTTGTGTGAAGCATGAAGTTGAGAGAGCTCTCATTACGGTTCGTATGCACACGAAACTTTCGAAATCATTCGGATTGATTTTACCAGGAATGGGAGGAGCAGCTGCGATCACATGAGGCATGTCGTAGTTGATGGCGCGGATGTGGGGATTCTTGGAGAGTATGATTTTCAGGGTCTCGCCGATGCCTCCTCCCACGTCGACGACCGTCTTTGCCTTTGAAAACCCGCTGTAATGCTGAACCATCTTGGGCATGACCCATGCTGTTGCGGCTTGCATACCCTTGTTGAACATGTCAGTGAATCTCGGGTCTTGGCCTCCGCTCATGTAATCGAACAAGTTCACGCCGTGGGTGCGGCCGAAGAGATCCATTCCTCCTTCCTTAACTGCATCTTTCAGGCAGTGCCTACAGAGCATGCAACACCAATGAGTATCGGTGTGGTCTCAGGAGCAAAATCACAACCACAGAATAACATCATAATCGCTAGTTGAGTATCCAGAAAATTTTACTTGCACACGTTCCTATTTGCGGTCGGGCCGTCGAAATTGACTTTTCCGATTCTATATTTACGACCAGCAAAACAACTAATGGGTGGGTAAAAATTCGTGGGTTATATACACACAAACCAGCTTTCCAGGACAGTCTTGTCTTGGAGTAGCATATGAGTTGGTACAACAGAAGAAGCTCCATTCTTGTCCACATAGTACTTGCTCTGAGGCCCGAGGCCGTAAAGCCTCTGGGGGCGCCCGCATTTGTCCTCCACGAGAGTGCACGACAAGATGGAGTAGCTTGCGAGGAGCCGCAGCATCCGGTCGATCATGTCTGGTGCGGCCGGGTTGCTGATGGAGAGGCGCGCCGCGATGTCCGATGGAGAGAGCTGGCCACTATTGGCCAGCAATTCCATGATTTCCAGCTCAAAGACGACTTTCAAGACCATGGGAACAAAAACCATTGAGGGGATCTCAAAGGCATTCAAAATGTCTTCATCTTCTTGGGTGGTTGTAATGACTGGGGCTTCCTCCAAACTCATTTTTTTCTTTTTATTCCTTTTTGAGTGTCTTTTCTTTTGGCTCTATGCCAGTTGATCGACTTGGAGGGATACAAGTGAAGATGCTATGCTGTGTGCGATGTGGTGGGATGATGATTTTTCCTTTAGATTTATAGTGCACACTCGGAGAACTTGGAAGGCTTTATTAGCACACTTTTCTTCTCTTCTTTTTCTGCGAAATTTGTTGAAGCGAGCCCTTTTTAAGCGTTTTGCTCTAGGCATATAGGAACAATGCACTTGTTAATGTAAGCTATGAAAGGCCAGAGTTTAACTCGGAGGCTTGAAGCGGCCGCCCTAGACATATAGGAAAAGATGCACCTGTCAACTTTTTGATGCAATTTGTATTTACAATTCGTTTCGTGTTGTATTAATCTTGTTGTGTTGAAACTAGGAGTACAATATGAATGATTGTTTTGCCGGAATTTAATTGTCAACAAAACATCTTTTTCAAAAGTCATTTGTTGCTTTCGATGAGAAGAGATGGATTCTGTGACGACTCCGGATAGGAAATATCCAGCTTGACAAAAAATAACTACAAACATTTATTTTGAACTTTGAACCAAATTATACATACAAACCGTGTCGGAATTCAATTAATGACGAGACTTAAAATGCAACCACTTCCACAACAACACATACACGAATTGTGTTGGAATTCAATTGACAACAAAGGTCGAAAATGTGCAAAGATGTAACGCTAGAATTGAATCGATGATGTGACACCCATGACAGAGATACTTGCCGGAATTTAATCAACGACGGAGCATCGGGATAGAGATACACGTTGGAATTTAATCGACGTGGCAAATCGAAAAGTTACAGCTAAGGAAAGATAAAAATACAGGAAAGTAAAGATAATAACATATTACATTTTAATTATCAAGACGTCCTTCTAGTTAATGGGAACCTAGTATTTATAGGCCTTCTATCATGGCTGTTTGGCAGCACTTCCTTTGTGTTCGTAACCATTCTTCCACACCTCCAAAAATTCAATCCCATATTCCCATGTTGGCGAGAAAGTAGTCATCTACCAAAACAACGGCCTCCCACGTTCACTGTTCTCTGTCCACGAACATTAGGAGTCTAATTCTTGAAAGTAGTTGACCAACAAAACAGTGGCCTCCCACGTTCATTTCTCATCTCATTGTAACTGTTTTCTCCGTGATTTCCTCAGCCACTCAATTTCCCCATGTTCATTTGATAACCGGTCTCCACAATCTCTTCCGTGAGCCTTGATGCAATCCTCTCAATCGATCACATCAACAACTTTGTTAAAATTATCCACAATCATTTGCTACTTGTCGATATGAGTCACCATTAACACCCAATTCATCAACGTGTAATATCGAAAATCTTCAATCCATTCAATTGGTTTCATCCACGGATGACCAAACATACACAGACTGTATATTCTCTACTCTTTTCCATTTTCATCACTACTTTTGACAGTTGCATATGAGGTCGTCGAGTCCACCTTTGTTGTTTCCGAACGATCATCATATATTGATAATAAATAAAAATTGGACACTTTTGGGCATCAACAATGACTAACTCAAATGAAACAATTTCTAGTACCATACGACACGCCTGAAAACACAAGTCACATGTCACAACACGACCAAACGATTATCAAACGTGTCACCATGTCAAGTGTTGATAGGACACAATACATTAACCTCCCTACAAATGTATGATGTACACGATAAACATATAAAACATGTTAATACACAATAACTTATTCTAACACGTTTCTAAATAATATGAATATTTTTATGTAACATTAATCTAAAGTGTATTATTGAGTTTGTAATTATGTTGAATGACTTTCATATGAAAATTTTTGTTATTATATATTATTTTTGACATGGGTGTTATCTTTATAAATTCTATAAACAAAAAAAAAAAATCTTCAAATACGAATATTAAATGTGTTTAATTGTGTCGCTCTGAAAATAATTGATATTTTTAACGGTTAAGTTAAACTTGCCTATTAAACGGGTCATCCCTCATAAAACATGATTTTATTGTGTTCATTGTTATTATTGAGGTTGTGTTACATTGATTGTGGAAATGATCGGTGGTCACTTTATAAGTATGAGGAAATCCTCATCCTTTAAGTTAACTTTTGGGATGAAAGGTTGAAGACCACCCAATACTGGTATCAAATCCCAAGTTGCCAACAAGTCTGGACTTAACACTAACATGAGAGAGTTACAGGTTATTACGACTTTGATCCAAGCTCAATGTGTGAGGGGAATATTATTTAGATTGTCCCATAAAGGTTGTGGAAGCGGGCCAGTGGTCGATTTATAAGTGTGATGGGGAGATTATTGAGATTGTCCCACAAAGGTTGTGTAAGTAGTTAGTGGTCGAATTATAAGTGTGAGAGAAAGCCTGACCCTTAGAGTTAATTTTTGGGGTGAGAGAGTGCCAAGATCACCCAATAATTGATGGTTACTTTATAAATGTGAGGGAAAATAGCCCTTTGAGCTAGCTTGGAAGAGTCACGGTTTCTTGCAGGTTCGACCAAGGCTTGATGTGTCAACAAGTTTGGACCAAACTCAGGAAGATCGCTAAGGAAGAGCTGAAGTCCAAGCATTTCAACATATCTAGTTAAACTCATATTCACTCAAAAGTTTAAGCTAATGGATTATAAGTCAATTAGGAAATATTAACTATTTTATACTACATCAATTCTTTGATATTGGATTTTTCTAACAGAACTTACTCATGCATATATCTTAACAGTCATGGCATCCTGTTCATGTCAAATCCAAATCTATTTAATTGCTGGTGGTGTTGTTGGCCCCGCCCCTACTCTTTGGCGGTTCAAATACAAAAGAAAATTTCGAATTCTTTCACTCAGGAGACAAAGGTACCTTGACTTTTCAAATGATCCATCAAAACCCCATGAACTTTTCGAGAGAAAAAATATTCACAGTTAAACTTTCGGTTTAATGCAAGTTGATGTGGCACATGATGTGACTAATAACTATGAATTGTACAAAAGGACATGCCAACAAGAGCCAAAAGCCGTAGCAAACACATTAGAAAAAGCCACATGATACCATTTCTCTAAAAAGGCTTTGTTTCTAATACCTCTTAATTAGGACTAATATACTTTGCGTACGTTTCAGTAGATCGCTGCATCTCTTTTCTCTACTAATCTATTTCTCCAAAACATTATCGTTAACAGCATCATCAACCTGCTTGAATAGATAATTTAATATTTATCCCCCCGAATAAAAATTCATGAATGAGTCATTTAAAGAAAAACCATGGTATTTTTGTCCAATAGACAAAAATTCAGGTGTTTTTGGGCCTTTTTGGTGGCTAACAGTGTTATCTTTTCTATTTACAAAAGGATATGAAAAAGTCTTTAAACTATTTCGTTTGAAGCCTCATGTAAATCGAGGCAACTCTTGGATATAAAACACCTAGAAGGTATTTCCTTCTATTGGAAAAGAAAAAGATATTGTAGGATTAGAACGTGTGGACACTAGCAAATTAAAATAAGATATGCAGTCCTATCAATCTACCAACGATATATCTATTGCACAAGTGGGACGGCCCCTAGTGGAGTCGCAAGACACCTGTTTCTTAGTGAGGATGTTTGTAAACCACCAAGGATCCAAAAAGTACCCCTAGATACATATAGACAAAAGAAGGAATTGGGACAAAAAAAAATATAAAGAAAGTCCCTCATTGTGCTCTTTTCCTTCTCTCTATTCTCCCCCCTAAATTGTATTATTGTATAAACGCGATCATAAGATCACACAAGTAACAATATGATCATAAGGTCTCACAATTCATAATACAATTACATAGTTTCATGTACAAAATTCCTAAGCGATAAATAATATATATATATATATATATATATCTAAGTTTTCAAAATATATAATTTAAGAAATTTAGCTTAGTTGCAAAAATATAAAAAATCTTAAGCATGATTGTGACGTTGATAGCTATTAATGTAATATGGTCCCAAATTGATTTCCATAATTTATATAAGCGAGATTACTCACAGTAAGTTTGTAAAAAATAAAAGAAGCTGTCCGCATATTTATTTATATTGATGGACTCTAAAGTTAAAATAGGTAGATATGTAACTTTTTTAGAGAATACTTTTTTTTTTTGTCATATTTTAGAGAATACTTGATTAATGAGAATTTGAATGAAAAACATCGCATTATTTTTCAAAAACATGCTCTCAAAATTGATAATATCTCCAAAATGGTGGACCGTTTCGTAGCTATCCAATTCACCTCAAGTTACTACTAAGATAGCTTACTTTTTCAAGTCATAGGCTATCTACAGCCACATCAGGATACAAGAAAGTTGTTTGAACTATTATCGATAAATAGTAGTTATTTTATTGTGTAGATTCTACTTCTGTTTGGCCTATGATATGAAGGCATAAAAAGCTCAAAAAGATAGCAAGTGTTAGAATTAAAGTGCTTTGCAAGATCAGATCACTAGCTGTTATTCGTCTTGGGCTTGCGTCGCATTCTATCAAGATAGAACGTAGCAGGTTTAGAAAGAGACACTTGATAGAATATTACGCAAGCCCAAGGCGAATAATGGCTAATGATCTTATTTGAATGTCACACTTAAAAATAATTGATTGACTCGATCTTATTTGTCAATTCTGAGAATGTTGTTTCTTTTTCGGCATAGCCATGAGTTGAATGAGAAAGAGACAGAGCATGTTTGCTTTTATCTACTATTGAGGTAGAGTATATAGGCTTTACTCATGCTGCTAAGGAAGTTATCTAGCTGTGCACTTTATGGAAAGAGCTTGTTTTTTTACACAAGGAAGAGTGAATATTTGATATGATAGCCAGAGTACTATAGTTTTAGCTAAAAATCCTAGATTTCATGCATGAATAAAGCATAGCAGCATGCAATATTACTTCGTTCGAGAGAAAGCGAAACACAAGGATGTAGTGTTGGAGAAAATTCACTTATAGGCCATTAGTGCAAATTATTTCTCTAAGGTAGTGAGTGCTGAAAAGTTTGAATAGTGTACAAATGGGCATAAGTACAGTAGGAGTGCCAAAAGTTGGCACGAAGGGACACTTAAGTGCCAAAAGTTACAAAAGGTACACTTAAGTGCCACTTTTTAAAAAAAATGGATCACTTAAATGCCAAGTCGCCGGAACCCTGCCGGAAATCCTATGTGGTAATTTTTTATTAATTTTCTTGCCTACGTGGCTCACCGGAAACTGAATCGGTCAAAAATCAGCCAAAACGACGTCGTTTTGGCTGACGTGGATTTTAAAAATAGTTAATTAAATAATATTAAATAATTAAAAATATATATATTATTATAAAATCGATTTTATAAAAAAAAAAAAAAAAAGGGGGAGGAGGGGATCGGCGAGGGCTGTGCAGCCCGCCGCCGCCGCCCTGCCGTCGCCGCCCCACCTCGCCGGGAAGGGCCAGCGACGGTGGGCGAGGGTCGGCCGGGGTCGCCGGCCACTAGCCGGGGCACGTGGATTTTAATAAAATCGATTTTAATTTTTTAAAAATCTGACGTGGACAATTTTTTTAAAAAAAATTGCCACGTGGATTTTTTATTTTGAAAAAAATACTCCGTCAGCAAATTAAGTCGCCGGAAAATGGACACGTGGCAATTTGGCCGGAATTTTTCGCCGTTGGCACTTAAGTGATCCCTTTTGCTTCGATTTTGGCATTAAGTGTACCTTTTGTAACTTTTGGCACTTAAGTATCCCTCCGTGCCAACTTTTGGCACTCCAAAGGTCCGTACCTCTGTACAAATGTGTTGGTTTAAAGAAGTATATGGAGTACTCATCAAGTGAGAGAATATTTGGGTATGGTTCATAGCCCCCATCAAGGGCAGTGCCCTCGAGCCGCCAAAGGGCTCTTATTGTTTGAGTCCATATTTTATCGGTAAATTAGATTTGGGTCAATGAACAATTATTAGGTATATATAATCTCTTTCTCTTGTAATTGAAGAATGTGATAAAGAGGTGTACCGTGCTAATTATAATACAATCATCTATTGGACATAACCCTAGTTTAAGGGTAAACCAGGATAAAAATCTTGTATCTCAATTTCTTTTCTCGTTTTTATCTTGATTTCCTTGTAGCTGTGCACCGAATCCTAGCAAATTCTACGTATATTTTGCTATTTTTATCAAACAATTGTTCTAAACTCGTATTAAAATAAAGTTTGGTAAGCGCATCTCCACTATATGTTAGCACAGCCTTTAGCTTTTTATGATTTTCTGTTAACCCATAAACACATAGACATGCACATATTTCTCACTAAGTACCATTGAGATGATACTTAGATACAACCTTATCGTCGGTTGCATCTTAATCTTCACTTTCAGCAATCTTTTGATAGTAATATCTTTGCAATCTCACTCTCATACGATGCATGTCGCAAGTGAATTGATCAATAAACACATATTAGCACACAATAAGTGCTAGTGCGGCTTCACAGCACTCTCATGTTGTTACATATATGCCGCCTTGTAGCATACATGAATGGAGATATGAATACACTATAGAGAAAATTATCCAAAAATTTCTAAATTTATTATACAGCAACTAATTTAATCCTAAACATTTTGAAAACTTGCCAATTTAACCCTAAACTCTATGATGATTTTGCTAGCCCTCGCCTCGAGCGGTCGCCGAGACCCAGTGATTGGCAATAGAAAGAAAGAAAATAAAAGGGTATAAAATTATTTAAAAATACTTAAAAACATAAAAAAAATTATTCGTGTCCACACCTATTGTATCACATAGAGTGAGCAACGATGACTGAATAGTCACGTTAGCTATCGTATAATATTTTTAGGATTTTTTGGGTAATTTTCGTATTCACTATATAAAGAGAACCTTAAATAACCTATAGACGTATGAAAGGATAAAATCACTTGCTTCGTTTCACGCCCGCCCTTACCTATGGTCGCAACTGGTAGCCTTCATACCAACCACCAAGAGAACCTTTCTTGTACCCAGCGTGAGTAGCCTATAGAGCTACACCTAATCTTAAGACTAGGGCCCCTAAGATTAGATTAATTGGAAAGACATATTTTATTTTTGAACAAGGATAATTCACAGCGAAAGCAATCGCTCCTACATGTGACAAGTCAATTTTTTTTATTTATTTGTTTTACTAATCCGGATTTATAGTGCAAACACTTTGACTTTTATTTAATCGAGACGTTTAAAATATAAATTCAGCGATAGTCTTTTTATATTTTTTAAAATTTTCGATTAAGTCTTAAATTTCAATGAGAATATTAAAAAAAACAGTACTTTTTGCTTATCTTTAGGGGGAAACAAACTAGCTCAAAAGGTGTGGTTATTTGTAGATTAGCAAGCTTGCTAGTAAATTCAATCTGAACTTGAGTTGACAAGTTAGATTAAAGGGCAAAAGGGGACCATCAAACAAGCGATTAAAAATCTTTTGACTAGACATATTTTCTTGATAAAGTGACATTAGAAATACAACGTTTACTTTAATGCAAAAAGTTTTTTTCGAATCACTTAAGTACCAACTATGATTTCGGTCATTAAAAATCCGAAGTAGTTATATTTTATTAATTTCTCCAGCCGACGTAACTCATCGACATACCCAGTCGACATATAGGCCCCCTAAACGATGTCTTCTACAAGGTTTACCCCAAATATAAATCCTAAATTGCAAATTAAAAGAAATTCCCCAATTGGAAGCCCTAAGGACCAAATTCAACCCAAAATCAAAATCCTAATTTAGTTTGCCTCAAGGTTAACAGCCAATCTTGCAAATGGATATCGAGAAGGCTCTAAATACATTGCTTGAGCTGATGGGTGTCAGGGATAGGTCTTCAAATGAGCATTGAATCCTGTCTCGAAATCATTCGCTATAACTCAGGCTCTGATATGAGATATCAAAGTCTAGGCTGTTGGCATGGTGCAGAGGACGGTGCGGCCTTACTATTCTCGTTCACAATTAGTAAACCAGCATACTCAATTGCGCAATGCTTGGATGCTAAGTCGTAGTACAGTTTGCAGGATGGTTTGTAAGAAAGCAAGGATGTAGATAGGTCGGGAGAAAATGTGCTACTCAGTTGTATTAATCAAGAGAACAAGCAATGTATACAAGGGACACTCGGGATAGGAGAATTGAGATTTATGAGCTTTACATTTATTATCTAATATTTCTAGCGCAAGTGTACTACACTATGTGGACGCGTGCTTTTCCCAAATTGCGGTCTCGACAAGCGAGGATCAAAGCATTCATAAAAAGACTTGTGACAACTACAAGGGACCACTCTTCTTATGCTAAGAGAGGGATTTCCACCTCCGGGTGTTCAGTAGATCTCATGAGGAAAATATTGACATTTCTTGTGTCAGTTTAATGTGATTTCCCTTTTATTCTATCAAGCTAAACTAAAAAGATAGAATTAATGTAACTCTATGGAAGCTAAATCTCTAGTTAATTCGTATCTTTGGGCCCTCTAGTATGTTCATGCGCACAGATTGTCTATGCAATTGCAATCCATCCATCTGCTATTTACTATGATGAATGTCTTGGGCCAAACAACACTGAAACTTACTAAGCCCAAGTAGTTTAATTTTTCCTTTATTTTAATTTTTTTATTATGAGAAGTACACTTTGGTGCTATTCTAGGATATTAGACAAATTTGTCCATATCTTGAATATAACTGCAATCTTGACACGTGGAAAGCAAAAAAAAGAAAAAAGAAAAGGAAAAAAAGAAAGAAAGAAAAGATTGCTTTCAAACTTTAGGCGAAATCATTTCTGTTTGGGCCCAAAAAGAGCGAAATTATTTCTCAAATAGTACTAAGGATGTTGCGTTATTGATTGGAGACAAAGTCAAATGGCCCCTCCAAATGAATCATAGCAACAAAAGAAGAGCAAAGGTTAAAATGTCTATGTCAGGAGGTGTTCCTCCAACGCAATGAAAAAGACCAAAAGCTATGACTCCTCTCTGCTGATTGCTATGATCAAAGAGAAAAATCAGGAGAAACCATGCACCACTTAAAAAAGAAAATGAAAAGCGCCGGATAAGGTCAGGATCCCCCCTCCTCAACTTCTTGGGAACAATAGGCTATTGCGTGTATTGTGGGAAAACATCAAGAGGACAAGCGAAGTGACAGATAGTTGAGAAAGATTCACAGGACCAAAATGGGACTTAATCGAGATGAATCAGCAAATAAAGTCTGAAGATTCTACTATCGGGGATATGAAAAATCAATTTTTTCTCTTTAAGACTGATTGGCAAGGTTGATGTTAAATTTTGTATGGAGATTAAGTTTGTACACGAAATCTGATTCTAATGGAGAATGTATATGAGTTTGTTAAATCGAATCAGTTGGGAGAGAAATGTCAACGGATCACTATGGATTAGACTTCTTATCTTGAAGTTCAAATATAGACGAGATATAATGAGAGTTTGTTTTTGGGTCTTATCCAACGTTTGACCAGGAGGGCTCTTGTTTATATAAAATGCACAAAAGGAAAACTATGGTGGTATGCTTGTTGGATTGGTTGGATCTTGCTTCAGCTTGGCAAATACCACAAAAAATCTTAAATTATATTCACTACGACACAAATATTCCAAACTTTTTTTATCACCAAAATCTTTAAACTTTCTCACTATGATATAAATATCCCCAACTTTTCCTTTGAATTACAAAAAAAGCCAAACTTATACATATTTGGCATATATATTCTCCATTTTAATTTCATCCGGGTATATTTATCATACTAATATAAATTCAGGGTTTTTTTATGATACAAAAAAATGGAATATTTGCGTCATAATGGGTAAGTTTAGGATTTCAGTGATACAATTTTTTTTTGTCATATTTGTTCACTTTGGGTATAATTTGAGATTTTTTTGTGTTATTAAATCCAAAATATAAGGAAATATATTACTCTTTTATTTTGATCCCTGAAGAGATGTTGCACCCTGTATTGGCCAAACAATGGACCCTCTCTTTGGCCCACGCTGAGCTTTGGGCTATGGTGAATTTTGGGGGTGAGTTCTACATTCGGTTGACTTGTTGTAAACACTTAGAATTTTAGTGTAAATTAGGGTTAGGAGACATTTGAGCATGTAAGTAATTATAACTATATAATTATTTGATTGATTAGTGAATTATTTGCGGCTACCTCTCTTTATAGAGTAGGTATGGGCAGCCAAACTGAACCATGAAGATCACATATTCCTTATTATTCCTCATTTTGTTTCTTTAATGATTTCACTCTCTCGTGTTAATACAATTGCAAGACCCGTTAGCTTTGACATTATTTTAAAATAATCGGTGTCAGAGTAGGATCTTGTAGATCTTATCTAAGGCTTTTGTTTTTCTGACCGATGCCTGGATATTTTACTATTTACAATTTACAATTATGTCTAGAAGAAACGTAGAAATTGAAAAGTTTAACAGGAGGAATGACTTTGGATTGTGGAGTGTTAAGATGCAGCACTATTAATAACCCAAGGTTTGGCCAAGGGGCTGATAAGAAGGCTAAGTTGCTATAAACAATGAAAGATGCTGATAAGGATAAGTTAATGGAGAGGGCAAAAGTATAATCATATTGAACCTATTGGACAAGGTGTTAATGGAAATGGCTGAGAAGAAGAACACTGTAGCATTGTAACCAAAAGTTTAGGCTTTCTATGTAACGAAGGTTTCAAATAGTCACTTATACATGTTGAAGATGATGTTTTGGTTTTGATTTACTAAAGGTGCATTCATTAAAGGCCACATAGATAAGTTTAACAAACTCATAATGGATTTGAAGAACATTTGTGAGATCCTAGCTAATGAAAGCAATTCATGAAGTTGTTAGCTTATGAACTAGAGTCACGGGAGCACTTTACAAATTCACTATTAAAGGGGGGTACTACAATACAATTACCTCAAAATAGGAAAAAAGCTACTTTATTCTCCAAGTAGTGGTAGAGGAAGTTGTGAGACGACAGTCTGGCATAGGATGTAGCATGGTGACTAGTCATTTGAGGTGGAGATCAATATTTGAGGTCTAATGGCAAAAGTAAAAGTAACTCGAAGTCATGCCATAGAAAGCCCAAGGGTCACTTGTGCTTTAAGTGTCACGAGGAGGGGCCCATAAGGAGAAATATTCCAACATTGAGAAATAGAGGTGATAAGCAGAATGACAGAAGCAATGTGATGAATGTTACGAAAGAGAGCACTAATGATGCACAAGCAGTCTTATGTATGGCTATTGGCTCATCAAAAGATGAATGATTGCTAGATTTGGGGGTTCATTATCATATGATACATTATAGAAGCTTGTTTACTACTTACAAGGCTTAAAATGATAGTAGAATTCATATGGAGAATAACACAGCTTGCAAGGTTGTAAGGAAATGGACAATTTGGATTTAGATGCACAATGGGCTAATGCACTCACTAACAAACATGAGGCATGTATTGGAGCTCAAGAAGAGCCTTGTATCTCTAGAGACACTCGATGATATAGGGTGTAAGTACAATGTCAAAGATGGAGTGATGAAGATCTCTCAAGATACCATGACTATGATGAAAGGGAAGAAACTGAATTCTCTCCATCATCTACTAGGAGATATTGCGACATGAGCTACTGTAGTTTCATTAGGTCAATTAGACTCATACTTGACTTCCTTTGACATATGTGGTTGGGGCACATAAATGAAGCAAGTATGAAGATGTTGAGTGAGAGGGAATTGCTAAAGGGTTAAATGACAATCAAATTGAACTTATGTGAGTATTGCATATTGATAGAACTAGTATTAACACAACACCAAGCACGTGTGCAATAAATTATAACAATAATCAATAAGAGATTAAGGGATAAGAGAAATTGCACACGAATATTATAGTGGTTCGGCTTTTGTCAAGCCTACGTCCACTCTCCAGGCGATCAGCCAATAGGCTGGATTTCACTATGTGATCAAAGGTGATTACACACTCTTGAGTGTTAGCACTTGGTGATGATATGTCTCACAAAGTCACTCTTTTTGGTAATTCACTAGGATCACTCAATTACGCTCTTTTTCAGACAACTAGTTGAAGAATTGAATCAGCCTTGGAATATATTTATCCTCTCTAGTCTCCTAGGTCTCATCCTCTCCTTATATACTCTCCAAGCCACACTTGACCGTTGGCTCTTTCCGTGAGAGATTAGTCTTCCCTTTCCTTTCTTGGACAGACTTCATAAGGTAAGTCTTTTTGACCGTTGGAGGTAGATTGGATCCCCTTGGATTCTCGCTCGCCCATACAATCGAATCCGGGCTTCCATAAGTGTTTCATCCTTCTTTGGAAGTTGTCTTGATGATTGATCGTGTTGATCAATATAAATATGGTAAGTGAAAATCATATGACCGTTGGTGATCTGATCCTGTAGTTCCATTCTGAATCTGTCTAGATTTTCAGTCTGGTACGTTCAGACTTAAAATCTCAGTCTGGTACTGTCAGACTTAAATCTCAGTCTGGTACGGTCAGACTTAAATCTCAGTCTGGTACGGTCAGACTTAAAATCTCAGTCTGGTCGAGTCTTCCGTTTGCTTCATCCAGACTCAGAAACTTTCTATGCTTCTCCGTCTGCTTCATCCAGACTTCGAAGCTTTCCATCATCTGCATAGCAACTTGTGCGTCTTTCACCAAGTTACTCAATAAACACGTTAGTAGCCTTTGATTTATTTTGTCATCTTCAAAACATCATAAGGGATTTCCCTAACACATATCTCAGAAGCAATGCTAGATTAATTTCACTAAAGCAAATGACCGATTACATTCATTCAGACACTTGGGGCTTGTCTCCATTTCCTTCAAAAGGAGGCGTTTGATATATGCCAATATTCATGAATGATTTAACAAGGAAGGTATGGATATACTTTGAAGAACACAAATCTGATATGTCTAATTATTTCAAGAAGGTTAAGGTACTGATTGAGGAGCAATAAGGTAAATAGATCAAGGGCCCAAGAACTCATAAAAATATGGAGTTTTGTGGTAAATATTTTATTTAGTTTTGCTAGAAAGAAGGGATTATTAGACCTTGCATAATACCTAGAATATCATAGCAAAATTGTGCTATTGAATGTAAAAACATAATTTTAATTGAGCAAGCTCAGCGCATGCTTTTACATGTAAGACTTAGTAAGAAATTTTGGGCCAAATTAGTGAGCACAACATGTTACTTGGTAATCGATCTTCATCATATGCTATTGAGTGAAAGCCTTCTTAAGAAGTATGATTGAGGACATCTTTGATTACTTCATATTACCATTATTCAGATATGTTTTGTATGCTCATGCAAATAATGGTAAGCTTGACATGAAGCTGAAAAAAGTAAATATTTTTGAATTATGCATGTGTAGTGAAGGGCTATCGATTGTTATGTGTTGATTTTATGTCACCCCAATTTCCTAATCGGTAAAGACGTGATCTTTAGGCCCTATAGCATGTTGATGTTCATATAATATCAATGCAATCCATCCATCTCCTATTACGATGATGAATGTCTTGGGCCAAGCAACACTGGAACTTACTAAGCCCACGTCATTTACTTTTTCATTTATCTGATTGGGCACAGCCAATAAAGAAATTGTTTAATTATATTTTCCTTTCCCTTCAAAAATAAATTGAAAATCTTTAATTGTATTAAAACTACAAAAGATTTAGTTTTTTTTTTTTTCGGGTTGATGGAAAGTTTAGTTTTTATGACTATAATGTTTGTGTTTTCAAAGATTAGGTGTGTCTAGTACTAACTAAATATAAAATTCTACACCTGCTTTAAGATAGGTTTGTGCATCTCCCTAGTACTTTTTGAGGTTTCGTGTATTCTTTTTTTTTTATCATTTTTATTATAATTAGTAGAAGTTGGTGCCATCCATTTTAGGATATTAAACCCCAAAGTAAAAACTTCTTTGATTTGAAGAGATGGCATCTTGATCCGTTCGGAGCACGAAAAGGTTGCTGTCAAACTTTAAGTCAAATCATTTCAGTATGGCCCAAAAAAGAGAGAAATTATTTCTAGAACAGTACCGCGTTTGTCGTTATTGGTAGGAGTCAAAGTCAACTGGCCCCCCCCTCGAAATGAACCCAAGCTACAAAACAAGAGCCAAAGGTTAAATCGTGCACGTCGAGAGTTGATCGCCCAACCAAATGACAGAGACCAAAAAAAGACTTACGTCTCCTCTCACTTTTGTTGATTGCTAAAGAAAATAATACAAATAATCAATAAAATTTGGCTAGACGTGCAATATTATTCTCGAACTTTTAATTTGTGAAATATGTTTCATAAAGTTTTAGTACATGTTCAATTTAATCTCTAAACTTGATAATCTAATAACTAAATTGAATCAAGAGATATAATAATTTATGAACTAAATTAAATATATATCAAAAGTTGAGGAATTATATCATTCATAAGCAATATTAAAAGCTCTAGGACGATATTATATGTTAGATCAAAATTTATAAATTATTTATGTAATTATCTCAAAGATACACGATGAACCACTTGACAAAGAGAGAGAGAGAGAAAAACACCGAGAATAATTTCAAGATTCGCCCCCGCATAAACTTCCTTGAAACTTAGGTGATTGCGTGTTATCGTGGGAAAACATGAAAATGCTGTTCAATTTAGTCTCTAAACTTGATAATCTAATAACTAAATTGAATCAAGAGATATAATAATTTATGAACTAAATTAAATATATATCAAAAGTTGAGGAATTATATCATTCATAAGCAATATTAAAAGCTCTAGGACGATATTATATGTTAGATCAAAATTTTTAAATTATTTATGTAATTATCTCAAAGATACACTATGAACCACTAAAGAGAGAGAGAGAAAAACACCGAGAATAATTTCAAGATTCGCCCCTGCATAAACTTCCTGGAAACTTAGGTGATTGCGTGTTATCGTGGGAAAACATGAAAAGGCCAAGGGAAACGATAGGCGGCTGGGAAAAGATTCACTAGTCCAATAGGGGACTTAAAGTTAAGTTGGAGAAAAATCGACCGGTAAAGCCGAAGATTCTGCGAACCCAGCGATGCAAAAGATGGATTTCCTTCTCTCTTTAGGACCATTTGGCAGTGTGGTAATGTGAATAGGGCACAGTTCACATTGGATGGAAACAGGAAACATCAATGGCAACGTGATACCATAGGCAACTTTTTTAGATCACCTAAAAGCATGGATAGAAAGCAGAGCTAGCTTGTCGGGCGGCTTTTTTTTTTTGGTTTGAAATGTAAGTATCATTTATAAGATGACGTACAATAGCTTAGGGGCATTCCCCATCATTACAAAAGATAACTAAGAACTCAAAAAAATGGAGTGAGGGATTCTCCATATAGTAGCCAAAATTACATTTGTGCAGGAAGGTTTAAAATTTTTGTAAAATGATCTCGGCCCCTAACAAGCTTACAATTTTAGCCACAATGATGGAGACATCATTTGACTTGTTTTGGAAACATCTGATTACGTTCCATCCAAATGCAGTAAATGGTTGCTAAAAAAGTTACTTTGAGAAGCCTTGCCGCCAAATCCTTGCCTTTGGTAGCCCTGATCATCCATTGGATTTCATCATTCCATCCTCCTAAGCTTGTCGGGCGGCTTTACAGGAAACTAGGTCTAGGGTTCACATTAAATGACCGGGCACTCTTATTATAAAGCAACGATGGATATTTTGCAAAGTTATAATGAATTGAATTTTATAACGGGGATTGGACGCTTCTCATGTAACTAAATAGGAATAATTATTTGTTTGAAAAATTGAAATATTTCTTATTAAGGGTGTGTTTGGTAGAGAATCCCAAATCCTTCACATGAAGTGAAAGGATTTTGAGTTAAAGGGAGTTTTGTGAAATGCAAAATACTATTTTCATATTTAAAATAATATTTGGTAAACACTATTTTCTTAAGGGAGTTATTTTTACTACAAAAAAATACATATATTCGGAGACGATATCGTTGAGGTCACATAACCCAAACAACATCGGTTTGCGGCATCTCAGGCACACCAGATCTAGAAGAGAGCAAAGTTGATGAGGCAACATCAAATGAAGCAACAACAACCACCCTTGTGAGGTCCCATGACCTTGGGCAACCTTTGCGACTTCTAATGACTATCACTGCCAATCGGTTGTTGCAGGGAAAGAACGATGAGCAATGCAATATTCAGATGTAAAAGAGGAATATGAAAAATTAATTAGAGCAAGATCGGAATAAAGTATTTATTAACTTTGGGTTTCATCATTTTGAAAATGTTAGTGTCAATATTGATCTACATTAAGATAGAGAAAGGCCTTTTGAAGTTCATTGCATTTGCTAGATGGGTTTTAAGATTGCTTTACAAAATCCATTTGCATTTCATGAAAAGGCCTTTAGAAACTCAAAGTCTCTAGTTAAAATTATGCCAAACGCTCGGATGTATAGCAAGAAACGCCCTTTAGGGCATGTGTCAAGGATATCCAGATACGAAACATAATTTACCAAATATGGCAGACATTATTCATTGAACGTTTGAACAAACCCACCATCTCGCGAATGGTCGACCCACTTCCGTTAAAAAACAAACCATTTAAAAAGACATCAGGTCTAAGGATAAGGAGATAGTATTGACTTTTAGTCATGAGTTTGACCGACATAGTAGTCCAAATATAAAAATAAAAAATAAAAAGCCATGCGTGCAAAAAAGCATCTACTCATTTCTCATTTGATTTTTTTTTTTTGGGAGCTAATCAGGAGCAAATTTATACCCGTACGATGTGGGTTGGATGATGTGACTATTGAAGAATACAAGTCAACGGACTCCCTATTAAATGTCTTGAACTTTCACGTTTAGTCAATTTGTTGACCCACAGTTTGGATTAACATCAAAACTTTTTTTTTTTTTTTGGTAAGGAACATCAAGTTTTCGTGCCTTCAATTGTCGACCCTTATACTATTTCGTCAAAGGTCTAGTACGGACATCGGCATTCTTACGAAGTTAAACAACTAGAGCATATTTTCCCTTTTTGAAAAAGGTAAATATATAGGAGGAAATTGAGGATTGAGGCCTACAGATACTAACGCGTTAAAATTAAAAACATAATCATGTCAGCCCGTCAATGATATATTCATTAAATCGATAGGATGTCCCTCATCGAAGCTCTCAAGCCCCTGGTTTTTGGTGAAGAGCACCTTAAACCGTCAATGATCCAAAGAGGCCTCCTCTTAAGGTGATCCATAACGCAAAAATATAATTTGGTAACAGTCAATGCACTGATCTGTCTTTGGGACAGGATTGACATATACCCAGTTACAAAATATCAATCCTGAAATTTTTTTTTCTTTTCACATATAATGCGGCATGCTTCCCAAAAGAGGCCGAAAACTTACCAAACTGTACATTATGTATTGCTTCATCATCATAACCTCATAAAGTAAAACCACATTGACTATCATACAACTTCCTTGGTTCAAGTACATAATTTCTAAAGCTTATATCAAAGTAGAGACCTAATTAGTTAAGTTTAACCAAAGCCCCGTGCTAATTTTCTATGCGCCATCTCGACTGCTCGACTCGGGTGCATCTTCTCCCCCGTTCTCGCCGGACATTTCCTCGAGCGAACGGCCCTTCGACTCGGGCACCAGAAACGTGAACACCATGCCGAAAAAGTTGATCACCCCTAGGATGATCAGCGTCTTCCTCACGCCGATCCCGTTCGCCGCATACAAGAACCCAAAAGCCCCCACCATCGCCCCAGCCTTCCCAGCCGCTGCCGATATCCCATGGCAAGTTGACCGGAGCCTCGCCGGGAATATCTCTGCAGGCACCACGAAGGTGGTCGCGTTGGGCCCGAAGTTGGCGAAGAAAAAGGTGAGCGAGTACATGACCACGAACCCGATTCGGTTGGCTGGCAGCGTCCAGTGGTGGTACGGGATAGCGATGGCGAACATGAACACCGTCATGAAGAAGAATCCCATCAGCTGGATGGCGAACCGACCCATCCGGTCGATCAGCGCCACGGTGAACCAGTACCCGGGGACCGTGCTGCACAGGGCGATCAAGGTCTGCGCCCGGCCGATCCGGAATACCTCCTCGATCGCGTTCATGGTCTTCGCCTTGGGAATCCACCCGATGGCGGTGAAGATGTCCTTCTGGAATAGGTTTTGGCTGTAGAAGGCGATGTCGAGCAAGAACCAGGTGCTCATCGTCCCGAGCAAGTGGAGGCCGTGGCGGCGGAGGAACTGCCTCGAGAAGAGGCCGAACTCGATCCTCTGCTCTTGGGCGAGGCGCTCCACCTTCTCTTGCTCCGCCTCAAGGTGGACGTGGAGGACTTTCGACATGTCGGCCGCGGCCTTCTTGGCGTTCTTGGCGACCAGGGCCGTGTAGCGGGCTGTCTCGGGCATCTGCATGCGCCAGTAGTAAGTGAGCAGAGCGGGGAGGGCACCGAACATCAGGATGATCCGCCACACATAGTCAGCCTCGGGCACGGTGGAGTGTGCCGGGTCGGCTTCGTACGCCGGAGCGGGGTATCTCGAATTGAAAGCGGCGGAGACTATGATGGCGACCATTCCGCCCGCCAGGATCCCGAAACCCTGCATCGCGAAGACGGCGGCGATGAACGCGCCCCGAGTCTTCTTGTTGGCATACTCGGACATGATCGTGGCCGAGAGAGGGTAGTCCCCGCCGATGCCGAACCCGAGCCAGAACCTGAAGAAACACAGAGTGGCCATGACCCCTGTCGGTTCATGGCCGAAGGAGAGCCCCGAGGCAACAGAGCACAAGACCATGAGCATGAGGGTCATGCCATAGGCTCGCTTCCGGCCCATCTTGTCGCCGAGCCAGCCGAAGAAGAGCTGGCCGGCAAGGGTCCCGCAGAAGGCGACGCCATTGACCGCGGCGGACACGTTCGAGGGGAGACTTCCTGGGGTGGCCGAGTCGGGCGCCGTGTAGTAGATGCGGCCGAGCAGTTTGGTGACGAGGGAGATGCAGAAGAGGTCGTAGGCGTCGGTGAAGAACCCCATGCCGGCGATCACGATCGCCGTGAAATGGTACCACTGCGTCTTGGCCACATCGAGGGCGTTCAGGACTTGCAATTGTTCCCTTGCCATGGAGCAATGCCTCTGCAACTTTTGCGAATGACCAAGGTGAATAATATACTGTAATTCAAGTTAAGCCTAGGAAACGGATCACATGTGAGTACATATTTTTGTGGGAGCACGTACATGTGAACAGTACTTTTTTTAGAGGGGGGGTCCTAGCATTAAATGAGTGAGAGCCAAAAGAGGGGACAAGAGAAAAGTGAAGTGTCAAATTGTGGGAACACACGCATGTGAACAGTACATTTTTTGGAGCATCCTAGAAAATCACAGTACAAAAAAGTCAGACCACACGATAATTATTTCGAATGATCAATTATTTTTTTTCTTTGATCTTTGTAATAGAAGAGATGGGTGCTTTGCGTGATAGATGTACGTCATAGGTCACGGGGTCACATGTCATCCTGATCTCATCGATCGTTTTGGGTTTGGCCTCAGGTGTGAAAGCAAAAAAGAAGCCGCGTTTAAAATGATCAGATAAAAACTATGAGAAAAATTGAGCCTTAATTATAATAACAAAGGCTAATATCACAAAAAATAACTCAAAATTAATATATTTATAATAAATTTATTCCAAATTAATCTTCCCAAATAATATGCATATAATAAATTTATCTTTCGTTAATTTATATTAAAATTTACCGTCAAATTATCAATTTGTGATTTCATGATATTAATTGATTTAATGGAAACTAATCAAACGTAAATTTATTATAAATATATTAATTTATTATTTTTTAAAATTAAAAAAATTATAATAAATATATTAATGAGATTTTTCATTGTATTAATCCTTAAAATAATCAAAACCACGGAGAGTGAGCCGTAATTTTATAATAATATAAGTTTTTTTTTTTTATGGTGACTCGGTGAGCAGAAGCCCAAGGCCTTATCCAGACCAAAGTTGCTTCGTGCTATACTTCCACCGAGCCAACAAATTCCAGAACACTCGAGCGAAGATGCGAACGACAAACAGCATGAAAGAACAAACAATGAATTCCTCAAAAATCATACACGCTCGAATCGCAAGTCACTTCTCCCGACAAAGATCTCTCGTGATGCTCCAGAATCCAAGAATCGAAACTCTGGTGTTAAGTCCACGGAAGTTGAAAAAAAACGAAAAGAAAACGCGTAGCCGTATATTCTCTCGACCTGATGGGTTGTTGATGATTTTCGAACCTTTTGAGAAGCTTCTCAAGATCGACTCGAATCGGAATACAGCAGACCCATCATCAAGAAGAGAAAGAACGGCAGTCTTAAAGAACAGTCTGCGAACAGGGCAACGAACCTGAACAGCCTCGGAGGGTTTGAGTGTCGGCGGAAACGGTTGCCTCCTCTGCTTCTTGCACCTGTCCAGAGAGCCTTAAGTAGACAACTTGATCTCTGCTATGTGAATTTCTTCGTTTGAAGGTGGAGGAAATGTGTAGGAGACAGTTCAAGAAGTCAAGATCAATAAATGCATGTAGTTCGAAAAAGGGAGCGAGGGGAGGCGTTTCTTAATTGTTGCATTCAAGAATGAGAGAGAGAGCAGGGGTGGTACCTGCTTGGGGATGGATGCCTCCGTATATAAGGGCAACGGACTCTCTCTCTCTCTCTCTAAGGCGGTCTGAAAGGAATCTTTGTCATTTTTAACGAGGAATATTCGACGATTTCTTTGTTTTCGTTCAAATGTCACTTCGTTCTGTGTGATTTACATTCTATTTCCTTCTTTTGCTTGCTTCCCTGGATTTCATCTTGGGGATTATTCCCGAATCTACTAAAATCTAAAGTTACTTTGGCGTGTTTACGCGGAACTTTATGCATAAGAACTTGACTCATACAAATATAAATCGATACACGACATTTTGAATAAACAAATAAACACGTAAATGAATACATACTATACTCGATACAGTAGATATATACTTTTTAGTGTAAAAGCCCAAAAAAACTCAAACTTTGTCAATGGTAATACATTTATCACAAATTTCTTATATCCGTGTGATACATTTACCATAAATTTGAACAGTGTAGCACATTTACTTTAATTTTTTTTATGATATTAAAAACCCCAAAACTTATATCCGCATGACACATTTATCTCAAAATTTAATATCATGGAAATTTTTTTTTGATTTTTGGTATGACAAAAAAAGTTGAGTAAATGTGTCACGCATGTACAGGTTTGGAAGGATTTTGTGTTATAAAAAAATTTAGGCTAAATGCATTACATTATATAAGTTGGGGTTAAATATGTTACTTGTGTCGCAGCCCGAAGAGATGGACGATCCAAGAGGGTCTTTAACGGAAGCCATGATCGATCCATGGAATGAGTAACTCTCAACTGATATCTCTAAGTCCCAGAGTTTTATCGAGTGTTCTGGAATACTATTGGGGGCGGATGATATGATAAATGTATAGATATGTAAGAAATGCGAGTAGATGGTAGTTGGGGAGATACGATCTTCACCGTATAATCGATGAGAGATCTACGAATACGGTTTGTTCTGTACTTGTATATATAGGCTTCTCCTCGCCCTCATTATGTCAACTCATTCACAAGTGGAATACAAATCCATAGCTTCTCTTTCTAAGATCCTTGTGAGTCAAATATGAGTGCGACTGCTTGGGAGAAATCCTAAAGCCGCATTCATTAATCAAGAGAACGCTAGATCGATCAGCCCGTGTTAGATTGTGACAAGTGGTGTCAGAGCAAAGTTTGTTCTAAGTGCAATGGTTGATCCACATTATGATGAAGCGCTCATCATATATGATGACTGTGATAATTGTGGGAGGAACGCTGAGAATGGTGCTACTAAGGGAAGAAAGTACCGTGCTGTTTTGAGTTTGAGGGATCTTACGGGGGACCTGGAGCATCGGATGACAAATATAAATTGTTCGTCACCAAAGTCCAAGGTTCAGTTGATGACCTAACCCGGACTGTCGATAGAGTGGTAGCCGACAAGGAAGAGCTCATAGCCGAGGTGCAAGAGCTCAAGGTCGACATAGGAGAGCTTCAAGGTGAGTTGCTAGGAACTCTGAGGGAAAACTCCAACATTGGGATTAGTCTTTGGAGGCCATGATGGCGGTAATGCGCGCGGAAATAGAAGATCTCAAGGGGAAGCTCGCTGAATTGAAAGCGGTATGGGTGAATTGGGTGATCATTGTACAAGTTGGTCCATGAACAAATACACCCAAGCTAAAGGAGTTTAAGGGCTCGCGGGTGGCCAAAGATGTAAATAACTTCCTATGATATATGGAACGGTACTTCCAAGCCATGGAGATCGACGACAACCTATTACGGGTAAACACCGCATCTAAGAATTTAAGTGATAATGCATTGTTGTGGTGATGTCGTTGGTCAGATGATAGGTCCTATCACAACCTAGGCTAGGTTTGTCAAGGAGTTTTGATGGAACTACTATCCCGCTTATGCCGAGGAGGACGCTTGTGATGAGTTAAAGCGTCTCGAGCATAAAGGTGCGGTACGCAACTACGTTAAGCGGTTTCCAGAGTTGCTACTCCAAATCCCATCAATAAATGATAATGAGGTGTACCACTAATTTATAAGTGGTCTCACGCTGTGGACTAAACAAGAGCTCAAGTGATGTAACGTGGGGGACCTCACATTGGCCATAACCATGGCCGAATCGCTCATGGAGTATAAGGCGCCTTTTACATCCAAGTCGGACTCTTGTTCGAAGAACAAGGCCAATGATAGGGGAGATTGGGGAAAATTCAATCGATCGAATAGAAGCAAACCACCGGCAGGCCCTCTTAAAGCTCACATGGAGTCAAGCGGCAGGGGACAAAAGAAGGTGTGTACTTACAAATGTTTCTTCTACGACGGTCTATGCATGGCTTGGGATTGTCCGAACAATGCTAAATTAGCAACCCTTTACAAGGAGATGAACCAAAAGAGGAATCGTAATTGGGTTCATTATGAATCCTTATTTTCCTTAAGATCAAAAAGGTAAAGGAGTCTAAGGGAATAATGTTTGTGGATGTGAAGATCAACGGTATCACAATGAATGCACTTGTGGATATGGGATTGTTCGACCTATTCATATCCCAAGAGGCCACGAAAAAGCTGAATCTTCGGGTAGAGAAGAGTGGAACTAGTTGGCTCAAGACGTTAAACTCCAAGGAGGTCCTGACTAGCGGTGTGGCTAGGAACGTGGAGCTTCATCTTGATTCATAGTCTAACAAAGAAGACATCGAGGTTATCCCCTTAGATGACTTTGATTTCGTGTTGGGCCTAGGATTTTTCGATAGAATCAATACCGATATTCTACCATTTGTGGATTGCATTTGTATCTTGGACAAGCGGTGTCAATGTGGTTCCGATACATTGCGCGTCGAGTCGCGATCGAAAGGTGCTATTGACCATATAGCTTTCAAGGGGAGTTTGAAAGGGTGAAGTGACCTTCTTGGCAATGTTGAAGGTTGAGGATAATAAGGGAAGGGAGATGATGTTCTGACCGAGATGGTCCAAGTCCTTGATTCATTCCATGACGTGACGCCACTCAAGCTACCCAAGAAGCTCCCCCTTCGAAGGGAGGTCAATCATCAAATTGAGCTAGTGCCTAATGCTTGACTGCCTGTCATGGCGCCGTATCGCTTGGCACCTCCCAAATCGGAAGAACTAAGGAAGCAACTCAAAGAACTGCTCAATGCGGGTATATTCGGCCGTCCAAGGCTTTGTTCGGTATGCCGGTCTTGTTTCAGAAAAAGCATGATGAGTCACTCTAGATGTACATAGACTACTAGGCGCTGAATAAACTCACAATCAAGAGCAAGTACTCGATCCCACTCATTGGAGATCTATTCAATCAATTTGGAGGAGTTCAATGGTTCACTAAATTTAATCTCCGATTGGGTTACTATCAAGTATGGATTGCGGAAAAGGACGAGCCAAAGACCGTACGCGTGACAAGATATGGATCGTATGAGTCCCTTGTAATGTCATTCGACTTGACCAATGCTCTGGCTACATTTTGCACTCTCATAAACAAGGTACTCCACCTGTTCCTTGATTAGTTTGTTGTGGTTTACCTTGATGATATCGTTATGTATAGTCAAATGCTTGAGGAAAATGTCGAGCACTTGAGACAAGTTTTCCAAATCTTGTGCGAGAATGAGTTGTACATCAAGTGCGAGAAGTGTGCATTTGCCCAAAAGAAGGTTCCATTCTTAGGGAACATTCTTGGGGGAGGTTAAGAAAAAAAACAAAGAAAATTAAAAAATAAAACTTAAAAAAATAAAATATTTAAATATTAAAAAATATTAAAAAGTTGTCTATATTAGCACCAGTGAAGCCATGTGTCCATGTCAGATTTTCCGATTAGGTAAATCAGAATTGGCACTTAAATGATTGATTATTAAAATTTGTGACACTCTCGTGAACCTATTGAGCAATACAATAGAGAAGTAAAGATTGTAAATACCAATACCGCTATGGGTCACCCAAGAGTATTTAGCATTGTAAAATGGTCATTGCTGATAAAAAGTTTTGATACTCAAATGAGCGTCGTAAGAAAATTTTAGCACTCCTAGTGCTCTTATTCTTAATTAATGAAATCATGAACGTGAGAGATCCGAGAGGAAAAGCAAACCCACGCACAGCTAGAGGTGTGCATGGTCCGGGTGGGCGGTTCCCACCCTAGAACTAGGAACCACCCACTAAGGACCGGTTCCAAAAAATTGGATCCAGGAACCGTCCGTTGGTTCCATGGATCCACCCGTGAACCGGACCGCCGGTCCAGTCCGATTCCTGGGTGGATCCATGGAACCGGTCTCACAAGCAAGCAAAGAAAAGAAGCTCCACTAGACACATATCGAAAAGATGGTCTACTTAGAGATTTCGCAAATATTCTCGCGCTTTTTTCTTTACCTCTCTTGATAGGTTGCCTCAAATAGAACAATAAGAGTTATAAACATGGGGCTTCAAAATTTTAATTTTTTTTCAACCCAAAAAAATTATTTTTTATAATAAAAATTAATATATATATTATTATTATAATACCGGTCCGGTCCGGATGGGCAGGCGGGTGGATCCGCCCATGGAATCGGGAACCGGACCGGTACCCACCGGTTCCAATTTATTGGAACTAGGAACCGGACCGGTCCCTTTAGGATCCACTGGTTCCGAGTTGGTCCGGTCCGGGTCCGAGCGGTCCGGGCGGGTCCCGGTTCTTTTGCACACCCCTACGCACAGCCACGTGACTTTCTCTGGTTCACGTCTGCTTCTTCCTTCCTCCGTTCTCCATTCGCACTCGATCTTCACTCACTTATCATCACTCTCGTGCTTCTCTCTCTCTCTCTTTTCTGGCCGCTTCACCATCGCCATCATCAGCCTCTTCATCAAATAACACTTCTCTCTCTGTCTTTTCCCTATCTCATCGCACTTCACTGATCTGCTCTGCTCTGCTCTCCTCCTCCACACGCGATCATCCACGTTCTTCACGTTATATTTTGCATCGAGGGAATTATCATAATAGGAAAATGTAAAATTATCTTGAACAAGTGTTTACATGCCTCATTTGAATGTCATATAAAGAAATTATCTTTCATACGAGGAGCTTTAGATTGCATTTTCATAGAACTTCACACGTTAGGGAATAAAATCAACCAAGGTTGCATTAAAAATATTTTCCATAGAAGAAAATAAAGTATCAATAATTGGGTGTCAGCTTAATTTAGTGGAACCAAATTCTCACACTAGGATTCTCTGGTTTGCAAGGGTAAAAGCAATCTGCGACGCTTTGCTTTACCAAGCTCATGATCGGGCTAGAATGTATGTTAGTGGTGATTCTAAGACAATATCAAATCACTAAGAGAGACCAAGTTGCGATTGATAGGATTTGGTACGAAACGTAAGTACCACCTCTCGATGGGATTACTTGCACCCGTCTAATAATCCATTAGCCCCCTTAGGGTCCACTTCAATAGTGTCGTGACAAATTCAGGTACCTTCTTTTTTATTGCTAATTCAACATAATAACAACGTATTTAGATTTTCTAATATATATGTCTAGGGATTATAACTACCTAAATTTATTTTTTTGACTGAAGAGAGGGACTACGATTAGTGACTACCAACCATGAATCAATGATATGGGGGCACTGGTCGTCTTAATAGCAAACATTCATGACAGACGACTCATCGAGAGCGGAATTAATGGTACCGAACGGGCTCATTTTGAGGTGGAAACCTGCCTTCTTGACTCACTCTGACTAGGGTTCCTCTAATCCAGCCCATGGTGAGCTGGAGTGGCTGACGTGCTTGCGAATGATTTTTGTTTTTTTGTTTTGCTTTTCGTTTTCCAATTTTTCATGTTTTTCTTTCGGATTGCATTCGCGTGATTATCTTATTTTGAAAAGTTTTTGACAAAGTCTGACCTCAGATAAAATGGGTCAAACTTAAAAAGTTATAGGGCAAAAAATTAGGTGTTTATAAAACTAACCTGGTAATCCCAGCTATTTTAGGTAACTTAGGTCCATCAATTTCTTGAGCAATAATATCATCATTTCTATTTTATTGGAAGTCCAAGTATCTGGCAACACATCACTCTACCTAAAAGAGAACATGCAAAATTGCACATTGATCATGTAGAGTAAGGGGCTTTAAAAGAATGTCTGTCACATATGTAGACATAATTCCAACATGTAAATCCGCGTAGCAGATGATGCAGAATGGCTCCATGCGCTACCTAATTCTCGCCATGTTTGGTAAAGTTCAACTTCTCTTCAATTGAGAAACCTACTCACGATCTAGATTTGGGGGCCAAAGTTGCCCGGATCAAGATTCACATGGACCAAGTCAATCGCCACCTTCAATCATGTAGCGCCTACGTGGGTCTCAAATGAGTCCATGAGAAACCAATTATTGCGATTGCTTATAATCCATAAACCGTGGTCAGGGAAAAAGGAAATACGAGCGAAGTATCATAAAATGTCAAGGAAATGGATTCGACGTATGTAATTGACTATATGGTAAAGGAAAAAAAGAAAGAAGTATATATCGGTAGTGTAAAACATTGTTGCGAAACAAATGAAGAATCGAATGAGCTCTTCAAGTTTACCTTTACAAGATAAGAAAAATTCAAGTAAGCTTAGCAGCCGTCGAATGCCAATGCTTGTACTTAACTTCTATGCCAGATGGTGCGATCTTAGGTTGTTTTCTTCCACGCCGCAAGGGATCCAATTTCCACCAATGAAGGTGCCAAAACCAATGGTAGAACTTGCACTCATATTGTCCGGCGGTAGAGCATGTTCGTTTGAATCACATAAGATGGACGGTCAGCTCCATTTGAATTGATTCGACGGTTTTCCTTGCTTAGACACGACGTTTGCCCCATCTTCATTTTTGCATGATCACATCAGAGGGTTGCTCATGGTTATCTGTCTCATCATATTGGTCTTCCTTGGGTGGACACAATGATGTGCATGGATATGGATCCGATATTGGATTTGATTCACATTCTCCTGTGAGGAACTCATGAAACTTTCATTAATTCACATGATAATGATACAAACAGTCTATAAACTTAGGCTCAATGTGCAATTCGGTGCCTGAACTTTTAATTTATTCAATGTGGTCATTGAACTTTAATCCAATATATAATGTGGTCTTTGAACTTTTAATTTATTTAAGGTAATTTCTGAACTTTTGGTATATGTTTAATATAGTCCCTCAACTGTATGAAGATGTTTAATGTAGTTTTTCCATTAATTCAAGATCAGGGATTATATTGAACATTTTCGTACATTTTTATAGATTGTATTGAACATGTACTGAAGTTTATAAATTATATTGAACAAATTAATAGTTCAGGGATCCAACTGTATATTTGGTCAAAATTTAGGAATTATTTGTGTCATTATCCCTCAATTCACTTGCAGGAGAATTTTCAAATAACAAACCGAGTGCCTTGAATGGGTAGGACGTCAAATATAACATGACGAGAGATATACCTGCCACCTGTTAAGAAAACTCCTAGTTTTGATGCTTACAAAACATTTTATGAATGATATTTATATCAATCTCCTGAAGGAAAAGCACACAGAATGACATAGGCTTTAAAGTCTGCTAGTAGCAGAAGATAAAGCATGAGATGTCTTAGAGTCGACCGTACCAGACGGAAAGACTCATCCCGGGACCGAGATTTAAGGTCGACCGTACTGGAGGCGAGATTTAAGTCGACCGTACCTGAGGCCGAGATTTTAAGTACGAACGAACCAGGAGCGAAAATCTAGGCGGACTCGGAACTTAAGACCGTCGGACTTAAGATGAACTTACACGATAAGATCACCAACGGTAGAGTATTTCACTTACCTTATTTATATTGATTCTGTTATACTAATCTGATTGACAGGATCAATTAGTGGGCAACTTCCAAATAAGAATAGAGCACTTATGGAAGCCCAGATTCTGATTGTATGAGCGAACAGAATCTAAAGGGATCTGATTTACCCTCAACGGTCAAAAAGACTTGTTTTATAAAGTCTGTCCAAGAAAGGGAAGACAAAACCCTCAAGGAAAGAGCCAACGGTCGAGTGTGGCTTGGAGAGTATTTAAGGATAGGTTGAGACTTAGGGGTAGATAAGATGAACATTATTCCAAAGCTGATTCCGTTCTTCAATTGTTGTTCATAGTGCGTATTTGAGTGATCTTAGTGTTTTACAAAAGAGAGTGACTTAGTGAGACAGATCATCACCAAGTACAAACACTCGAGAGTGTGTAATCACCGTTGATCATATAGTGAAATACAGCCGATTGGCTGGTCACCCGGAGAGTGGACGTAGGCTTGTCAAAAGCCGAACCACTATAAACAGTGTTTGCAACCTTCTCTAACTCTCTCTACTTGATTTCAATTCGTTGATTGCAAAAGTTATATATATTTGTGTGAATAATCTCTCTACACCTATTCACCCCCCTCTAGGTGTTTATACTAGTTATATCAATTGGTATCAGAGCCTCGTGCTCGAGATCTTGAAGTGTTTATTACTTCTGAGTTAAAGATCCTCTATGGCTACTATTCTTGCACCAGGTTTGATTGAGGGGCAAAGCAACACTCGTCCTCCCTACTTTGACGGCAAAGACAACAATATTTGGAAGAATAAAATGAAGGCCTTTCTCAGATCGAAAGATCCACTTGAATGGGATGTGGTTGAAAGGGGAATTGACCCCACTGACAAAACCGGAAAAACGTCAAAGAGAAACGATGGGAAAGAAACGAGAAACATCAGCCACCATCTCTCCGAGGAAGAAATGACAAAGAGACAAACTCTCGATGCTAAGGCTATCTACTCTACGTATTGTGCTTTATCACCTAATGAATATAATCGAATATCTTCGTGTGATACAGCAATGGAAGTTTGGGATAGACTACATGTGACATACGAAGGAACTGATCGTGTCAAGGAGACCAAAGTAAATATATTACTTGGTCAATATGAATCTTTCAAGATGAAATAGGGAGAATCCATAGGAGACATGTTCAGTCGGTTTACAGAAATTGTAAACGGTTTGGCATATCAAGGACAACCTGTTCCTGGATCAATGAAGGTCAACAAACTTCTGAGAGGACTGTTAAAAGAATGGAACAATGTGAAGACATCTATCAGAGAAACTCTGCGAATTTCACCACTGACAGTTGATGAGCTCGTTGGTACTCTGCAGTCCTATGAAGCAGAACAAATGAACGAGGAAGTGGAATCTAGAGGTAAAAAGTCCATTGCTCTTAAGTCTAACATTGATTCGATGTTCTGATTCGAGGAAGAAACTGGATGACGAAGAACTTGCACGCTGATCGAAAAGTGAGGAAGTTAAACAAGAAAGGCGGGAAGTTCAACAACGGGAAACAAAACAGCATAAATGGACAACACGTAACGGGCGATGACGTGGAAGATTATGCCAAAGATGTCATTTGTTTTGAATGTAAGAAAAATGGTCATATTAAACAGAATTGTCCTAAGCTCAAAAAGAACAAAGGGAAATTCGAGAAATACAATAAGGCCCTGAAAGCTGAAACATGGAGTGACACAGAAGTTGAGGACAGTGAAGACGAATATGGCAACATCTGTCTTATGGCCCATTCGGACTCGGACTCGAAAAGCAGATTCGGGATCGGACTCGGATTCGAGACGAGAAAAATCGAGGTAAATCATTCGATATCCCAATAGAAATCTCGAGATTACATAAATGAGCTATGTTTAAATTTAAAAACTACCTTGAAAAAGATCTCCAGTTTAAAAGTGGAAAATCGTAAGTTGAGTCATCGAATTGTTCGTTAAAAGGAAAATTTAATGATCTCAAAAAGGAATTTTTCAGAACTGGAGGAAAGTCGTGATTCATTTTTAAATGAAAGTGAGTCTCTTAAAAAGGAACTTTTAGAAATAAAGAAAAATCAAAGTTCTTTACAAAATGAGAATCTATTTCTTAGAAAGGAAATTTCGAATATTAATGCAAAGTTTTTCGTAGGGACGAAAAACTGCAGCATATTCTTTCTATCCAAATTCCTTATTATGATAAGTCAGGACTTGGGTTTTGCAAGGAAAGTAAATCGTTAATTGATTTTCCTAAAGTTAAGGAAATAATTAAACAGAGACCTTCTCGACAGACTTACAATAATCATTTTAAATTTTTTTTTGTTAAATCTGTTGGTCAAGAAAATCTAAAGTGTTCTAATTGTGGAGAAAGAGAACATTTTGAGAATAAATGTCCTAAAGTCTGGAGACCTGTTCAAAAGAAATGGATAGAAAAAGCTTATACTACTAACTGCAATGGACCCAAGAAAATTTGGGTACCAAAGAAAAAATGAGTATGTGTGAACATTGTAGGTAAGCTTCAGAAGTAAGAAGAAATGGTATTTGGACAGTGGATGTTCAAGACATATGACAGGAGACTCAAAGATGTTCATTGGATTCGAAAGAATCAAGGGAGGAACGATTTCGTTTGGAGGAAACACCAAAGGAAACATTATAGGATCAGGAAGCTGTCAAGATCGGTAGCTTAATCATCAACAACGTTTCTCTAGTCAAAGGATTAAACTACAATCTTCTGAGCATCAGCCAGTTATGTGATGCCGGCTTCAGAATAAACTTCAAAGAGAATCTATGTTCTGGAACAAGCAATGACTCTTCACAGACTTTTTTTCGGACGAAGGCATGGGAACATTTATCTTACGGACATAAATGAAGATATCTTGCAAAATGTCTATTATCAGTCAAGATGAAGCGAGATATGTGGCACCGCAAACTTGGGCATGTCAGCATGAAACAAATTTCCAAGCTTGCCAGCAAAAAGCTTGTTCGTGGCTTACCTTCACTAAGTTACAAGAAAACAGAGCTTTGCTCTGCATGTACACTGGGAAAATAGGTAAGAAGCTCATTCAAGTCTATAAAACAGATTTCTACTAATCATGTGTTACAGCTTCTTCACATGGACTTATTTGGACCAACCAGAACCCAGAGCATTGGAGGTAAAAAGTACTGTCTTGTGATAGTAGATGATTACTTTCGATTTACATGGGTATATTTTTTAGCAAATAAAGGAGATACCTTCTCATATTTTTCAATATTTGCAAAGAGGGTCCAAAATGAAAAAGGGTACTCTATTTCAAGTATAAAAACAGATCATGGGGGAGAATTTGAGAATCAAGACTTTGCAAATTTTTATGACAAAAATGGTATACAGCATACTTTTTCATCTCCCTACACTCCAGAACAAAATGGAGTGGTGGAAAGAAAAATAGGTCTTTGCGGGAAATGGCTAGAACATTGCTTATAGAAAGCAAGGTGGCAACTCGGTTACGGACGAAGCAGGTTACTTCTTGTCATATTATTAACGAGTATTTCTTAGACCAATTCTTGAGAAAACCCCTATGAGATTTTTAAGGAAAGAAAACCTATTGTTTCCTACTTTTGAATCTTTGGTTGTCTATGTTATATCCTTAAAAATATTAATCATCAACCTAGTAAGTTTGAAGAAAGGTCAGATGAAGATATTTTTATGGGCTATTCAAACTCTAGTAAAGCATATAGAGTGTTCAACAAGAACACTCAGACAGTGGAAGAATCCATGAACGTAAAGTTTCTGGAGAAAGAAGTTTCAAAACAGAGCAGTACAGTAAATGAAGAATCAGATGCTGCTCCTAAAAGATTTGGTCTCAACAAAGAAGCAGAATCTTCCCAGGAAATAGTCAAAGGAGCAACTCATGAAGAACAAGTAATTCAGTCTGACATTCCTGCATCAACAGAAGATTCTAATAATGATGAAGTTCCAAACCGAAACTGGAAGCATAAGTCTAGTCATCCTAAGGAGCTTGTGATTGGAAACATCAATGAGGGGATTCAAACCAGATCAAGAAACAAAAAGGACACAGGTATCGTTGCATTGATTTCCGAAATTGAACCCAAAGGAATTAATGAAGCTCTGGAAAATGAAAGCTGGATTGAGGCAATGCAAGAAGAGCTCCAACAGTTCAAGAGAAATGTTGTATAGGAATTGGTGCCCAAACCCAAAGGAAGAACTATCATTGGTACTAAATGGGTTTTCAGAAACAAAGTCAATGAACTTGGAAAAGTCACCAGAAACAAGGCAAGGCTCGTGGCAAAAGGTTATTCTCAATCTAAAGGAATAGACTATGATGAAACCTATGCCCCAGTTGCAAGACTAGAAGCAATCAGACTACTACTTGCCTATGCTTGCTATCAAAATTTCAAGCTATATCAAATGGACGTGAAAAGTGCTTTTCTAAATGGGTTTATCAAAGAAGAAGTATTTGTAGAGCAGCCTCCTGGTTTTGAAGAACCAAGAAAGCCAGACCATGTATACAGATTAAAGAAGGCACTTTACGGTCTGAAACAGGCACCTCGAGCTTGGTATGAACGATTGAGCAAGTTTCTACTAGACAATAAATTCAAGAAAGGTATGGTAAATACAACCTTGTTCATTAAGAAGGAAGGTAAAGATATCTTTTGTTGGTACAAATTTATGTAGATGATATTATTTTTGGTTCATCTAATGAGCACTTGTGCAAGAACTTCTCAAAGTCTATGTAGGAAGAATTTGAAATGAGCATGATGGGAGAATTGACATTCTTTCTAGGACTTCAGGTCAATCAAACAAAACGTGGAACTTTTATCAATCAAGAAAATTATGCCAAAGACTTGATTAAAAAGTTTGGAATGGAGAACTGCAAGAAGATTGAAACTCCAATGGCAAACTCCATCAAACTAGATCAGGATGAAACAGGAAAGAAGGTTGATCAGAAGAATTATAGAAGCATGATCGGTTCTCTTCTCTACCTTACTGCATTTAGACCAGATATTCTATATAGTGTTTGTCTTTGTGCGAGATTTCAAGTGGATCCTAAAGAATCACATCTTTCTGTTGTTAAACGTATAATTAAGTATATAGCCACTTATCCAAACTTGGGGTTATGGTATCCAAAAGAAACAGACTTTACTCTTCTTGGCTACTCGGATGCAGATTTAGCGAGGCTGCAAAATAGACGAAAAGAGTACTTGGGAACATGCCAACTTAAGGAAAAATGCTAGTTTCATGGTTCTCTAAAAAGCAGAATACTGTGGCTCTATCAACAGCAGAAGCAGAATATGTAGCACTTGGAAACTGTTGTTCACAGATTCTTTGGATGAGACAGCAACTAAGAGACTATGGAAAGGAAGAATCCTGTATAGAAATAAGATGTGATAATACGAGTGCCATAAACCTCACCAAGAATCCAATCCTACACTCCAGGGCAAAGCACATTGAGATCAAACATCACTTTATTAGAGACCATGTGCAAAATGGAGATATATATGTGGAATTCATTGATTCTAAGAATCAATTAGCAGATATCTTCACAAAGCCCATTTGGACAAAGGTACATTCGATTCAATATGTGGGAGATTAAATATTATTAACCCTTTTTTATAAATTCTATGAGAACAGGACAAAGTCTGATGGAAGCAATCGTTTGGACAGACTAGTCTTCGAAGAAGATTGAAAAAGGAAATAATGGTATTTTGGGTTGGTATGTTATTTCCTTAATTAAATCTGGTAAATCTTTATTAGTAAGTTTTTGATATGCATGGTTGATTTGCATATGTCTATGATGATTGAATATTCTTGTTAAGTTTAGAATAACTGCCATTTTAATTTGTTTTGGGTTGTGACTGTTCACTTGTTCTCCTAACGAAGGGCATAAAAACGACTAAAAGTCGGGTCTTTTCCTCACAACTCCTCAGAATGTTTTGTTTACAAACCCTAACAGAGAAAAACGTTTTCTAAATCAATCTTCTCCAAAACCAACTTTCTCCGAACATGGCCTTGAGATCCTCCGTATCCAGATCAAGATCTCCATCTCCAAGAAGAAGATCAAACAGGATTGCTGGGAGAGGAGGAAGAAGAGTCGACGGAGGACAGACGCATTTCGACCTCACACAGACTTCCGAAGATACTCAAGGACAATCTCCAAGAGTTTCTTCTCAAAGAAATGAAAATGATACTGAGGAATCTCCAACTGCTATCCGCTCACAATCTGAAGAAAGGAATTTCTCACGTAGAGGTACGTCTGGACTAACTCTATCCACACCCACTGAAAGTCCTCATGTAGTAATGAGGAGATATGAGAAATTAGTCCAAAGAAATGTTAGGGATGATGTCAAACTGTTTTTCTTGAGAGAAAAAGGGTATGCGAATGAACTCCGTCTTATTCAAGCAGTACAGGCCACAGAATCACCATCTACTCGTAGAGAACGAGTAAGTGATAAAGGGAGAAGCAGAGATAATGTAAAGGAAGATGATGAGAATATTTACAGAAATTTTGAAGTGAGAATGGGAATAGCCGCTGTAGCCCGAAACACAACCAGGAAATTATTCCGATCCAGAGAGCATAAGACTTTCTTTAACAGACTAATGGATGGAGGAATCATGAACCACAAAATTGTGGATTTTGATTATTTGGATGCTGCTGAAGTGAATCTGCGAGAATGCTTTGAAAAATTGCAAATGGACTAATTTTGCACTGATTCTGCTGCTGTTTATCCTGAATTAACAGCATATTTTTACTCGAATTTGACATTTCTATCTCCAAACAGAATGCAATTCAGTGTGAATGACAGGTTCTATGATGTTAGTTCAGACACTCTGGCTGACATTATAAAAGTTGAAAGATGAGCATTCAGGCCAATAGACGTCTCTTATGAAACATTTTGTAAGTTTCTTACAAAGTCTGTAAGGGCCACTATAACTTATCCTCTTCTAACTTCTGCAAGAACTATTTTGCATAAGATCATTATCAGCTGTGTTCGTCCAAAAGCCTCATCAAAGACTGATGTATCTAAATTTGAGGCCAAACTAATGTGGGTTATTGAAAAGAGAGTACTGTTCTCACTGCCTCACACAATAATATTGCATATGTATCGGACAGTGTCGAAGAACAAAGGACAGCTACCCTATGGAGCTTTAGTGACAAGGATCTTTGATCATCTTAAGATAGACATACCCAGAAGATTCAGCACTAAAACTCTTCCCACAATGGTCATTGATATGAAAATGATCAATAAGATGAGACTGAAGGATGTTGCAGAGACATGGAGACGAAAAGAAAAGGAATTGGCTAGAGCAGAGACAGCAAAACGAAAAGGAAAAGAATTAGCTGCTGCTGAGCCAAGTTCTAAAAGGATAAGACAACTCCTACTAGTAGATGAAGAAGATGAAGAAGAAAGTATCTCCGCAATTCTGGCAAATATGCGTCAAACTTCTCAGAGAATGTCTGAACCAGAAGCAGAAACACATGCAGAAAACATTCTCAGCATAGAACATGAGAAGAATGATGAATCTGAATCAGCGGATGATCCAAAAGAAGAAGAAGAAGAAGAAAAAGCAGAAGACGAAGAAGAAGGAGATGAGGATAGGGAAAAAGAGGAGCAATAGGGACAAAATGAAGCATCAACTCAGGGGGAGCATCATTCTGAAAATATTGAAATTCAAGTTCCTGCAGCTTCATCTAGGAATGCTGATTATCAGAAGATCTTAGCACTTCTAACTGAGATCAAGGATCGGCAGGTAGAAATGGAAACCTCCTTCACTAACAGACTGGAGACTCTCGAGAAGACAGTTAATAAGTGTATTGACAGGATTGAGAAGCCTGCATCAGATATGGAGGATTTCACCCTTGTTCGGACCCCAAATAAGAAAACATCTTAAAAACATCTTCTGCTTTAGAAACTGGTTTGTTTTTTTTTAACTGACTAACTCTTTTTTGAAGTTGACAAAAAGGGAGAGAGTAGATATGGCTAATTTTGATAATTTTGATAATTTTGACTTTTGATGCTTTGATGGATGGATGCATGACACAGTTGGCTTTATCATTGTGTTGATGCATGATACTATGATATGAAAGTTCTGATTATGCATGGCTAATGATATTTTCTTATATGCTGATTACACAGTACTGATAAAGTCTGAATCATGTTGAGCTGTGATATGAAATTATGTTGCTGCTGTATTGTCTATACATGATTGATATGAGCTATTCTTATGAGTTGAGCAGAATAGTTGGAAGCAGGCTCTATCTAACCATATTTTGCAAGGACATTAAGCCATATGTATAAAATGTTTTGTCGCCATAAAAAAGGGGGAGATTGTTGAGAAAACTCATAGTTTTGATGCTTACAAAACATTTTATGAATGATATTTATATCAATCTCTTGAAGGAAAAGTACACAGAATGACATAGGCTTTAAAGTCTGCTAGTAGCAGAAGATAAAGCATGAGATGTCTTAGAGTCGACCGTACGTGCACGGAAAGACTCATCCAGGCCCGAGATTTAAGTTTGACCGTACCATACTGAGATTTAAGTCTGACCGTACCAGACTGAGATTTTAAGTCTGAACGAACCAGACTGAAAATCTAGGCAGACTCAGAACTTAAGACCGTTAGACATAAGATGAACTTACACGATAAGATCACCAACGGTAGAGTATTTCACTTACCTTATTTATGTTGATTCTGTTATACTAATCTGATTGACAGGATCAATTAGTGGGCAACTTCCAAAGAATAATAGAGCACTTATGGAAGCCCAGATTCTGATTGTATGGGTGAACAGAATCTAAGGGGATCTGATCTACCCTCAACGGTCAAAAAGACTTGTCTTATAAAGTCTATCCAAGAAAGGGAAGACAAAACTCTCAAGGAAAGAGCCAACGGTAAAGTGTGGCTTGGAGAGTATTTAAGGATAGGTTGAGACTTAGGGGTAGATAAGATGAACATTATTCCAAAGCTGATTCCGTTCTTCAATTGTTGTTCATAGTGCGTATTTGAGTGATCTTAGTGTTTTACAAAAGAGAGTGACTTAGTGAGACAGATCATCACAAAGTACAAACACTCGAGAGTGTGTAATCACCGTTGATCATATAGTGAAATACAGCCGATTGGCTGATCGCCCGGAGAGTGGACGTAGGCTTGTCAAAAGCCGAACCACTATAAACAGTGTTTGCAATCTTCTCTAACTCTCTCTACGTGATTTCAATTCGTTGATTGCAAAAGTTATATATATTTGCGTGAATAATCTCTCTACACCTATTCACCCCCCCCCTCTAGGTGTTTATACTAGTTATATCACCACCGACTTATCGGATATTATGTACCCAAGAAAAACACAAGGCAACCATCGAAGCTTGATCTTATCTTCCGCATTATCCCTTAACTAAGCAGAACAATTTATCTCAGACGTCCGAAGGCTTCCATAATCTGGTGTTTTACGAAATAGCATCTCAACGGACTTCTCCAAGAGAGTGTCCGCCAAGGTAACCGATTATCAGCCATACCACGGTCCCAAAGGCTTTCACCCAATATCTCCTCGTAACTTCTCCATGAAACAACTGTTGCAGACAACACTTAATATGAGAAAGCAAGAAATGTCCTAATTGGACTTTGGTTTTGATCGACTCTGGTAAAGGAAATATTAAATTACCGACTTGAGCTTTGAAGACAGCTGGAGTCTTTCAAGGTGGCAAGCTGTTGGCCAGGTATGCAACTCTCATCCATATTCAATTCCATGATGAAGTCGGCAAATAAGAAGAAAAAGTTACGGCTAGATCCTTTCACGTTGAAGTCGGCCACTAGACTTCAATAGGTAGTGAAAACACCTATAAATGAGGCTTAGCATGAAGCATTGAAGATAAGTCACCATGAGCTTCAAAATAAGAGAGGCAACGCAGCCTGATAGAGAGAGAGAGAGTTACTTTGTGTGAGCGAGTTGTCCCCCGTGAGCAAGAGGAAAGATAGAACTGCTGGGTGTGTGCTTGTATCAGCTAGTTTGTTTTGAGTGTTTTGAGCATGGTATGAGACAATAATTTGAACGTTATACTTGTACCATAGTTTAGCATAACGAGTGTCTTGAGTTGTTTATTACAATTTTCTTGTGTTAACATCGCAACGCTTCCACATACACTACAAGTGGTATCACAGTAATGTTGTGCACTCAGCAACAACAACGTTATAGTAAGTTCTGCGATACTTCCATGTTGACACTCAGCGAGCCATTTCGTTCAGGAGTTTTGGGACAAGCACGCTGAATTTTAATTCCATGACGACATGAGATGAGCACGAAATTTCCCATCCGTAGAATCACTCCCTTAATTTCAACAAGTAAGCTGAAACACTTGATGACTCCGGGACAAGTCTGTTCTAACTGGGGATTATGTCTGGTCAATGATGTCTTCGAACTTATGACTCATGGTTTCAGGTTCTGAAATCGGAAGAGTTTCAAAAAGTTTCTATGACGAATGTCAAGTAAAAGAGGGCTTTCCCTTGTTAGGGTCGCCTGGTTTGGTTGAGGCACGAAAACTGTTGCAGACGAAGGTTCAACATGAACTGCCTGTAGTTGACACTGGGTTATTGATGGTGGGGACGGCGGCGGAGAAAGACGAAAATGGAGGAGCAGGACAACGACCGTGGTAGTTTGACGTTGCTGGTGGTGCAGGTAATACCCTGGAAGATGGCGTGATGTGAGCTCGAGAAACTCGTCCGCGTGAGTTTGTCCCACCTGAAGGATTCTTGGTAATCTACGCGATGAGATTGTGAATCGAATCACTGCGCTAGGCGAGAGTTTGCGCTAACTCAATCTAGGTTCTGAATTCTGATACTAAATTAGAAAAATGTAGAAGATGGAATTGTGTATTACTTAGACAAATGAGTCTTACACCAAGTACTTATGCCCAACAATAAGCACAAGAAAGAGAGTAATATAACAAAAAAATTAATTGACGTAGGAAATAATCGAAATTCTAACATCAACTAAAATCTCGTACAATCCAGCAAAATCTCATAGTAGTCTAACAATATCCAACATATAATACCTAAAACATCATCTAATGCTAACGGATGATAATAGTACATAAAGGGTTGTATTGCCTAGTGTGCTGGCTCCAAAAGATCTATGTTACTTCAAAAGTAGGGAAATCATTGTCCTAATGCACTCATTGCATCCTTGAAAAGTAATTCGATTGTTTGTCCCCGTCAACGTTGAAATAAACTACTAAATTGTCGAAAGTCAGGCTCAGTAAAACAACCAAAACCTTAAAATCAGCCAAAAAGAACCGCCTAAATTCACAATTCATCAATTGTGGACCAGAGAGATATAAAAGTAATTCGTATCTAATGATGATACGAAGGATGGCAGATGCTACGATAATGGCTTTGGGGAATGAGAGGTGTGGCGACCGCAAAAAGTGATCGGTACAGTTTGCATCAAGATATCAAATCTTATGTCATGATCATAATGGAAGACCGAATGGGGTTTAGGAAGCTCCTTCTACAGGCGAGGCATAATGGGAACGAAAGGGGCAAGGGACGAGAAACCCTAGCCTAGAGCAATAGTGGGGAGATTGAGTGTCAAAATAGAGGACTAGGCATTCGAGGTGACAACTTTTCTTGATAAATCTAAGTTGATGAACAAAGTAATCAATGATGTGCAATGAAGTTTATTTTTCACAATTCTCTAACATCACCTCTATATAAATGATATCTAAATTTTTTTTATTTCTAATTCATTACAAAATTTTACCTAGAAGAAGAAGATTTTACTATTAATCATTGCGCTCGGGATGTTGCCTATGATGAATAGTCTCATTCCCATAAAGGCAAGCTAGAGGTATGGTAAAGACGAGAAGCAGTCGATAAAGTTCGGCATCATAATATCAAATCTCAAGTAATGATTATGATGAAAGACCAAATGGGTTTGGGAAGCTCCTTCGACGGGCGAGGCACAAAGGGAACAAGAGGGGCAGGACACGTGAAACCCTAGCCTAGGATAATAGTGGTGAGACGGGGTGTCAAAAGAAGAGAGGAATTGAATAACGAGAGTGGAGAAGCTGCTCCAATTCGGGAGTGATGGTGGAAAAGATCTTTTCACGGCTGACCTGACTCATTCCAGTCCCCTGATTTTGCACGACATTATGGAAAAATCCACATGCGTGGTTCTCAAAACTTCTTCGCTCGAGTTGGGTATGATGCCACCATGGAAGTGAGTTGATTGAGGATTTGATTGACTGATTGGGGCCGAAAGTGCGAGTGTTCCTTTTTTCCCATTTCTCAAATGTTTGGTAGTGGGCACGAATTAAATCAAAACGAGTATGACACCGTGCATGTTGCTTCTACTCAAATGGAAGTCCGAGGTTTCCACACACAATTATGTGATATCTATAGACATGGACAGTGTGAATTGTTTTTTTGTAATGTGCATAATGCCATCATGAAATATCGCAGCGGAGTGAAGCCTCGTGCACATAGATGAAAGTGAATATGGTAGAATCAATTTATATATCATTCAAGGATTTTGGGAGCACCAATGAATAAATGTTGATACGGGGCCTCATATCAATTAATAAGGAAAATTTTTGGTAAAATCTAAGTATACTAACATCGTTCTTGTAAATTGTGACTATTGTCTATTTTATGCGCATAATGTTAACAAGTAACAATCTCGTTTATGTTTTTCTTGGCGTATGATTTTATTACAGTTTCAAAACATTCAGTGGTGTTGTTCCCATTAGATACAACGTACAAGAGTGATTCATCCATTGATGGCTAAAAATAAAATTACAAATAATATATATATATATAATGATGTATATATCATTTAATCAAATGGATCAATTATAATGGGTGAAGGGACTACTTCCATTATAAGTTCACCATGGATTAGCTCAAGACTACTTCATCCCCATCGTTTATACAGGGCAGGGAGAGAACTTATGTTTTTATAAGAAATCGTCAAAGTTTTAGTAATAAATCTTCGACACAAATCTTTAAGACATCAAATGACAATTTCATTAGCCTCCATTAACAAGGGATTCAGAACTTCAAGATGAAATAAAAATTGATCGAGCTTTGCACATGTGAAGGAAAAGACATATATATCGTTATAAAAAAATGAGTCAACAAAAAATATTAAAATTCGAAAATTTGACTCGGATCAATATGACCATGAAATTAGTAGTATATTTGTTAATATCTTTAAAACGGGGGGAAATGATATGTGTGAAAAACGTTTACATAGTATCGGATAGGTTTTTAGGTCCACCTCCTAGTTTAGGTATAGAAGCGATGTGATGTGTATAAAGTTCTATAGACAAAGACAAAGGAATTGTGTATTAATAAGATGAATAATTTTTTACATTTAAAGGGTATTACATCTGAACAACATGCACATTAGAAGAAGTAAACTAACAAATAAACTGGCTAACATAGGAGATAACGTTATTAGGACTACAATCTCATAAAATCCAACGAAATCTTGTAATGTGATGACAATGGATTACCATTTTTCGTCAAATAATTCTTTTAGGAAGATGGGTGCTAGACAATGGCTTGCCTTCACGGAAATGAGAGGTGGTAAGGGTTGAGTAGCAATCGGTGAAATTCGTGAGTATAATCACAATATCAAATCTCATTCATTGATCAAGATGGAATGCCAAATTGTTGGAGTCAACACCTAATTTGAGACAGAAAGAAAAGTCCTAATTGGACTTTGGTCTTTAAGCGTCTCTCCCTCTCTATTTCCCTAGAAGCCGCGAGTTGCAGCAGAAGAAAAGTTCAACTTGCTAAGAATTGTGTGGGCAATTTCCTCCACCGACTGAGAACTCATGGTCAAAAAGCAAAAAGGGGCTCATAAGATATTATAAAATATGTTGAGAAGTGTCTGGACTTCTAGCTTTATCAAGCACAAGTTGTCAACTTTGATGAAGGAACGAGAAGGGAAAGCCAACCTGTCTTCTTCTCATTGGGTCGGTGATTTTGCCTCTTTCACATGTTGAAGGCGGCAACAAGGGCGGCAACTTTTATATATATAAAGACGTTAGGAGCCCTTTTAAAAAAAGAAGAGGGAGGCTAGAACAGAAGAAGAAAAGAGTTGGCCTCAGCAGAGAGAGCCATAGGGTGAGCCTCAGAGAATTGCGAAAGGGTTCCTATGGACTAAAGCTCGAGACTTAAGCAGCAAATTTATGGCAAGTATGCTTACCCACATACGGCTCTCCTGGCCTTAATAAAGATTGCCTGTTAGCCACCAAGTTCCTTCTCAAGTCTCAGACTCAGACCATAGTAATCTCTAGAATATCGGAAATTCTGATGCACAGGATCCCAAAAGGACAAGTGTAGAGCATACTCCAAGATTTTTCTCAATCATAATGTTCGTTCAAAACCAACGTCCAAAACTAGAAGAGAATTGGAGTGTTTAGAAGATCATGTTGATAGTAGAGTACACAACACGCTTCTTGTTTCACTCTCTGGTTTTTACAATGGAGACTCCTTGCTTATAAAGGCAAAGGAGGATACAAACGACAAGAGTAGGCAAACTGGCCATGCTCGACATAATTATGGGAACATACTAGCCATTTATGGGCTACACACAGAGGGAATCCTAAAGAAATTCCGTGACAGGCTATAAACAGTGATTTTGCGCCTCATGCTACAGTGAATAGTTGGTTAGGTGAACAGGGAATAGTGAACAGTGACCGTTAATACAGTGATTTCGGAGTGGCTTTTATTTGTCTCTTCCGTCTCTAGCGTTGTAGTCATAGTCTAAATCATCAGAGCTATGAACTAGCTGTGCTTTGAGGATTTCGTCTTCATCTATGTCAGAGGGACTAGAGCTTCCGTCTTTTTCTCTTTTGAAGGCACGAATGAGATTCTCAATCTCTTCTGCCGACAGGTCGGGTTGGCAGGAGGAGCTAGCACCGAAAGGATCAGAAAAGGGTTCGCTGAAGGTGCCATAATTTTGGGTGTCTCCCCAAGGGTCTTAAAAGAGTGGCCCCCCCAAGGGTCATAGGAGGTGGAGGAGTCTGGATTGTTTTGTCTGAAGATATTGAGAGCTTCTTGGATTTCATTTCTTACCGGGTCCCAAGCTTCAAGGTGATCCCAGGACATAGGGGCATTTGCGGGAGGTCATGCTTCTGGTGGGATGATGCGATTTTCTTGACATAGAATTCTCCGGAGCTCTCGTGATGCGGGCCTGCTGGTGGAGATGGAATATGGGAGAGTCTAATAGATCCGTGCAACTTCTTGGAAAACTTGGGGCCGGTAGGTTGAAGTTCCTGCAAGAGAAAGTTTGTCAGAAATCCATCGAGTGGGATGGCAAAATGTCCATGGTCGGTGGAACGGGACAACAGTGTGTCTTTCTAATTCTGGCCTTCCTTGACGATTCTAGATTTTGAAGAGTTCTTTCCAATAACTGAGCAGTTTGAACCATGTGAGGACATCCATGAGATATTTCTAGTTGTGTTTTTGACCGGCTTGGTCTTTTGTAAGAACCTGCAAAATTTTGTCAGTAGGAAATTCAATAACTATGGTGTACAGGTTGAACATGTACCAAAATAACCATTTTAGATCTTCTGAAAATTCATCATCAGGAGACCATTTGAGGGGATGAAAAAATGGTTATCGAGGATGAAGTCCGTCGGGTTTAAGCATTAATCCTCCATAATCACGAAAGATCCTAAGGTGATATTCCCACATGAATTCTTGGAGTTTCTCTGTGAGTGTATTGTCTCGGATTGCAAGTGGGACATCAGGAGGATACTTGAGACTCGGCTATCCACCGTTTATGTTGGTGGTGTGGTATGTTTCAAGAAAAGGTTCCTTTTTGACATACATGTTGATTGCCTCCAAAGGTTCTTTGGGTCTGGATAGGAAGTCAGCAAGGACGTTCTTAGTGCCTGCAATATGTTTGACTTCAAAGGAGTATTTGGAGAACCATTCAGCCCATCGGAGCAACTGTGGATGAGGAACCTACTTCTGTTTGAATCTTAACATTTGAGGAAAGGAGGACATACCCATTTCGACGAGGAAATGATGTCCAATGAGATGGAATTCGAATTTTTGATTCCATACTTGACTGCAAGTATCTCCTTAAAAGTGGAGTTGTAGTGGATTTTTGCGTGAGAGAATCGACCACTTTTATAGGCACAAATATGCCTAATGCCATCAATTTCTTCGAAGAGAATGGCTGCCCAGTATTTGTCGCTGGCATCAGTTTGGAGAATCCGTTTGCCAGTTGAGGGGATTTTCAAAGGAGAAAGGTGCTGCAGAGTTTGTTTAAGCCGAGAAACAGCTTGAGTCTGCTTTTGTCCCCATGGGGGAGTATCTTTTTTGAGCATTCTTTAGAGTGGGCGGAGAGTTTTAGAAATTTGGGGAACAAAATCCCACAAATAATTGACGATGCCAAGAAATTGCTGGACTTGCTTAAGGGTGAAATCCTTTTCAGGAAATTTTTGAAGTTCATCAGCAATATGAGATTCAGGGTAATAGGTTCCTTCCTTGAGGCGCATGCCAAGGAATTCAATTTCCTTCTGGGCAAGAATCATTTTTTTTCTGGGAAAGCATAATTCCATGCTTTTTGACGATATCAACAAATTTGGTCAAAAGGAGACAATGAGACTCTTCATCAAGACTGAAGAAAAGAATATCATCAATATAAATCTGTGAATTGGACAGAATAGGTTCAAAAATTTTTGCACATAGCCTTTTGAAAAAGGGAAGGTGCGGTTTTGAGGCCAAAAGGGACAACTGTCCATTGGAAATGTTGATTTGGGATACAGAACCCGGTTTTGGGCCTGTCTGCTGGGTTAATACCCAATTGCCAAAATCCTGCCTTGAGGTCGAACTTCGAATAGATTTTTGCTTGGACAATGCTAAGAAAGAGAGAATTTCGATGGGGCAATGTAAATTTATGATCTTGAAGGAACTGATTCAGAGGCTGATAGTTGATTACTAATTTCATTTTTCCACGATTCTATTCAGTTCGCTTGTTGACATAGAATGCTTCACATGCCCATTGGGAGTCAGATGGTTTGATGAGACCTTGGGATAGTAGTTCTGCACATTCTTATTGAGCAAGTGCAAGGTGTTTTGGGCTCATCCGAGAATGACTGGCTTTTGTAGGGTTTATATCTTCATTCTTCTTGAAAAGAAGTTTGACATAAAAGAGAGGATTTTTCCATAAGGGCTAGGTGCAAGTTTGGGAAAACTGGGAATGAGTTTCAGCACAAGATGAGAGTAAACTTTGGATAATTGGGTCCAGAATGGCTGGTTGAAGGGTATAGAATATCTTGATATCCACAAATTCACGGAATTGGTTTTTGAAATGGAGTCCATTTGAAAGGATTCTAAGCCTTAGGAGTTGGGTTAAGATGTTCCAACCAATGATGATATCTTTGTCTTGAGATCTAGAACCAAGGACTTTAGTGGTAATTGAACACTGGGGAAAGAATTGGATGGTGATGGGTTTGCTACGATACTTGGTAGCGAAAGTGTCGCTAGAAGCCGAGTTGAAATACCTGGTATATGGTTTCCAAAATTCTTCTGGGAGAATCTTTGTGTCCAAGATGAAAGAGCTTGCTCCAGTATCGATGAGTGCCACAAGAGGGATTGGGTTATGGTATTTGGATAAGAGGATATGAATGGGAATGTATGGGTGGTGGATTGATTCAGTGATCTGAACTTCATCAGGAGAATCGGGGAAGAAGGTGAATACATCATTCTCAGAATCTGAAGCAAAGTCTGAGCTGTACGTCTGGATGGCACATAGAGTATCCTCTGAAAGTTGGTCATCTAAGGAGAAGACAGACTCAATGTTAGAGTCGTCAAGTTGTATTCTAGCGCTTTTGGCAATTTATCAATCAAGTGGCTTCCCCTTTTCTTCGCCTTTGGACAATTTTTGGCAAAGTGTCCTTTTTTGTTGCAAACATAACATTTGTCTTTGCTTCGCTTCTTGGAAGAGTGATGGCGGTGTTTGCGCAAGAATTTCCACTTTCCTTTACCTTTTCCTTTGCGCGTCTTTTTGAAAGAGAACCGTTTAAAGTGTCTCTTTTTTTTTGCAGCCTGTGCAGGAAGGATCTGAGCAATCCTTGGGACATTTGATCTTCAATTCTGGTTTCAAGCATTCCTTGTCAAGATGTCTGTTTTCTTTTAGATAGCTCTGAAAAGCTTCTTTGCGTAGACAAAGTTAACGGATTATTGGCTATGTGATGAAATGATCGAGTCTTTATAACTCACGAATCTATATATATGTTGTTTAGGGTTCCCCATTTTATTTAACTCTCTACGTGCGATAAATGGGTTTAGACCCAAGAGTTGTAAACTTAAGCCCGTGCGTCTTGTAGCGTGTCTATTTCTAAGAGATCGCACACACAACCAATAAAAAGGGAGGAAGAGGGCTTAGGATTGTCTACACGTCAAGGTTGTTTTGCATCCAAAATCGAAGGTACAATTGGGAGTTTTCTATTTATTCTTTTACAAGGTTGAACCAAGCTTCCAAGACAATTGTTTTTGTTTTTGGGGTGTGCAAAAGAATTGGAAACTACCCGAATTGCCTAGAACTGGACTAGAGCCGATGGTTTCCATAAGGGCTGGTCCGATTCCCTATTTCAATTTAGTGGAACCAGTGAGCATTGGTCTAGTTCCCGATTCTAGGCATGGAACCGCCCACCTACCCACCCGAATTAGACCAGTGTGTATATATATATATATCAAGTAATTCTATCTCAATTACTTAATTATTTGGTAGTTTTTCAACCTAATATATATGTACATATATGTATATTTGTAGATATTGGACATTATTGACTAATTTTGTCTCTTGGGGGGTGTTATAGGTTTAACTCCCTACTCTCTTTTTTTCATTTTAATAATCCATTTATTTGTTTTCTCAACCAAAACAAAATAAACAAATGATTCATATTTTAACTTTTGTGGAGGTTAGGACTTTTCTAATTCTCCATATGTTTCCAATGTTGGGAATCCTTAAGACGACCACACCATAACCTTCAAAGAAATTAATTTTTTTTAGCTAGCGAGTATTTTCTATTCATTTTACCGTATAGTTTTCAATTCTTAATCAAAATCAATGACTCACAATTCAAGCCGAATATAAGGCCAAATAAGCTTTGGTGCTCTAAGTAGAAACTAGGGTTACCATGATATTAATTGATGAACGCAGTTTTGTAGGGATTGAGGACTTATTCCATGGACCTACACAGGAATCGGACCGAATTGGCGGTCCGGTTTCCGGATGGATCCATGGGACTAATGGGTGGGTCCTGATTCTAATTTTTTGGAACTGGTCCTTAGTAGGTAGTTCCCAAATCCAAGGTGGAAACCATCCATCTGGACCATGCTCACCCCTAATCTGTTCTCTGAGAGAGGGGGAAGGTTAGCAACATGCTTTGTAATTTGAAGATTGGTGATGGATTAACTTATAGGAAGGGGAGCTAGTGTACTTGTGTACGCTCATGGTTTGGTTGAATTGAATCTCTTCCACTCTAATTTTTTTGGGTCGAATACTCTGATTAAAGTTGATTAGTGGATTTCGTTGCCCTATGATTTTTCCCCTTCTACATTGAAAGAGCTTTTCACGTAAATATTGGCGTCATTATTTCTTCTAAATCCGTTCTTTTTACTTTCATTGTCTTATTGAGGTTGTTCTTGGTTGCCTTCTTCATTCTAGTAAATACCTGACATGGTTATTGAAGGTTCTTGTTTCATAACAATTTTTCCCCATAATTTGTGTTTACATATATAAATGACTGGCCGAACAAACTCCAGAGGTGCAAATTCTCGTATTTGAACGCTGGACTTTGAAATGAATCGTAATTTACTTGTATTGCTTAAAGTACAATACAAATATTTATACAACATATTGCTTAATAGAAAAAGAAAGAAAAGATTTATCTAATTATAAGAGATACACAAAACATTATGCTAGCTAAAAAAAAAATAACAAATCATAATCGATACGAAGAGACACACCAAATATTATAAAACATAATATAAATCTTTATCAAATCTTCGGTATACTCCTCCTTAAGTTGGCACATGGAGGTCATGAATGCTCAACTTTCTAATGAGAAATGTAAATCGATCTCGACCCAATGCCTTGGTCAAAATATTTGCCAATTGAAGTTTAAGGCACATGCTCAGTTCTAATGGCGTCCGACTGTACATGCTCACAAACAAAGTGGCAGTCCATCTCGATGTGCTTTATTTGTTTGTGAAACACCGGGTTTGCCGTGATGTGTAAGGCAGCTTGCTTGTCATTGTCGCGACCTCCCTCTCGCGTCCCGGGAGGCTAATGGCTCGGCTGAACGCCTTTTATCAGGGTTTTAGCTAGGGCTCTCCCAAGCCCACCAAATCATGACTTAAGGGTCAAGTTTTTTAACCTGCAATTTGATTTCAATAAAAAGGAGTCGCCACTAATCAGTTTGGAGTGGGTCGATTAGAAACCCAAGTAAAACATTGGGAGAAATATTTTACTTCTCGCGCAACAAGCATAAAACCAAGATCGGACTGATTACACTAGTTAATCACTAACGCCCTTCAGTACCTAATCTTGTTTAAACTCTCAGGTTTGGTATTTTTTGCCTTTTTCAAGGATTTTCCATGCATTGTTGAAACAAACATTTTTTGGCTTTTTCTATTTTTTTTGGAAAATATAAAATATTTTTGGGTTTTTCTGATTTTTTGGAAAATATAAAATATTTCTGGATTTTCTGATATTTTCGGAAATTATAAACTATTTTTCGGATTTTCGGATTTTTCTGGAAAATAAAATATTTTTTTATTTTTTAAATTATAATTTTATAATTAAAATAATAATATATTATTATAATAAATGACCGGACCCGGGTCGGGCTCTTGGTCCGACCCAGGTAGGGTTCGGCCCGACACGGGCCCGGGTTCGGCCTGACACGGGCCCGGGCTTCGGACTCGGCCCGGCATGGGCCTGGGCTTCAGAGGCTGGGCTGAGTTCGGCTAATGGGCTCGGTTCGCCTGGCCCAGTACCTGAAACAAAAAGAAATAATTAGTCAAGCCCAAGCCCAAATAAAACAAAGACTAGCCCAAGAAAGCAAAATAAGCCCAATAAGCATATTAATCTCAGCCCATAGCCCACAAAAACAAAACCCTAGCGGGTCGACCGGGTCGACGGGTTCGACCCGGTCATGACCCGACTCATGCCTTGCCCCCCTCTCTATCACAGGTTCTCCGCGGCGCTGAGAGGGTGGCCGAGCGTGTCCCGGCCTGGCCACGGCGAGCGGCGGCCACCGTCGCGAGCCCAGCGGATGGCACGACGAAGCGGCGGGAGCAAAGGCGACAGGTGACGTGAGGTTCGGCCGAGATCCGTGAGCGGCCGGGTCGTCACGGATCAGAATGGCATCGGACGAGGGCGGTGACGGGAACGACTCGCTGGCAGGAGAGACCGCGACGGCTACGCAGGCGGATGGCGACGGAAGCGACGCCGTCAAGCAGCCGTCGGTGGTTGAGCGGCAGTGGCGGAGTGGTGGTGCCGTCGGCCCGGCAACTCGCGTTGCGCGGTTGGCGCTTGGCCTGCAGCTCTCTCTCGGATCTCTGTTTCTCTCCGCCCTCAAATCTCTCTCTCGGATCTATTTCTCCCTCTCTCAGATCTGTTTCCTCTCTCTCTCAGCTCTCTCTCTCTCGCAGCTCTCTCTCGGATCGGCGGTCGCTCGTCTGGCCTCCTGGATGTCTCTCCAAGGGAAACCTTCCGAGCTCCTGCTTCTCCTCTCTTTCATTTCTGTTTTGCTTCTGTGTTGCTGCCTTTTCCCCTTCGATCGACCCCTCTATTTATAGGCGAGGAGCCCGGTTGACGGAGGTACTCCGACCGGCAATCCTCGGCGCGTCAGCCGATCTCTCTCTCGGCCGAACCGGGGCGTCTCATCCCCTCTTCTCCGTCGGCATTGAAAGCTTCTTGCCAAGACGTCCCTTCCACCCAGGTTTTGCGCCGGATCTCGCGCGGCGGCATTAATGGCGCATGCGAGACGTCCCTTTCCATCGCCGGCTGCTCTTCTCTCTCTGTCCGAGTTGTCTTCGCGCGTGAGCTGCAGAGACGGAGGAGGGAGGAGAAAGGAGGAAGGAAGGAGGAGGAAGAAGAAGGAGGGGCCGGGCCAAGGGAGTTAGGGGGCCAAATGGGCCTGGACCCAAGCGGAAGAAAAGAATGGGAAAGACGGGCCCGGGCCTGGGCCCGCGTGGACAAGAAGAAAGGAGGGAGAAGAGGGCTGGGCGTGAAAGCCCAGCCCCTCTATGGGCCTCTCTTTTTTTTTTCTTTTCTTTTTTTTTTTTTTTTTTTTACTCGAAAGTAAGGGAAAATAAATAGGAAAATCAAACTTAGTAAATGGGTACTTAGGTGATGCAAAAATCTTTTTGTTAGGGTCAAATTGAACCTAATTTTCTATGCAATTTAATTTTAATACCTACCAAAATTTAGGTGTCGTCAACAGTGCTTTTTTCTTTGAAGGTGAGTTCGCAGAGGTTGCCTTCAAAGACGAACTGATACCTAAATTTTATCCATGCATATGCAATAGATGATAGCTAACCTGGGACCAAGTGTCCAAAGCAAAAAATGGCAATAATGCATAATACATATTAAAATGGATAAGAAAAATACCTGCAATTACTTACCAGGAAAGAGTGATATGGGGTGTGAACCTCAAGTTTTTGGCAAGTATCAGGATATTTCCTTATCTGATGCTGATATAGAAAACGTACCTGTGATTGATGATATGGGGAAACTGCTTTTCCAAGATCCGAACCATTCTTCGGTCGCCTGTAGAAGCAATAAGTTGTTTGTCTAGAATCCGGACCTTTCTCCGGTCGCCTTGACGGGGGATTGCCTTTCCAGGACTCGGACCATTCTCCGGTCACCTGTAGAAGCAATGAGTTGTTTGTCTAGGACCCGAACCATTCTTCGGTTGCCTTGACGGGGGATTTCCTTTCCAGGACTCAGACCATTCTCTGGTCACCTGTAGAAGCAATGAGTTGTTTGTCTAGGACCCGAACCATTCTTCGGTCGCCTTGACGGGGGATTGCCTTTCCAGGACTCGGACCATTCTCCGGTCGCCTGTAGAAGCAATAAGTTGTTTGTCTAGGACCCGAACCATTCTTCGGTCGCTTGACGGGGATTGCCTTTCCGGAACCATTCTTCGCCGCAATGAGTTGTTTGTCGGGGACCCGAACCATTCTTCGCCGCCTTGCCTTGGGGGACTCGGACTCGGACCATTCTCCGGTCACCTATAGAAGCAAAGAGTTGTTTGTCTAGGACCAAAACCATTCTTCGGTCGCCTTGACGGGGGATTGCCTTTCCAGGACTCGGACCATTCTCCGGTCGCCTATAGAAGCGATAAACTTTTTGTCTAGGACTCGGACCTTTCTCCAGTTGCCTTGACGGGGGATTGCCTTTCTAAGACTCGGACCATTCTCTGGTCGCCTGTAGAAGTAATAAGTTGTTGGGTACCTGACCTCTTTCAGGGACACCAGTTTGTTTACCTGAACTTTCTCAGGGATGTACCAACTTTTCTCGGGACACAATCTTGTTAAGTGCTTGACTTTTCTCAAGGACACCAGTTTTTTTTTTTTTTTTTTTAATTACCTGGCTTCTGGCCATAGAGGCACGCCACGTCGGTAAAGAGGGACTCCGGGCTATGGAAGCATGCGGTGCCAATGAAGAGGGACTTACCTTATATGCTTGTAAAGGTCTCCTACCTCTTGATTAGTTGGAATATCGAGGATGCGCCTCAGATATCCCTGAAGGTCTCCCACCTCCTGGTAAGTTGGAATATCGAGGATGCGCCTCGGGTATCCCTAAAGGTCTCCCATCTCTTGGAAAGTTGGAATATCAAGGATGCACCTTGGATACTCCTGAAGGTCTCCCACCTTCTGGTAAGTTGGGAATATCGAGGACGCGCCTCGAGTATCCCTGAACGTCTCCCACCTCCTGGAAAGTTGGAATATCGAGGATGCACCTTGGATACTCCTGAAGGTCTCCCACCTCCCGATAAGTTGGGAATATCGAGGATGGACCTCGGGTATCCCTAAAGGTCTCCCACCTCCTGATAAGTTGGGAATATTGAGGACGCACCTGAGATATCCCTGAAGGTCTCCCAACTCTTGGTAAGTTGGGAATATCGAGGACGCACCTCGGATATCCCTAAAGGTCTCCCGCCTCCTGGTAAGTTGGAATATCGAGGATGCGCCTCAAATACTCCTAAAGGTCTCCCACCTCCTGGTAAGTTGGGAATATTGAGGACGCACCTCGGATACTCCTGAAGGTCTCTCACCTCTTGGTAAGTTGGGAATATCGAGGACGCACCTGAGATATCCCTGAAGGTCTCCCACCTCCTGGTAAATTGGGAAAATTCGAGGACGCACCTCGGGTATCCCTGAAGGTCTCCCACCTCCTAGTAAGTTGGAATATCGAGGACGCACCTGAGATATCCCTGAAGGTCTCCCACCTTCTGGTAAATTGGGAAAATTCGAGGACGTGCCTTGGGTATCCCTGAAGGTCTCCCACCTCCTGGTAAATTAGAACATCGAGGACGCACCTGAGATATCCCTGAAGGTCTCCCACCTTCTTGTAAATTGGGAAAATTCGAGGACGTGCCTCGGGTATCCCTGAAGGTCTCCCACCTCCTGGTAAATTGGAATATCGAGGACGCACCTGAGATATCCCTGAAGGTCTCCCACCTTCTGGTAAATTGGGAAAATTCGAGGACGTGCCTCGGGTATCCCTGAAGGTCTCCCACCTCCTGGTAAATTGGAATATCGAGGACGCACCTGAGATATCCTGAAGGTCTCCCACCTCCTGGTAAGTTACAGGCCTAATGATATCTCTGCTTTTCAAAGTATGTCTCCTATCAGACAAATATGCAATATGTGCAAATGATTTGTGCATACTGTAAATTTTTTTAATTCAAATGGGGTTCATGCATGACAATTTTTTTTGTCAGTTTTTATCACCAAAGTCCCACTGGGGAAAATTTTCAGAAAGACAATTCATACTCAGAATGAGAATGTCTTGAACATGTCAAATGAGGGGCCTTCAGTCTGAAAGGGCTTTCCACTCACTCTCATTGAAAAGGCTATTTTGTCCCGACCATTAATGCGGGATCATAGGAATCTCACCCTTTCACTATCATCATGGCGACAGGGATCCGAATATTCTCGCAAACGGTACGAATTTACCAATCTGAGAGGTCTTTGTTAGGACCGTAATGTAGGCTTGGTCAAAGGCTTAGCAAAGGGGACCACGAAGGTCAAGACTTATAGAAAGAAATGCTGCACAATCGTCTTCGGGTTTACAAGTCAAGAACCCTGCAAAAAGAGATAGGAATGATCTTGCTCATACTTCTTCGAGCGATGCTTATAAACATATGAATTCCTATGTTAATTCAAGTGCCCTAGTCGGAAGAGACTTTTACAAAGGGACACAACGTAAATTTGGCTCTCGGGTTGAGAAACAAATGGATTTATAGGCTCAAAAATGTGTACAAGAGGTGGTGATCATCTTGATGTTGTCACCGGTCTTCTTCCTCATCAATGGAGCTCGTCTTTTTAGAGACTTTTTTGCTCGAGCATCATTTTTTCTTGAGGGCATTGGCCTTGCTTTTATCGTGCACACCTTTTTTTTTTTCATGCCCCTAATTTTCATTTTCTTTGCTCTTTCAGGATTGTCTTAGACTCTCGATCTTCAGTTGGCGCTTTGGCTCATGCTGCTTGAATGATAGTAATCTTCTCTTTGCCCCACTGTGGGGAGTTGCTATCAGTATAGGTTTTTTTACAGACTCAATGGGGCTGTACAATGAATACAAGTGTGTAGAATAGAGAGAAAATTGCTCTTCGTCATTCTAGGGCACTTAAATTACCATGAGTGTTCATATGCAATAAAGACACCCAAAGATTAATGCAAGTGCAAGCAAGAAAATTCATATCCATTTTCTCACCTTGTGATGCCGTCCCTTCCTCCAATCTGCCCCAATGTGGGGAGGTTCTTGACAGAGGTAATATGAAAGAAACTTCACCATGGCATGGGGCTTAAAGGGGTTAAGCAATGGATAACCTGTAGTGTTTAGGGTGGAGAAACGAAATGCCCCTCATCACTTTGGTCATCGTACCATTCGAGAGAGAACTATTTACCCTGTAGACATAGAATTTCCTATGCTCACCTCACAAGTGTTTAATTAGGGGACTGTGTGTAGGATATGGTTTGCCTTTCATCATCCTGATGTACCTCATTTAGCATGCTCAATTGATCTCACATCATTTGTTGAACTACTTAATTTGATAATCCTCAGTGGAATCAGCGACTTAGACAGACAAAAATCATCATGCAAAAATCATTTTGAATAGGCATGGATTGCTGTAAGCACGAAGGAGTTTGCAGCCTTAGAATGAACGATTTATCCTACTCAAAACTCCATCAACAGCATGACAAGCATCTATTTAACAAAATTCTCCCCATGGAGGTGTTAAATTTTGAACACAAGAGGGGATTATTCAAAAATGAGTGTCCACGGATTGTCCCTATTCAAAAGGGAATGACATGTGAACGATCAATCAGGATTGAAAATCTGATCCTTGATTGGACAGGCACATTTGTTTTTGCCTTTGCACAGGAGAAAGTGCATAAATCAATTGCTGAGTAGAGCCAAAAGCAAATGCGAATTAAGGCTCGAAAGATTCCTGTTATCCATTTTGGCGATACTTAGGATGCCGTTTCACTTGGGAGAGTTGATTCAATGTCATCATCAGAGTTTGACATATCTCTTCCTGCTCTGTTGTCCGTACCTTTGGCAGAGATGAACCTATAAAGAATAAGAGGGAATGTGTTAGTGTATGAATTTTCGAGAATTGAAAAACTGGAAACAATACAGCATTACCCTTCGCCAGTTTGCATTTGTCGTCCACACTTCTGGCGGACAGATGACCCCCTTGCCAGTTTGCATTTGTCGTCCACACCTTCGGCGGACAGATGACCCTACAAAGAATGAGAGGGAATGTATCAGTATATGAATTTTCCAGAGCTGAAAAACTGGAAACGATACAGCATTACCCTTCGCTAGTTCGCAAACGATTGGATAGACCTAGGGTCCTGAGACTTAAAGTGAGCACGAGATCCTGAACTTTCGATCTCGGTATGCCAGAAAAAAGCAAAGAGAGAGAAAAGAAAAAAAAACTTTTTTTTATTTTTTTTTTTTTCACATGTGGCTAATGCCGCTTCGGGGTTTCGAACCCCCGTTCAGACCTTGGTGCTCCAATCCCGGATACCACTCGGCTAAAGGCGCTAGCGGTGTCCATGGAGCGCGTTCTTTTTAATTTAAGTGGTCCAGCCGCTAAAATGGCATGTCCTTTTACACCAAGTCAAGTGAATTTAACATGGGTCATCTCCAGGTGCTTGGCTGACCAATATCGGTTGGCTCGATTTAACCTTTCAAGTCAATTTTCTTTTGAATGCTGATGCTTCCTGTCAAAACAGGGAAAGTGTATTAGGAATGAAGTTAGAGGAAGGTATTGGAAACGATACCAAGTTACCATTCTGCAAAGTTTGTATTTGATAATTCCTCGGCATCTTGAATGTTGGTGATTGCTATGGCCTCACTAAGACTTGGCACTTCATTTTGGTTGGCCTCTTTGCCCATGGCCCTAGACGAATGGCTGATGATGGTCGATCCATCTTCAACCCCTTCCTTCTGTGGAAAATTTTCCTCTCTCGTTGTTGGACATCAGTAGTGTTGGGCAAGCTCATGTACCTCAAGCTTCTATGGAATTGTATAGATTTTCTCCCTGTTGACAGTAGCCAATTTAAAGGGGAAGTGAAGGAGTTCATTTTCCATGCTTTCCGAGTTGCCGAAGTTGAACGTCCCGCCTATGAGATTGCAATGCTCGACCTCCTAGAATATGTTGCGGGAAGGAACTGTTGCTTAGGCTTGCACTGATGGGAGATAGCTTGTGCAAAGTTTTAGGGACGGCTTGCCGAGATAACTCGAGAGATGAGGGGGAGGCCAAAAGCGGTATGGAGGAAACGTCTTAGGAAGCTTTTCTTGAGCTACTACGATCTACATGTTTCAAGTTTGATCATGTGCACATACCTATTACGTCCTGTCTTTTATCCCTTGCAAATAAAAATGAAGAAAGTGTCATTCCTAAAATCATGTTAGGAAGTGAGAGACATTTTTATAAATGGAGTAATCTTTTTCGTTTGCCCCGGTTTTCTTGGAAGAATACTCCTGAATTTGCTGAGTCCATATCCTTGGGACTTGATGTACTGGTTTCAAATGTCCTTTTTTTTTTCAAGGGGATGATGTTCTGAGACACGAAATAAGTAAATCAGAAAAACAAACAGGGTTAAATTTGACACTTTTTTTGAAAATCTTTTTTGTTTTTTGCAGTGAAATGCTTTTGATTTCACAAGCATGTTTTGGAGGAAGCATGAGAAAGCCCAGCCCTCAGGATTCTCTTCGGATGATATTTTCTTTTCATGGTTGGATAGCATCATCGGGCCAGTTTGGGGTACCCCCTCATGCTCTCAAAATGAAATGTTGAAACTGTACATTCACTAGTGAAAACAAATTACATTACTGGAATGGAAAATGCGATAGTAACACACTAGGTAGGATGGAAACAGGAAATCATAAAACCAACTGAAATCCATGAAAACTCATGTGAAAGGGAGGATCTTAATAGCTGCTGGCGTCGACCCTTGAATCAAGCGCCCTTGAGTTCTTTGCCCCCGGTAGACTCGAAGTATTCGCACGAGAGGACCACTTCGTTGAAGCTACGGAAGTGCATTCCATGCAACCAGGAACGAAGCTTACAAGACAAAGCTTTTATGAACAGCTTCATCATTTCCTCCTCATCCAACTGAGGAATAGTTTTTATCACGAAAGCCTCCCACCTTTCTGCATATGCTCGAAAATTCTCCATTGGTCCTCTTCTGACATGAACCAAATTCTTGTAGGGGAACGCAAATCCTATCTTGTCTTGGTATTGATATAGAAATGCAAAGGACAACTCATCCCAATCATGCATGAGGTAGGTCTGCGACAAGAAGAACCATTGCAACGCGGACCCAGTAAGACTTTCTTGGAAGGCCTGAATCATGAACGGTGCCTAGTTGGCATATTGACTCATTTCGGCCTGGAAATATTGCAAGTGGGTCATGGGACAAGTCGTGCCGTTATATTTATGGAAATCAGCTATTTCCATTCCTTTGGGAACGATAATCCTGTTAAGGTGAGATGGACCTGCCGCGTCTTGGTTAATGAACCATCCCTCTTGCTGTGTTGCCAATCCTTTCATGGCAGCATCAAATTTTGCTCCTTCAGGGAAGCTGGATCCTTCTGAGATCATTTCATCACTTTCTTCTGGGTTGAAATTTCCTACCAAGGATAAGGTGTCTATGCTACCCTGATGGTTAGGTGACAAATTCAGCAGCCCATTGGAAGGCAAATCATAAAGGGCGAGCGTTCCTCTACTTAGCAAGCTCCGGAGTCCGTATGCGGGCATGAGCTAGTTACCCTGTGAATGGTTGTCTTCATCTGTATAGTGTTGGCAACTCTCCATGGGACTGTACAACGGGCGATGTTCAAAGCCTTGGCGTGACGATTCTTTGGCTATCGGACTTTGCCCCTATTTGGCGGGCGTTGGCTTGGATTGTTCCGGCTTTCCCTTCTTGACACCTTGTCCTGACTTCTTGAGTAAAACCCTTCGTTCTGCCAGTTTGACCTTGTCAAGGGCACCGGGAGACAGTGGAGTTTCATTCCCTAAGTTGATGGGTGTTAGTGCCCTTTGGACCTTAGCTCTCGTAGTAAGTTTGGGAAGCAGTGTCGTGGTGCCTCGATTTTGGACGGGTTTTACAACTTCAACCATGCTTTCGGGTTCTTTGCCTCTCCTGGTAGGAAGCTTCCCCTAAATGGAGCATTGTTTGGTGGCCCTTCTGTCATACAGAGCCGCTTCGAAGTTTCCTCCTATTGGTCTCTCTTGCTCTGGGCCGTCCTGGCAGTCAAGCTTCTTTCTATTGCAGTACATGCCATGACGAACTTTTTCCTCATCATTTCCTTGCTTACAAGCTCCTTGTGAAGTGGGGTGATGTTGACGTCAATGTTATATTCTTTAAGGAAAATGTCAGTCAATTCCTCCCAAGTCTTGAGAAGAGTGATTCTCCTCACGATGTACCATCTCATGGCAGGGCCAATTAGATTCGATTAGTATGATCGAATCATCCTTTGGACCAGGTAGGCTTGCAGGTAGCTTTCTGGGTGAGAAGCAATGGCGAACGCCTCACATTCAGGCACCTTGAACTCCTTTAGGATTTTGACAGCAGTGTAGCTGGACAGATCAAGGGGGTATCGATCCCGCAGCTCACTCAGCTTACTCATGATCTTCGCCAAATGTCTACTATGTTGGTCACCTTTTGGCATGTCCGTAGGTGTCAAAAGTGTTTTCTCTCGTGATAGGGCGGTCACGAGATTGGGCCTGGTTTGAGCAGACTCCATTTGCCTCAAGAGTTGTTGAAGGACAATGGGGATTTGTCCCACGTCATCTTCAATATTAGTAATGCGATTTTGCACATCACCTCGATCAGCTACAATTGCGTGTGGCCATGCACGGACGGCTGGTGGTTGGCGATTCACGATCACCTGTTATCGCAAAAAAAGGCATGCGTGAGCATGAGATAAATGAAGATTGACCTATGGCAACGATCCAATCGTTTTTGTTTATCAACAGAGGGTTCCAAAGACAAGACATTCCTAATCATCTAAAATTGGAATTGAAATGATAGAATTGAAATACTAGATATTTAACAAAAGTCCCTAAACATCGGGACTAGAAATAAAATGAAATTTCCTAAATACAAAAACTGGGAGTTATGACCGCCATTTTATATGCAATGAGGAGCCTCGGTCTTGCAAAGTTGTTTGCTTTTTGGGACTAGCCCAGAGACACGCATCCAGCTCATTCCCAAACTCTGCTTAAAAGACTCGATCTGCTCTTGTTAGGTTGGCTTGTCAATCACATTTGTGACTACCGATTGCAGATTGCCAAGGACCTGGTGATTGAGAATGTAGAGTGGAGACATGATGAGCCTTCTCTTGTCCTCTCAGTCTCCTGGGCACAATGATCTTTTCAGCGTGGCATTTCTCCATGCATCCCTGATAATGTTCTGAGTAGTCTTGGCCCAAAAAAGGACTGGGGACAGACCGGGCTTGAGTAGTGGAAGGATCTCTTGGAAGGCCTTGTACTAACAAGCCACCCTATAGGGATAATACGAAGTGATCCCGGAGAGACCAAGTGGTTGGAATCGGGTCATAATATTCAAGCCCAAAGCGAGACTCCCCCTTACTGAAGAAAAACCTAGCACACCATAGGAATGCCTCAGGAATAGAGTTTCCTTAGGAAATTAAACTAACAAGAGTATGTCCTGTTGAGGGCATACTTTACTAAGATTTGAAATCTTTGCAGTCGGTGCTTGAAATTTTTAATGCCCGAATCTTTTGATATGAGAAAAGATCGCATTTGTAAAATTTCCAGGGCAGCCATCATGATTTTTCTTTGTTTTTTGAAACGATTGAGGGACAGAAATGCTTCTGTTAAAACCAAGTCTACAAAATTCAACCTGGCACAAATTTAATTGACAACCCATGCAATTGAAGGATTTATTTTTTGATGTGGGACAACGATGAGCCCAAAGAAGGCCAAGAGAAAAATTTTGCTTTTTTTTTTGGTCATGGGTTGTTTTTCCAAAAAAAAAAATCAATTAAAAACGATAGCGGACAAGCATCCCAATTAGCCTTAAATACCCTCATTACCAAAGGAGTCACGATTTTTTTTTAAAATAAATAAATAAAATTGAGTTAGCCAAATTACCGGGTTGACACGAACTCATTTCCTAGAGGCATTCCAATGGTAATGCTGTATTTGTCCAAAGTTGGGGAAAGCTCAAATTTACCAAGTATGAAAGTGGAGGTCTCAGGACACTAGAAATGGGGGATCACTTGCATGATGTCGGAATGGATACTACTCTGGAATAGTGGGAGGAGGTGGCTGATTCAATCTTCAACATGTTTTTGACCGAGTTGATCTAACTGGTCCCACCAACAGAGGAGCTCTTTCTTGGGAGCAGGAATAAACTGGATATCGTGTCTACCCATCGCAAATAAAATAAGTGACCTAAACGACTGACTTAAGTTGCCATGGGTTCAAAAAGGTCAATAAATAACCAAAAAAAAGGGTTAAGAAATTACCTCACTTTCAAAGACCACAATAAACACATAGACATGCGGATGACACGTGGGGTTCGATTTCTAACTAGAAAGGTATAATGAGGTTAAGAGGTAATTTGACCGACGCAGTCTCGCGTTCATGCCAAATTCTCTCAACCTCGGCTCTACCTAAAATTTCGGGGAAAAGAAAGGCAGCCCTTACATCGCTATCTCGCGTTCAAGGCCGTATCTTTCTTAACACCATCCTAAAATATCCTACGGCGGCCCAGGTCCGGCGGCAGGGTTGTGTGTGCCACAGTGTAGTGCTAAAACATTTAAAGCATGTACAATAATTTATACACAAAAATTAATCTCAACAAAATTAATATACCTGCACAAAAGAAAAATACCCAAGTTAGGGAAACAATTAAACAAGACAAAAAGGCCTAAGTCCACACAAAAAATGTCCCCAGTGGAGTTGCCAAGCTGTCGCGACTTCCCTCTCGCGTCCCGGGAGGCTAATGGCTCGGCTGAACGCCTTTTATCAGGGTTTTAGCCAGAGCTCTCCCAAGCCCACCAAATCACGACTTAAGGGTCAAGTTTTTTAACCTGCAATTTGATTTCAATAAAAAGGAGTCGCCACTAATCAGTTTGGAGTGGGTCGATTAGAAACCCAAGTAAAACATTGGGAGAAATATTTTACTCCTGTGCAACCAGAGAAACTAGAATCGGGGACTTGATTACACTAGTTAATTACTAATGCCCTTCCGGTACCTAATCTTGTTTAAACCCTCAGGTTTGGTATTTTTTGCCTTTTTCAAGGATTTTCCATGCATTGTTGAAACAAATATTTTTTGGCTTTTTCTTTTTTTTTGGAAAATATAAAATATTTTTGGGTTTTTCTGATTTTTTGGAAAATATAAAATATTTCTGGATTTTCTGATATTTTCGGAAATTATAAACTATTTTTCGGATTTTTCTGGAAAATAAAATATTTTTTATTTTTTAAATTATAATTTTATAATTAAAATAATAATATATTATTATAATAAATGACCGGACCCGGGTCGGGCTCCTGGTCCGACCCAGGTAGGGTTCGGCCCGACACGGGCCCGGGTTCGGCCTGACACGGGCCCGGGCTTCGGACTCGGCCCGGCATGGGCCTGGGCTTCGGAGGCTGGGCTGAGTCCGGCTAATGGGCCCGGTTCGCCTGGCCCAGTACCTGAAACAAAAAGAAATAATTAGTCAAGCCCAAGCCCAAATAAAACAAAGACTGGCCCAAGAAAGCAAAATAAGCCCAATAAGCATATTAATCTCAGCCCATAGCCCACGAAAACAAAACCCTAGCGGGTCGACGGGTCGACGGGTCCGACCCGGTCATGACCCGACTCACGCCCTGCCCCCCTCTCTATCACAGGTTCTCCGCGGCACTGAGGGGGTGGCCGAGCGTGTCCCGGCCTGGCCACGGCGAGCGGCGGCCACTGTCGCGAGCCCAGCGGATGGCACGACGAAGCGGCGGGAGCAGGGGCGACGGCTGACGTGAGGTTCAGCCGAGATCCGTGAGCGGCGGGGTCGTCGCGGATCAGAATGGCGTCGGACGAGGGCGGTGACGGGAACGACTCGCTGGCAGGAGAGACCGCGACGGCTACGCGGGCGGATGGCGACGGAAGCGACGCCGTCAGGCAGCCGTCGGTGGTTGAGCGGCAGTGGCGGAGTGGTGGTGGCGTCGGCCCGGCAACTCGCGTTGCGTGGCCGGCGCTTGGCCCGCAGCTCTCTCTCGGATCTCTGTTTCTCTCCGCCCTCAGATCTCTCTCTCGGATCTGTTTCTCCCTCTCTCAGATCTGTTTCCTCTCTCTCTCAGCTCTCTCTCTCTCGCAGCTCTCTCTCGGATCGGCGGTCGCTCGTCCGACCTCTTGGATGTCTCTCCAAGGGAAACCTTCCGAGCTCCTGCTTCTCCTCTCTTTCCTTTCTGTTTTGCTTCTGTGTTGCTGCCTTTTCCCCTTCGATCGACCCCTCTATTTATAGGCGAGGAGCCCGGTCGACGGAGGTACTCCGACCGGCGGTCCTCGGCGCGTCAGCCGATCTCTCTCTCGGCCGAACCGGGGCGTCTCATCCCCTCTTCTCCGTCGGCATTGAAAGCTTCTTGCCAAGACGTCCCTTCCACCCAGGTTTTGGGCCGGATCTCGCGCGGCGGCATTAATGGCGCATGCGAGACGTCCCTTTCCATCGCCGGCTGCTCTTCTCTCTCTGTCCGAGTTGTCTTCGCGCGTGAGCTGCAGAGACGGAGGAGAGGGAGGAGGAAGGAGGAAGGAAGGAGGAAGCAGAAGAAGGAGGGGCCGGGCCAAGGGAGTTAGGGGGCCAAATGGGCCTGGACCCAAGCGGAAGAAAAGAATGGGAAAGACGGGCCCGGGCCCGGGCCCGCGTGGACAAGAAGAAAGGAGGGAGAAGAGGGCTGGGCGTGAAAGCCCAGCCCCTCTATGGGCCTCTCTTTTTTCTTTTCTTTTTTATTTTTTATTTTTTATACTCGAAAATAAGGGAAAATAAATAGGAAAATCAAACTTAGTAAATGGGTACTTAGGTGATGCAAAAAATATTTTTTGTTAGGGTCAAATTGAACCTAATTTTCTATGCAATTTAATTTTAATACCTAGTCAAAATTTAGGTGTCAACAGTCATGATAAAGACCCATTAGTTTATCATGCAATACCTTGAGGGAAGCAAGTCAAGTGCGCAACCAAATCAATTCACTAGTGGTGGTTGCCAAAGCATGATATTCAACTTTAGTAGAGGACCGAGAAACTGTGGTCTATTTTCTCCAAGAAAGAACAAGATGTTTCTTTTGCCCTTTCCAGGCGATCGGAAAATAAAGGAATAGTTAATAAATTCAAGATAATTACATATATACAGCATTGGTCCCAATAGACCCCAATTTATTGCTTCTTCAAGACCAATAATGCCTACTCCCTCAACTCGTTCAGAAGACCATTTAATTTCAACAAAAGATCCACACCCAAGTTCCACAGCCTTGGGTCCGCTATCCCGATCATGATTTCCCACTCTCATAGGGAAAGGTCCTTCCCCTTTTGGGCCAATTGTGGGCGAGGAGGGATTCGAACCCCCAACACCATGGTTCGTCTAGCTATTGACTATGGTACACAACTGTCATTTTTCACACATCACATGTGAATTGGCAGATTTCTCATAGTTGGTGCTACCGCGCATGCAGCTATTTTTATAGTAAGAGATTATGATCCAACTACTCGATACAACGATCTATAAGATCGTGTCCTTAGGCATCGTGATGCAATCATATCACATCGGAAAAATTGTGTGCTATCATATAGTTTTGTACTAGCTAAGTTCATGAGTTGGAGAGAAGTGGACTCGAATTGCTGACATCCACCATAGGGTAAACCACCACCTCTCCGCTCCCCCGGCTTGAATCAAAGAGCTTGCCCATGAAGTAAATCATCGCATCTACGATCCAACCAATTGGGAGAGAATCAATAGATTCCTTTTCGAGAGCGATTCATCCTTCTCGAACGCAACATACAACTCTCTATTGTACCGCACTCTCCAAGTGTGCTTGTTCCCCCCTTCTTCCATACCATGGCAAGTTTTTGTATCAGCTAAGTTTACAAGTTGGAGATAAGCAGACTCGAACCTCTGACATCACATCCCGGATCTGATGACAAAGTAACCAGTAAATGATCGCCGAGTGATCGCGGAATTTACCCGAATCATAAAAGGTAGTCAAGTTGAGCAAAGTCACAATTGATAATAAAATCCCTTCTCTTGGGTTTTTCTTGAGATATCAAAGAACTCATATGGTTGCTTCCTAGTGTTGTTCCTTCAGTTCCTGCATGAATTGAGAAAGTATGTGGGCAAAATAACATAATTCAAGCCGAGTGATAGTGGGATAAAATAGATGTCCCACTAATTGAAGATAACGACTTGGGTCTATCATGGCAGGTCTAGTTGCTATAGTTAATCGGTGTTTTTGCTCCATTGAAGAAGTCGCTAGTTTAGTTGCTAGCATGCCACATGCCGATAGGATGTCAAGTACGTTCATTCTTTGGCATAGAAATAACCTTGAATTCATCCTCGTTACTTCAATTCCCAAAAACCTTCCCTTTGCATGCCTTTCCATCACGCCTTGGCTCCCAACTCGAAGGATATCCAATTAACCCCCAGCAATGACTCTTCTCTTGCCTAATGTTTACATAGTGATCACATTTATATTTCCTGAATTGTGTCCTTGGGCCTACTCTTCCAACTGAGAAAGCAACACCCTTGATCTTCTCTTCCCTCCCTTGGACAAGAGATCATGGCGCTCCTCCTGCGTAATCACAAAATAAACCTTACCAAGGGACGAGAGTAGCTCAATGTTGAGAATTTGAGAATGAACATTCCCATAGGTCTCAGCATCGAAGCCCATGAGAAACCGATGGATCTTCTCCACCTCCTTCTTCTTCTTGTATCTCGTGGCTTTTGCACACGTACAGTCTAGGACATCATCATAATCATCGTGTTCATTCCATAAGACCTTCAATGTGGTGTAGTATTCCACCATCAAGAGTCCTCCTTGTTATAGGAGCCCAATCTCCGTTTTGATCTTGTGGATGCAAGGTCCATTACCTTGAGCAAATCTCCACTTCAACTCATCCCATAGTACTTTTTCTTCTTCTGCATATGACATGCTTCCTTATAAACTCTTGTTAAGGGAATTGAAAATCCATGAAATTATCATGGAATTACAAATGTCCCAGACATTAAATTTGATTTTCTTTGGATCTGGCTTTTCCAACGATCCATCAATAAACTCGAGTTTATTTTTTTCTTACATTGCATGTCTTGTCGCCTTCAACCATGTTGCATAGTTATCCCGCGTTAACACACATGAAATAGCCTTTCTCTACCGAATGAGTAACTTTCTCTCTACCCCAGTGTAGCTTCCCCAAACCCTAACCATGGAATCCCTGCAATCTCCTCCATTGGCTGCTGCACATAGGAGAGCTACCCCCACACCCCACCTCACCTCTGCCTCGACACTCCTCTAAAACCAGGTCCCATGTTCCCATGCCTTAGCCCCCCAAGCCCCTCATCGCGGAGCCACTCCCCCCTACTCGAGGAGCTCTGCACTTCATCCTCTCTTGCTTCGGCCAGCCAGAGCACAACTGCACTAAGAGGAGCTACCCCCACCCTACACCTCACCTTTACCTTAGTATCCATCTCAAACCCAGTCCCTTGCTCCCTTCGCCCTAGCATCTCGGAGCTTTCTTCCCCCACTCGGGGAGCTCTGCCCCTCATTCTCCCTCTCCCAAATGCTAAGGTCCTGTGCCTTCTTTGCCTATAATCCCGCCTTGACCCGACGATCACCTCTCCTCTCGTAGCGGCTTCCCTTGCTGGGTGAGTCCCTTTGGCGCGAGCCCCTTCCCCCACGGCAAGCAGCCCCTCTTCCCTCTCCCCGGAAGACATGGCAGCAGACGGCGGGGCCTTTGATCGCTTAGAAATCCTCTGCAACAAGCTGGGTAAGCTCCTGCACACACAAGAACTAGAGATTAGGGACGAAGACTTCTCGAACGAAAAACTAGCGGAATGTAGATTCTCCTTGATGGGCAAACTTTTTCTTAACCCCAGCCTTAATCACCAAGCACTTATCACAGCAATGAGGAAGGCCTAGACACTAGATAATGTGGTCATGACACCCATGGAACAAGGGGTCTTCTGTTTTAATTTCCACAGCGAAGTGGACCAGCAAAGAGTCCTCAATGGGGGGCCCTGGTGCTTCTCAAATCACTTACTCTTGCTTAAGGCATGGGAGCCGGACACGCCCTCTCACTGTTATAAGTTCACAACTTGTGATTTCTGGGTAAGGATCTTAGGACTCCCCACGGAATAGAAGTCAGAAGGGATAGTGCACAAAATTGACAGCAAGATCGGTAAAGTGAGTGAAGTCAAAGTTGAGGAAAAAGGTCCAGTTGCCCAACGCGTGGGGAAAGCAAAAATTGAGCTCGACTTAGAGAAGGAACTCATGGTAGGGCAACCAACGACTCACAAGAATAAGAAGATTTGGCTAGATTTTAAGTAGGAAAGGCTCCTTTTCTTTTGTTACTCATGTGGTAAACTCGGACACTATGCGAGCTTTTGCAAAACCATCCTTATAATGAAGAAAATTTTAATACAAAAATGGGGAGCTGCTTCGGGAGTTGGCTGCGCGCAAAAGTTCAGGACCACAGCCCCTTTTGGGACATGTTCTATGTTGGGAAATCTACTGAGGACAGCACACAAGACTCAGACATGACCCTAGATACTCACGTAGCCCCCTACCTACACTCTTGCTGAAAGATGTGGAAAGGCCTAGCCTTTGTAGCTCCAATACCAGCTCGGGTCAGAGGACGTGTTCCCCATCTGTTTTGCCCAAAGAAGAGCCCACAGCTACAGCCCCTCCTCAAAGGGCTGGCAAGGAGGTTTTGATGCTACTTGCCCCCCTCTACCCGTACCCCCCCTCAGGCCATTGCTATCCAAATAAATAAAAAAAGGATTGTAAGGGCCCCAAAACACCATCGGGGAAAAAACAGCATCGTTTTAGCCCGTACCAGCAGAAGCCCGTTACTAATGACTGGCTTGATGAATCCCAACTGATGGAAACTCCTATAGGATTATCTGATGACTCCTCTACCTGAGCTATGGTGGCTGGCCCTAAAATGCCACCCCGAGATAGATGAAGCTCCTATGTTGGAACTGTCAGGGGGTGGGTACAACCCTGACAGTTCAAGAATTGCAGGCCCTTGTGGCTTTGCATCAGCCCGCTATGACTTTTTTTATGGAGACCAAGAACTAAGAGCCCGCACTTCAGAGACTTAAAAGAAGACTGAACTTCCCCTACTGCAAAGTTGTCAACTCGAGGGGAACGGCTGGAGGCTTGGCCTTTTTTTGGGATGACCGAATGGAGCTTGTACAGAAATCACACTCGGAGCATCACATGCACATCACGTGCAAGAATCGGGAAGATGGAAAAACTATGCAAATAACCTTCCTACATGCCCTCTACAACCTAAGTCAAAGACTTGAATTTTGGGAAGAACTTCGACATATCAGCTCCTCATCAAGGCTTCCATGGGTTTGTTTGGGGGATTTCAACGAAGTTCTTTTCCACTAGGGAAAAAGGGGGCCCGTTTTGCTGATAGAGCCCATATGACAACCTTTAGGAATCTACTCTATGATTGCTCTCTAATGGACATGGAAAGTAAGGGATGTGCCTTCACATGGTCTAACAACAGAGAGAGGCCTGCAAATATAAGACAAAGGCTGGACAGGGCCTTATGTACTGTGGATTGGCGGGTAATGTACCCGAAAGCCGAAGCTATCACCCTACCTGCCCTAGGATCGGACCACAGCCCATTATTGTTGACCTTACAAGCTGAAAGGGTGAAAAGGAAAAAAAACCTTTAAATTTGAATCATTCTGGCTCGAAAAGGCTGAGTGCTTGGAGGTTATTAAGACTGCCTGGGAGTCCATTTTATCACAAGACCGTACTCTCCCCCTCAAACTACACACAGTGAAGTAGGACTTGCCGGCTTGGAGCAGGAGAACTTTTCGCAATGGCCAGCGAAGAATCTCCTTTCTAAAACAGGAGCTACAAGCCTTTTTTAACAGCAATCACTATCCTGAGGAGAGAGCTAAAGTTCAAGCCATTAAGGGAGTTGAGGTCGAGGATCCAGTGGCTCAAATGGGGTGACAAGAACACAAAATTTTTCCATGCCACCACAATCCAAAGACGACAAAGAAACAGAATTACCCGCCTTAAGACTACTGGGGAAAGCTAGGTCTTTTCCCCATACAAATCAAACAGACAGTGGAGCACTACTATCAAGAACTCTATCGCACGAAAGGACATCGGGACTTTATGCCGATTATTGAACAATGCTCAGAAGTGGTCACCAATCAGATGAACTCGCTGCTGTTGGCTGAGATCACTGAAGGAGAAATCAGATCAGCAACCTTCCAAATGGGGGCCGAAAAAGCCCCGAGACCCGATAGCCTTAATGGTCTGTTCTACTAGAAAAATTGGGAAGTTCTAAAGGAAGATATTGTCTTGGAAGTCAAGGAATTTTTCAGAACAGATTATATGCTTCCAGAACTAAACCAAACCAGCCTTGTCCTTATCCTGAAAACCAGATGTACGGACCCCAGGAGTGCCACAACTTGGCACGGAGGGACACTTAAGTGCCATAACTTACAAACGGTACACTTAAGTGCTAAAATCGAAGCAAAATGGATCACTTGAGTGCCAACGACGAGAAAATCCGGTCAAATTGCCACGTGTCCATTTTCCGGCAACTTCATTTGCCGACGTGAGCATTTTTTTCAAAATAAAAAATTCAACGTGGCAATTTTAATAAAAAAATTTTCCACGTCAGATTTTTAAAAATTTAAAATCAATTTTATTAAAAAATAAAAGAAGAAGAAGAAGAAGGGGATCGGCGAGGGCCGTGCGGCCCTCGCCGCCACCCCCCCCTCGCCGAGAAGGGTCGGCGACAGTGGACGAGAGTCGGCTGGAGTCGCTGGGCCCCGGCCAATGGCCGGCGACCTCGGGCGGCTTGCGGCGGCGGGCCCACGGCCCTCGCCCCAAATCCGGGCGAGGGCTTGCGGGCCCTCACCGCAGGCCGGCCGGGGTCACTGCCACTGGCCGGGACTCGGCGACTCCCGGCCGACCCTCCCCATCGTCGTCGGCCCTTCCCGGCTAGGGTGGGGCGGCGACGGCGGCGGCGGCGGCGGCGGCGAGGGCTGTGCAACTCTCGCCGATCCCCTTCTTCTTCTTCTTCTTCTTTTTTTTTAAATAAATAAAATTGATTTTATAATAATATTTATTTATTTAATATTATTTAATTGATAAATTTTTATAAATCCACGTTAGCCAAAACGACGTCGTTTTGGCTGATTTTTCACCGACTTAGTGTTTCCGGCGAGCCATGTAGGCAAGAAAATTAATAAAAAAAATGCCACGTAAGATTTCCGGCAAGGTTCCGATCACTTGGCACTGAAGTGATCCATTTTTTTTGAAAAGTGGCACTTAAGTGTACCGTTTGTAAGTTATGGCACTTAAGTGTCCATCCGTGCCAAGTTGTGGCACTCCCGCTGTACTTATGCCCCGAAAACCCAAAACCCATAATCCCTAGATCAGTATCGTCCCATAAGCCTTTGCAATTTTGGGTATAAAATCATTGCCAAAGTGCTAGCCAACAGACTCAAACCTTTGCTCCCCCAGCTTATTGTCGAAGAACAAAGTGTCTTTGTAGGGGGTCGGTGCATTCAATATAACATCTACATAGTCCAAGAGGTCCTACACCAAATCCGAACCAGGAAAAGACGGCGGAAATTTCTAGCCGTCCTCAAGTTAGACATGAAGAAAGCCTATGACCGGGTTGAGTGGGATTTCCTAGAAGCTTGTCTTGTGAAGATGGGCTTTCATGCAAGGTGGGTGAAGTGGGTGATGCAATGCGTCACCAGTGTCTCTTTAAGTGTTAAGATTAATGGTGAGCCCCTAAATTTCTTTCGCCCGTCCCGAGGACTCAGACAAAGGGACCCTCTGTCCCCTTATCTATTTATTCTTGTGGCAAATGTGCTGTCAAAACTCATGGGGAAAGCGGTAGAGGATAGAAGTCTAAAGGGTATCAAGCTTAATAGGTCATGCCCTACTCTGTCCCACCTGTTATTCGCTGATGACTTGATCTTTTTCCTAGACAGAACGGTCCTAGAATGCCAAAATCTGTCTCTAGTGCTTAATCAGTATTGCTTGGCATCCGGATAGCAACTAAACTTAAACAAGTCAGGGATTCATTTCAGCCGGGACTGTCCCCAATCTCTAAAGAGCAATATGGCACAACAATTAAGGGTGTCAATCCTATCTCATACTGGAAAGTACCTAGGTATACCCTCAGACTGGGGATCTTCAAAGAAACATATGTTCGCTTGGATCATGGGGAGAGTTAATATAAAGCTAGAAGGATGGAAGGAAAAACTGATTTCCTGAACCGGCAAGGAAGTCCTCCTAAAGTCAGTGGTCCAAGCTATTCCCCAATATGCGATGTCAGTTTTCAAAATCCTCACATCTATTTGCAAGGCTATAGAACAGAAGATTGCATCCTTCTGGTGGAAAACTAGCGAACAAAGGACAGGTATTCATTGGAAACGATGGGAGGTGCTCAAGACTCAAAAAGAGGAAGGGGGTCTCGGGTTTTGAGATTTAATGGACTTTAACAAAGCCCTACTAGCCAAGCAAGCTTGGCGATTAAGTTTAAGTTCTAATTCCCTTTGGGGGCATCTATGGAAGGGCCTATATTTCCCAAGCCAGGACTTCTAACATGTAGGAAAACGTCAGAAAAATTCATGGGGATGGCTTAGTATCCTAACTGGCCGAGACGCCATCTTCCCTACCATGCGGTGGAATGTGGGCAATGGAGCCACCATCAAGACTAGGGAGGACAAGTGGCTCTCGAAAAGACTCCTCTATGGACCGGCAAAACAATTTGAACCTCCACTTGTGGCGGACTTTATATCGCCCACAGATGGAACTTGGCAACTACCACTCCTACAGGACAACTTTGATGCTCAGACAGTCCAAGAAATTCTGGCGATCCCCCTTAATCCACAGCCGGGACAGGACTCACTAATCTGGCTGGGAACACATGCTGGCCAGTACACGGTTCAGAGTGGCTACACTCTCATTCAGAAATCTAAAGCAGCACAACAAGCAACAGCAGCCTCCCCATCATATAATCCCCCTATCGGACTATAGAGAAACATTTGGCGTACCCCCGTACCACCAAAAGTTCGCCACTTCCTATGGATGCTTGCCTAGAATGCCCTAGCAATAAACGAAAATCTATTTCGGTGCAGAATAGTACCTAACCTGTTGTGCCCACTATGTTGAAACTGCCCCGAATCTGCGGCTCACTTGTGTTTCCATTGCCCCTGGACAACAACAGTATGGGGTCAGCAGAATCTCAAAACTCAGCTTCCAAGCCCCTGCAACATCATATTTGAAGACTGGTTTATGCTTACAGTAAGGAAGGGGGGCTTACCAGCTGCTACGCAAGCCGCGGTGATCCTGTGGGAGCTCTGGAAGGCGAGAAACGCGGCGGTATTCCAGCGCCGGCCGCCATGCGTGGAGGAGGTCCTGGAGACAGCCGCCTCCACGCTCCGCAACTTCAACGTCTGCACAGATTATACCTGCAATTCCAGATTTCACCCAAATTAGCCCCTCCGCCGGAATCCCCCGCCCACTCATGCTTTTGTCAGAGTTTGAAGAATAGGCCAAGAATGAAAGAAGAACGTGTGTTTTTGTATATCTATTCGTACTTATTTACATTGTAAAGACTCCTATTTATAATACATTGAATGTCTTAACTAAGGAAAGAAATAAAGAAGATACAAAGAATAAAATCCAAATCAAATCCAATCATGGATTGATACAAAATATCAATTATGATCTCCTGTAATTTGAATTGATTGATCATGATCCTCATCCGATCTTCGCATATCTTCAACACTCCCCCTCAAGCCGGTGGCGATATATATCTAAGACACCCACTTGCTTAGTAGATATGTGTGTTGCCTTTGACACAATGGTTTGGTAAAAATATCAGCGGGTTGCTCGTGGTTCCAATTCCATTTGTCTTGATTACTCCTTCTTGGATCTTGTCTCGAGTGTAATGGCAATCTACCTCAATATGTTTCGTTCTTTCATGAAAGATGGGATTCGCTGCAAGTTTAGGTGCTGCATCATTGTCGCAAAATAAATTTGTCGGGCCTTTGACTTGTATCCCAAGATCTGAAAGTAAGCCCCGTATCCAAACTATTTCACAAACGGTTTTCGCCATGGCTCGATATTCGGCTTCAGCGAGATGACAAAGATACCGTCGATTGCTTCTTTGTCTTCCATGAAAGTAAGGAATTTCCCAGCTTAATACAAAAACCAGTGATAGATCTTCGACTCATGGGACATGTGGCGTAGTCTGTGTCACAATAAGCATTCATCTCCAAATTACAATCTCGAGAGAGGAGTATTCCAAGCCCTGGACATCTTTTTAAATATTTCACAACCTTCAATGCTGCATTCATGTGAGATTCCTTCGGGTTATGCATAAATTGACTGAGTGTCTGTACTGCATAACATATGTCTGGCCTGGTCATGGTGAGATATATAAGTTTCCCTACGAGCCTTTGATACCGAGATGGGTCTTCAAGCAATGGATCATCAGTCTCAGAAGATGATCCGGCATCATATTCAACATTAGTTAACTTAGTGTTATGATCAATAGGAATAGCAGCCGGTTTGCATCCCGATAATCCTGCTTCAGATATGATTTCTAACACAAACTTCCGTTGACTGAGAGAAATTCCTAAATCTGAGTGGGCAATCTCGATACCAAGGAAATACTTGGGAGATCCCAAGTCTTTAATATGACAAGTGGAGTGCAAGTATTCTTTGAGACTCTTAATGGCTAATTCATCATTCCCCATAATAAGTATGTCATCAACATATATCATCAGGTATATTGATGACGTACCTTTTGTCCAAGTGAAGAGAGCATAGTCGTACTTGGATTGCTTGAAGCCAACGGCTGTAAGAGCTGTAGTAAACTTTGCATACCACTGTCGAGAAGCCTGCTTGAGTCCGTAAAGGGACTTACGGAGACGACACGCCTTAGCCTCCCCCTGTCGCCGTAATCCAGGTGGAATTTCCATATATATCTCCTCATCGAGATCTCCATGCAAGAAGGCATTGTGGACATCCATTTGATGTAGATTCCAATCTCGGAAAGCAGCAATGGAGAGGAAGGAACGACGTTACATCTTTTGCCACCGGAGAGAATGTCTCGTGATAATCAAATCCCGCACGTTGTGTAAACCCTTTTGCCACTAAGCGTGCCTTGTAACGTTCGACAGATCCATCAGCCTTGTACTTGATTTTGTACACCCATTTGCAACCAATGGGCTTGCGATGAAGAGGTAATGGGACTATATCCCATGTATTGTTTTCTATTAGCGCATGCAACTCTGCCTCCATGGCCTTCTGCCATTGTGGATCACGAACTGCTTCATCATAGGATGATGGTTCTATTTCTTCGGAGATACGACTAATGCAACACATATGTTCCGTATATAGTCGATCGAATGAAACATAAGAAGAGATAGGATATGAGGTACCTGATGAGTTGAGGGAGGCACAAACATAATCCTTCGTCCATGTGGGAGGACGAGTAATCCGCCCTGAGCGTCGTGGGGCAATATGAACAGGTGTCGAAGATGAAAATTCTAAAATAGACTGTGGAGACAACCTTTCTGAATCAGAATTTTCTTCAGTTTGCGTTGTAGATTCTGCAAATGAATAATCCACGGTAGATGGAGTAACCGAAGTGTTGTCTTTGGTCGCTAGAGAAGAATTTGGAACATCCAGAGATGGGATGTTAATATAAGGAGAACTGTGAGACAAATCTTCCTCAAATAAAAAACGTCCATTCCGATGATTTGAGCTAGAGGGCTCATTTGAAGATGCCTCATCTTGAAAAGGAAAAACGTCTTCATGGAAAATAACATCTCTACTAATAAAGAAATTCCTGTCGATGGCTCAAAAACCCGATAACCTTTTTGAAGAGTTGGATATCCCATGAAGATGCATCGTCGAGCCCGAGGACTCATTTTGTCACGAGAGCCTAAGGTAGCCACATAGCATAGACAGCCAAAAACTTTCAAATGATTAATTTCAGGCTTCTTGCCAAATAAGACTTCAAAAGGAGTACGTCCGTCTAGAACTCGAGTCGGCATGCGATTGATCAGGTATGCTGCAGTGACCACACAATCTCCCCCAGAAAGTCTCGGGAATTGATGCTTGGAATTTAAGGGCACGTGCAACTTATAAAAGATGACGGTGTTTACGCTCAACGATTCCATTTTGTTGAGGCGTGTAGGTGCATGTGCTTTCATGCAGAATTCCATGAGAAGAGAAAAGTGATTGACAGTCATGACTAGAAAATTCTCTCCCATTATCTGTTCGAATACGTTGAACAGATTTCTGAAATTGATTTTTAGTCATGGTCAAGAAATTTTTAAGAAAAAAAAAAAACTTGACTTTTTGATTGCATGAGAAACACCCATGTAGCACGAGAATGATCATCTACAATGGTGAGAAAAAATTGAGACCCATCACGATGTGGGGTGTGGTAAGGTCCCCAAATGTCGCATGAATTAAAGAGAAATTATCGTGGCTCGAGATTTACTCGTGGGAAAGGGAGTACGTGATTGCTTAGCAAGTGGACAAATTTTGCATTGGGGATGTGGAAAAGAAGCACTGTGACCCAAACGTTGATGAGAAAGAATAACTTTATCATTGGTAGCAATGTTACACAATGATTCATTATTTATGGAGATATGCGACAAATCAAAATTTTCAGGAAAACTGGTCCAGAAATATAATCCTTGTGAAAGACTACCCAAGCCCATCAGTTTGCCAGTCGAAAGGGCCTGAAAGAAACATGTGTCAGAATTGAAGAAAATATGACAGGAATTGTCTTTACAGGCCTTTGATACTGAGATAAGATTGAATTGGAATTGGGGGACATAAAGAACATTCCGAAGGATAATCGAAGGACCAAGATTGACTGTCCCTATCTTTGTGACATATGTGGTGTTTCCATTTGGAAGTTTCACAGTTATAGGAATATGGTATTTATGGGTATGAGAAAAAAAACTTTCATCACAGATGATGTGGTCACTTGCACCTGAATCAATTATCCACGCGTAATGAGAAATAGAATTAAGGCAATATGAAGTACCTGAAAAACTTGCCCCTTTGTCAGAAATTTCCAACTGTTTCAATGCCCTCATGATCTCCTGATACTGATCCTGGGTGATCAATTGATTGATATTATTTCCAGTAACTTGATTAATTGAAGATTCCTTCTTTCCTTTCTCACCGGGCTTACCGTGCAATTTCCAACAGGTTTCCACGGTGTGATGGGGACGTTTGCAATAGTCGCAAAATAATTTCCCCTTTCCTTTATAATTTCCCTTCAAGGATGATGTGGCGTTACGAGAGCCGTAGGATCCTTTAAAATTAGTTGCCATAGTGACTTGTTGAGAGCCATTGGATTTGGCTGAAGTCATGGCTGATTGATGGCCATTAGATCCTTGGGTTAGATCTTGGCCGTCCATTTGAAAAAAACTAGGGCTTCCTTCTCCTTCCTTGAACACAGCAGCTGCTCGTCTTCCTTCTCCATGGAGTCCAACTCTCTGGTCAGCCAAGGCAAAGCCTTGCGAGAAACTGCCGCTCAATTGCTGTCCAGCAGCAAGTTCAGGTGAGAATCCGAAGGTGTCGGTTGGTGGTGGTCCAGATCTGAAGGCAGCAAGGGCGATTCCTTCTCCGGTTCGTGCGTCTTTGCGCCGCGGCTGCCCTTTGGCTTTCTTCTTGGACCGCCGGTGGTAGATCCGCCCGAGTAACGGTGCCGGCTCCATCGCAAGGATTTGAGACTTGAAATGTGAGTAGTTTTCGTTTAAAATTAGTAAAAAACGAGTTGCCTTCTCCCTTTCTCGTATTGCCCGATACTGTTGAAGTGTTTCATCCGGCCCTTCAAGCTGTTCTTCAGCCGCTTCAAGTTCGTTCCATAGGGTAGACAACCGGTTAAAGCATGTAGTCACGGACTGATTTCCTTGTTTCAGTTCTGATATGGCTTGAGTGAGGGAGAAGATTTTGGCTCGGTCGAGTTTTCCATACATCTCGCGGATGTTCTCCCATATTGTCTTTGAGTCTTCAGTTGGAGGGAGTCCGGCGGCCACTTCGGGAGCCAAAGAATTCCCGATCCAAGTCTGCACAAGCTGGTTGCATCTACGCCAGTGCCGCTGTGAGCGTTCGTCTGACGGAAAAGGCACGGTTTCGTCAAGGAAACCATCTTTGTCTTTCGTGACCAACGCCCGCCGAAAATCTCGAGCCCAGGTACTGTAATTCTCAGGTCCGGTGAGCTGCAAAGAGATGAGCCGCAACTCAGGGCCGTCGCCCGGCGACGTGTAGAATGGGTCGCCGAGCTCCGGTCGGCGGTAGCCGACCGGAAAGGCATACGGCAGGTAGCCGTGCCCCATCGTCGGGTAGGGATTTGCTCCCTGACCTTGTGATGTGGGCTCGGGTCCTGGGCGTGGGCCTGCCCAGCCCAGCCCGGTGTTGAAAGGAGTTTGTTCTCCTTCAACGGGCTGGGCTCCAAGATTCGGGAGTCCTTCTCCAAATGTACCGTACGAAGTCCATGGCAAGTTTGGCCCGATTGCCCACGGGCCTTGAAACGGAAATTGTTGGAATGGTGGCCACTGGACCGGCCCGGAAACATTTGTTGGAGCAAGAACTGGTTCAGTAGTAATTTGAGTTGCGGATTGTTCATCCTCGCCCGGATCTGTTTTGAGATGAATTTGAGTTCTCTTCTACCGAAGTATTTTTTCGGTATTCTTGGCCATGATATGTGTAGAAATGAATTCCTATCGTGCTCTAGTTTGCTTTGCGGTATAGATGTGCAATAGCAAAGATAGAAGGAAACAGAGGCAATTCAAGGATTTGCGGAAGCTAGGTTGAAGAATATGGCTCTGATACCATGTCAGAGTTTGAAGAATAGGCCAAGAATGAAAGAAGAACGTGTGTTTTTGTATATCTATTCGTACTTATTTACATTGTAAAGACTCCTATTTATAATACATTGAATGTCTTAACTAAGGAAAGAAATAAAGAGGATACAAAGAATAAAATCCAAATCAAATCCAATCATGGATTGATACAAAATATCAATTATGATCTCTTGTAATTTGAATTGATTGATCATGATCCTCAGTCCGATCTTCGCATATCTTCAACAGCTTTCAAGATCAACACCGACGGAGCTTACCTCACGGGCGATGCTGTCGGATCGGCAGAGTGGATCTACCGCGACTCCAGCGGCCGGCTGCTGCACGATGGCACACGATCGGCACCAACATCTTCTCCCTTGCTGATTGAGGCGTTAGCCATCTTCGACACCTTAGATTTTTTCTGCGCCCAACAGTTCTCTTCCCCAGCTGTGGGTCAATTACCCCCCCTCTCCCAGGCGACGTCATTTATGTGGAAACAGATAGTCAACTCTTAGCCAAAGACCTCATCAACCAGCAGCAGTCAACGTGGGAAGCTCGGGTCCCAGTCCAGAAATGCAGGGAAATTCTGTCGCGTTTGCCTAACTTTCAAGTTATCTTTTCCCCACGGGAAGGTCGCTAAAAACCATCGGAGGAATTGTTTACCCTCAAAGTGGGTTCATTCCCCCCCCGCCGGCGCCCGCCTTTGGAATTTACTCGTACCGATGCCCAACTCTCGAGCCTTTCGGGTTTAGGTCGTTGTTAATGAAAGCGTTTCTACCTTGACCAAAAAAAAACACACACACACACATGAAATGAGTATGTCTACGGGATTGTCGGAGGTGTTGAAATAATATATTGAGGAAGGGTCAATCATCTTCTTTGCAAATATTTTCGTTGTTATATCGCAAACGATGCAGGTCAATCTCTTGCATGTTTAAGCTCTCTACTTTAATATCATAAAATGAATCGTAGTTCACTTGTATTGCTTAAGGTACAATATAAATATTTATACAACATATTACTTAGTAGAAAAAGAAAAAGAAAAGATCTACCCAATATTTCTACTCAATTATAAGAGTACACCAAATATTATGCTAACTAAAAAGCAAACATAACAAATCCTAATTGATAAAAAGAGATACATCAAATATTAAAAAAATAGGATGTAAATTTTTATTAAATCTTCTATAATAGACTTCAAGTCTTTACATCATTCAATCATTTCAAACCCCTTTTACAAAACATGATAGAAAATCCACATGTACATTTTCTCATATATCTATTGCATTAATATTAATTCAGTCTTAAATTTTCATCAAATATTAAAAAAAACAGATGTAAATTTTTATTAAATCTTCTTTAATAGACTTCAAGTCTTTACATCATTCAAATCATTTCAAACCCCTTTTACAAAACACGATAGAAAATCCACATGTATAGTTCTCAAAATATCTTTGCTCATATATATATATATATATATATATATATATATATATATTGTATTAATATTAATTCAATCTTAAAATTTCAATTTGGCCAATTTAGTGTTAAATTTTTTGATGATCTACCAATTCAGCTCTAAAATTTTTATTTGTGTCAATTTAGTCTTAAATATTTTGATAATTTGCCAATTTAGTTATAAACTTTTCATTTATGCCAATTTTGTCCTAATCTTATTTACGATTTGTTAATTTAGTCCTTTCGGTTAATTTTGATTAAAAAACTGTTGACATAGTGTTTTAGACAGGATTGTCCATCTTACGCACGGGCAGCACTGACATTGACAAATTTAAAATTTTAAACTTTTATTATTTATTATTTTCTTTTTTCTTTCCTTTTTTTTTTTATAACCTAGGCCCTTGCTTAGATCTAGGCGACAACCATTGCCCTTACCTTGACTAGGCGAGGATTAGTCGGCAACCTCATCGGCCTAGGATTAGGAATAAAAAGAAAAAAAGAAAAAGATCATAAAAATTTAAAAAATTGTCAATGTCAACGTTGACCTCCAAGCCTGCCATGTAAAATGGTTAGCAATGACTAGACTACTATATTAGCGATTTTTGGCCAAAATTTGGTCGAAATGACTAATTTGGCAAGTTGCTAATAGGTTTAGGACTAAATTGACTAATTGTCAAAAGTTTTAAGGCTAAAGTGGCACATTTGAAAGATTTAGGACTGAATTGATAAATTATCAAAATGTTTAGGACAAAATTAGCCACATTTATGATTGAATAAATTTAGAACTTCTTTAATAATTTTCCCGATATATTTTCCCGATATATATCTGTGTGTGTGTGAATAATTTTTTTATAGGGCATATCATGTTGTATATGAAATATTGTGGTTGAGTGAAGCCTCAAGCACATAGATGAAAGTGAAAATGGTAGCGCAATTTATACATCGTTCACTTGTTTTGGGTACAGTGATGGAAAATGGGACTAGTATGGTAGGAGTACCATAATTTTTGTGCAATGCTTACTTAAATGCCATAACATTTTTTTTCACTTATTTAAGTGCCATAAATTTCAAAAATTGATTACTTAAGTGCCATTAGCAATTTACTTCATCAGAAAATTTGACGTGGACGCCAATCGTATTACGTGGTACTGTCGACATTGATGTGGACAATTTTTGTAATTTTTTCATCCACTTATGTTCCACAAATTTAAAAAAATCAATCACTTAAGTCTCATTGATAATTTGCTTCATTGGAAAATTTGCCATTGATTTGACGAGGGCATTCATGGCCTTGCTAGCCGCGAGAAAGGCGGCCTCACTTTCCAAGGCCTTCGTAGCCCTGTTGGCTGAGGGTGAGGCCCTTCGGCCAGCACACACAAAAAAATGAAACAAAAAGAAAAGCATAATCGAAATTAAAATCTAAAAATTTAAAAAATAATGAAAAAAAATAAAAAATCAATTTTTGAGAAAAAATTGCAAAAAAATCCACGTATGGCGATTTTCCGAAAGGGACACTTAAATGATTTATTTTACTCCAGTATGATATTTGAATAAGCAAAAAAAGAATTTTGACACTTAAGTGAGTATTGTATGAAAATTATTACACTCATCCTATACTTTTCCCCATGAAAAAGTGTCAATATGTGACGTAATATCATTTGGTAAGAAACCATGAAATTTATTACTTAACACTGCTCTTGCAAACGGCGAAATTGTCACTAATTTTTTTATGCATATGGTTAATGAATAACAATTTTACTTATCTTTTTCTTGGAAAATAATCTTATTATAGTTTCAAAACTATGAGTAGCACCTCTTAAACATTAAACAAAAAATGAAGGGTTATTCATCGACTAATGACACAAAAACACTCTTTCTACAAAGTATAACAACTCCAATTTCAAGGAATTTCTCCGTTGCTTAAATAAAAATCATGTTTTAAGCAAAACCAATTAATGAAATTGTGTGAAGACCACTTGTGACGGCCCGAGCGACGATGCGCGAAGAGGAGGGATGGCAGTGCGTCCGCGCCTCAGTCCTCGGACGGACGCAAGGGAGGGGGTCACATGTCTCTTGTCCTACATCGCCTAGGGGGAGTCTTGGGCTGGTTTATAAGGCTGGGATCCCTCTTCCCTGAATAACGCGTTTTAAAGCTGTGTATGCCTCGGCCCAAAGCGAACAATATTACTCAGCGAGCCCCAGGTCCTTACACCACTTCCTGCTACAAAACCATATTACCTTCACAAATGAGCTGTATCATCAAATGGGGAAGATTTTAAAAAAATTCTCAACTAATTGTATGGCGACCAATTCAATTTTAAATCTTTTAATTGTACTAATTTTTTTCATAAACTTCAGACAATTCATCAATTTAGTCATTCTAGGTAATGTTAGTCGAAAATTGCTGACGTAATGGTCTTGTCAATGCCAACCATCTTATATGGCTCGATTTGTACTAACTTAGACAATTCTTACGAAATTTTTAATTTTCTTTTTCCTTTTTGTTTTTTCTCCTTTTTCCTCCACCGGTAAGGTCACTAGCCACAAGTGATGGCTGCCCTCACTTGCGTGGCTGCCCTCACTTGCCCAAGTGAGGGTAACCCTTGCTGGGTCTAGTGAGGGTGGTTGTTGCCTAAGGCCGATGACCCCTGTTAGCTATACTTGAGGCTTGTTGATGGTCAGCGGAGGTAAAAAGAAAAAAGTAAAAGTAAAAGGAAAGGAAAGAGAAAATTCAAAAAAATTTAATAAAATTATAAAAATTGTCAACGTCAACAATTTTCAATCAAAATTAGTTAGAATGACTAAATTGACAAATTATTTAAAGGTTTATGACTAAATTGACAAATTGTCAAAATATTTATGATAATTAAAAATTTTAGGATTAAATCGGCAAATCGTCAAAATATTTATAATTAAATTTGGCACAATTGAAAGTTTTAGATCTGAATTGATTGTCATACAGTAAATTTATACTTTTTTAAGTAATTTTTTCTCACGACCAAAAAAAAGTTAATTTTTTCTGAGATGAATTCATTATAAAGCGTGGAGGGACCAAAAATGAACACCCCACGTCCCCTATCAATCAATGAAATCTAATCTTCACCACACCTTTTTGGGAATGAGAGGTTTGGTGAGGTGAGTGGCAATCGATGAAATCCGCAAGTGATCGTGGTAATTAAAAAAAGTAATCATGATATCAAATCTCACGTAATAATTATGATGAAAGACCAAATGGGGTTGAGGGAGCTCCTTCAATCTGTTATTACATATGCCCGATTGGAATGTTTGCCTTAACCTAATTACCTTAATATTGAATATAATTTCTTGAGTTTTTTTTAGTCAATTTCATTTATTTGTCAAAATCAAACGTGAGAGGAATATAAAAGCTTCCGAATAAAGCAAATCCCAAACAACTGCAAAATAAAACAAAATAAAAAAAACAACAATGGTACGGCCCATAACTATGAGCACGGTCTCATCCCAAAGGACCAGACTTATCACAATATAAGAAAATGATCGGTGGCCGAGCACTGGAACCATTGGTAATGGGTGCACACTAGGCTTTTCTCCTTCAGAAATTACGGCTTGTATTGCGTCTCTAGGTTTGACACCCTCAACACCATTATCATACAAAGACGACGATGCTAACAATTGAACCATCACGAGTTGAACAACTCTAAGGAACTTTCAGATATAAATTTGGATCATATGAGAAAAACTATTAGATTTAGATCTATACCTAAATCGGGAGAGAAGAGCTTTCTCCAAATATTGAAAAAATCATAAAACCGCATCTTGAGCATTCCATTGGCTGGATTGAATATGTTCACGGATAGATGTTCTTCTTTACGCAATCTTGCCATCGACATGTCGTATCATGTAATAATCCCAATTAGTACGTTTGAGTTTTTTGTCCGTCCTTAAATTATCACAATTTATCTATATTTGATAAACCTTAAAGATATCATTTTGGATTAAATAAGAGTAGGTTTTTACTTGATATATTATCAGTTTATAAATTTGCTACTTTTGTTAGTTCTATCAAGTTCGTTTTGACTATATAACTTACGACCAAAGGGTAACATGCAGTAATAAAATAGATAAAATTTAAAACTACCGTTTAGACATGACAAACGTCATCTAGAGCAATTGATAAACAGTTATTATTTGACATAAAAAAAACTAAGAAATTTACAAATAAACTAAAACAAGTTAAGCGAGTTTCATGTTCATAATAAAAACAAAAATAAACGTACTCAGACGGCACCCAAACTTCCCCCAAAAACACTATTTTTTAGTTAACTTTTAGCCTTTTTCAGCCTTATTTTTTTATATTATTTTTTTTATTGAGGCCACATTTTCTTTGAAAAACCTAATTTTTCCATCTTCCTTTCGCATGAAAATAAATCTTTTTTTATTACATATAAATAAAAAGGCTAGCATCATTTCACACAAAGCATCTCTCCTTAATATTATAATCGGCAAGATTAATAATCTCTATATTATTTTATTTTATTTTCGCTTAGGCTATGATCTCGCTAGTACATATTAGATTGAGACTAGGGGCAACATTGAAATTTCGAAAGAAATTCGACTGAATATTCCCTTGACCTAAGGTTGTTAAAAGACGTGGATATATTTAAAAGTAATTTGAAAGATTAGCAAATTTTCTGGGAAGATTAAGTAATTGAATGAGCAGAGCAGCAGATTTTCATATGGGACGGCCAACTGCTTAGGATAATAAACGAAAGTACAATCATTTTATAATTAATAGAGAAAATTATAAATTGCATTACCATTAGAATAATAAATTAAATACTTGAGAATAACAAGAAACCCAAAAATGTGATCCTTAGAAATGTAAATAAAAAACCAGCTTACACACAAATTCTACATTGAATAGACAAACAATGAAACACATTTAGCTATTAATTTAACACACATTCAAATACAATCCCCTTTAACCACATTGAGGTCGTGCACCGACCCCGCACGTTGTCTCCCCGAAGCAACGCTTCCTTCACTGATATTCCCTTTGCCCTGCGATTTCACCGGAATCACTTTCCTCCTACGCACACTCACAGGATCTTCGCTCAACCTCATCTACCGGACCCTCGTTGGGGCTCTTACGACCAATAGCAACGCCAGCCACCGCCATTCGCCATTGGATTTTCAGTGACAACAACCTATGCCGACGGCAACCACAACACAAGAACCAACGCATTTACCCTACCAAAACAAAACCTTCCTCATACATCAATAAACGTATTCGGCAATCCATAAATCTAACACGACTCCAAGTAATCGCAATCCTCATCAGGTTCACAGGGGTGGTTTGAGACTTCATCCATGGATAACTGGCCCCATGAGCGTGATATGCATCCAAAGGGAAAGAAACGTGGCATGAGCATTCAATCCGGCGATGGATAACACAGGCATGAAGCTATGCGGGGTTAATCCTTCACTAGGCTATTGATCATACAAGGTCAGATTGAACTTCTCTTTCAAACAAATCATCAAGCATGTGGTGTGCGCCATTGAATACAGCCCCCAGAAGCAAGTTTAACGCTATATTCGGCCTAAACAAGATGCATCAACCTTTAAATGAGCATACCTCGTCGTAAAATGATCTCAGCTTCGACTAGATTCCTCATGAACTCATCGCCTAAACAAAATACTCAAACTCAACAAAAGCGAGCAAACGAATCTTCCTGTTATGTTAACAGAACAGCCAGCTCACACACCCTCTAGAATTTCTGGGTTCGCTCTCGCTGTTCTCTTTCCCTCTCTCACGAACGCCTCCTTCGAACGTCACGGTCGTCTTCTTCCTCGCTCACAGATGACAATACCACCGGGGAAATTTCACTCTCCGTTTGGGGGGAACTTCATGAGAGGACAGGAAAATGAGATGGAAGAAAAACTTGGCAAAGTAGCATGCAAAAGTCCCTCTCATTTTCTTGCCATCAGGAGACTTAATGGCCGTTATGGGCATGCCCATTGTATAATGTTTTTCGGCATGAGAATCGTCCTGCCAGATTCTTCCCGATGGATTTGTCCCCACTTGAAAGGCCATAATGGAGAGTAATACGGCCACCACCATCATGGACTTCCCACGTGGATTTTTGCCAAACAAAATTTTCTTCCCTCCAATCATCTTTCCTTCCACGTGAACGAAAGTGCCTCTACTTAGTGAGAGGGACTTCCATCCACGTGGACAGCAAGAAGATGAGAGGGAAGAAAATATTGTTTGGCGAAAATCAACAGAGGGAGCCATCACGGCGGTGGTCATATTATTCGCCACAATTGGCCTTTCAAGTGAGGATGGACCCGTCGAGAGGAATCTCATAAGGACGATTTAGACACCGAAAACCATTACACATCAGGCACACCCATAATGGTCATCAAGTCCTCCGGTGGCAAGAAAATGAGTGGGACTTGTGCATTTCTTTTTTTGCCAAGCTTCTTTTCTTCCCTCTCATTTTCTTATCCTCTAATGAAGTCCCCGCCGAATGGAGGGTGGAATTTCCCCATGGGGCGATACCTTCTGTGGCCATTGAGGACGTCATCAACAGAGTAGAGCTGGCTCTCGCGGGAGTGGTCATAGTGGAAGACAAGGGTGGGGCCATGGGAGGACACCGCGCGATGTCGGTGGAGCTGGAGGACGATTAGGTCTCGTGCCAAGGCTTGCCTTAGCCAGCACTTCGGAAAGTTTGTGATTTTCTAGTTTTAAAACATGCGCTCAAATCACAATTTCAAAATTGGGATTCTAAATGAGGGGCCGGCTTGATGTTGGACGACTCGGGCGACCAAACCCTAATCGGTCTCAAAATAAAATCTCAAGAGTTAATAGTTAATACAACCGGCCCATTTTTTGTTTTTTTTGAGCTCTCTCTCTCTCGGAACAATTTTGACTCAGATTTGGAGTCGGGACTTTTCCTTCATTTTAAAACCCCATTGATCCAATTCTCAATGCATTGAAAAGCTCGTGAGTTGAATGTTATCGTGACATACCCCTCAATAGGGAGATTGTAGGTTTAGAGGTACTTGCTTATGAGATGAGTCAAATGGTTCATACAAATAATGATCTCACGCGGACCATCATTTGCTAACATTGCAAATGACACATTGATCACAAATGTGGATTCTTTCAAATCCCTATCTCGCGTGATGTTGGACATTTGATTTTTATTCAATTAATCCTATGCAAATTTCTACGGAAGGAGTTATCACTAGTTTTTTTTTTTTTTTGGTCGAAGGAGTTATCACTAGTTGACTAGACACTAATTGAGATATGGGAGGCTATCTCATTTTTCGCGTAATCATAGATCTTGGGAATGCAAACTTGTTCTATGACTAGTGCTCTTTTAGTACCTAAACTTGATTAGGTGCCAACTAAAATGCTAGGTAGCCTATCAAAAAGTTTCGGGTTTATTCTAATCATTCTAAAAATGAAAATAACACTCGAGATATTAAAGTACGTAATCGCGTGTAATCAAAGTAAATACATAGACAACCTAACATAGTCTATAAAAAAAAGCAATCGAAAAATCCTATTGTAAAGTCCTAAAGGCTTATTCAATTTTTAAATTTAATTTTTTATTAAAGCATTTTAACAAATTCCAGGAGAGAACTATCAAAAAATGATTTTTTTTTTTAAAGCTTTTCCAAATAATTATGAATTTTCTGAAATTTTTTATGAATTTTTGGAATTTCTCCTGAATTTTCTAGATTTTTTTATTAATTTTTAGATTTTATGAATTTTTTATAAAATTTTGATTTTCTAATTTTTATGCATTTTTAGACTTGCTGATTCATTTTCTAATGAATTTTCTGATTTTCTAACTTTTTATGAATTTTCGAATTTCTAATTTTTATTAATATATATTTTTATTGTTTTTATTATTAAGAAAAGGAAATTCGGTCCGGGTCAAGGGATCCGGTTCGACTAGCTGACCGGACCCTAATGGTCCGGGCTTTAGGCCCGGTCCAATTTTATTTTTAAAAAAAAAATATGATCCACAACCTGACCCGGTAACCGGATTTGACCCGATTCACTATTGTTATCTGAATTTTATCTTTCCCTTTCTGGTTTTTTATTTCCCTTTTTTTTATATTCTATTTTGTATTATACTATCTATTTTCTAATCCCTTTCCTGTTTTATCTATTTTTCTATTTCTTTTTTTTTCAATCTCTATTTTTTCTTTCTTTCTTCTTCCTCCCGAAGCCATCTTCTTCACCAAACCTGTGACTTTTTCGACGAGCTTCAACCGACGCTCAAAACACTACTGAGGCTGTCGTCGGACCATCTCCGGCAACCAACTCCAGCCAGTGTAAAAAAAAACACATCTCCGATTGGCCATCGATTTCAAGCCAGAACATCATTAACAACTAAATTCCTTCAAGCAAGATAATGAACACACATGCACAAAAGAGAGATGGACAGAGAAAGCTAACGGTGATGGCCTTTTGCCTTGGGGCCTCGTTGGTGAAGATGCGACATTCCAGTGTGGATGTTTGTCCATGGTCGACTCAGGATGCAGATGCCATAAAATCACGGGAAATACATAGATTCAGTAGTGATTCAACTATATCGCCACAAATTAAGCATAAAAACGAGATTTCAAATACTGAATTCCTAGATCAAACTCGATTCTTCGTTCGGGCTTTTTATCGAACAGTTGATATGCCGTATGGGATGTAGGATCCGTTCTAGATTTTAATGGGATTCTCGACCTAGACGTAGTACACAAGACTCTAGCTCAGCATTAATCACTGCAAATCAACCTCAGATTCGTACAAATAAGCTCGCGATTTCATGATTGAGTGTTATAACTCAGATTCAGGTAAAACAGGGCAAGTGCAGAGCACTTGGAGCGAGGGACCTACCTGATCGGGAATGGAGTCGCTGTTGCCGTACGTTTGCCACGGAGACTTTAGAAGATGCCAGGTATCTTTCCTCTTCGTCTGAAGAACGAGTTTAAGGGACGCCAAGCTTTCACTCGGCCGCGGACATAGATGGTGACCCGACGGTCGCGAAACGTGTTATTCTCCGGCCAATCGAGGGTGACCGGTCGGCTAATTTTCGCTCACTTTCAGAATAAAAAAGGATCGCTCTCGGTCTCGGCCATTGTCTCTCTCTCAAATTTCTCTCTCTCTCTCTCTCTCAACTTTCTCTCTTCTCCGGTGAGATATCAGTCGACATTTTCTCCGGTTTTTTCTCGGTTCCTGACCTTATCTCCCCGTTTAAAACAGAAAAGATTTTGTAGCAAACCCCAGTCACTCCATTTTCTCCGTTTTTTTCTCACACGTCACTCGGACGTCCCCTTGGCTTCAGTCATCACCTCTGCATCATAGTCACTCCTCCTCATCAACGTGAGCGTGTGGGCGAAAGAGAAGAATATAGGGAAATTGGCATAAACGGTACCTGAACTTTGATTCAATTTGTAATTTGGTCTATAAACTTTTAATTTGTTCAATGTAATCTCTGAATTTTAGTCTAATGTGTAATATAGTTTCTAAACTTTTAATTTTTTCAATATAGTTAATGAACCTTTAGTACGTATTTCATATGGTTTATAAATTATATGAAAATGTTTAATGAAGTCTTTTCATTAAGTTAATAACTCCACTCAAACTAACTCAAGCATAGAAGGATCACTCAGGATAAAAAAATTCAGACAATCTATATCTGTCGGTGCATGTCCATCACAAGATGGGAGCTTTCACAAATTCATCAAGAGGAGATCATGCCTCTAATGTCTGAATATGCATGACGACTTTTCTCACTAGCTGAATCCCAAAGTTTTGTAGTGCCCAACACGATTGAGTGAAGATAAGTAGACCATCAATTCCATTTTCAGGGACCACATTTTGAAGCACGAGTCATCCAAAGACATTAGTGCTGCTTATCTGCCCAGCTATAGCTATTACCATTTAAGCCCAGATCATTGGAGCAACTCTTTCCAAATTTTCGAAAACATTTTGCTTTACCAAGAATGAAACCTTTCTCTATTTATTCATCCTTCACGTTTTCTGTTTAGAGGGAACCATGGCTTTTGACATGCGAGATTAAATTTTTGGATAGAAAATTATGTCGTCCTTGCATGCCACTTAACTACAAACGTCACGGTTAATTATGGTTCTAAGAGAAATGGTTATCACCATGACGGATTATTGGCTGAGTGATGAAATGATCAAGTTTTATAACTCTAAAATCTATATGCAGTTTAGGGTTCTGCATTCACCAAGTCAAGGTTAGTTAACCCTGTATGTGTGTTAAATGGGTTTTGACCCATGAGCTGTAAACTTAAGCCCATGGGTCTTGTAGTGTGTCTATTTCTAAGGGATTACACACACAACCGATAAAAAGAGAGGGGGGAGGATTTTCTACACATCAAGGTTGTTTTGCATCCAAAATTCAAGCACAACCGGGAGTTTTCTATTTGTTCTTTTACGAGGTTGTACCGAGCTTTCATGAAAGCTGTGTTTGTTCTTAGAGACAGAGAAAGAGGTTAGCAACATGCTTTGTAATTTGAAGATTGGTGATGTAGTAACTTGTAGGAGGGCCAGCCTGGGTACTTGTATGCTCATGATGTGGTTGAATGTCTTGTACTATTGATTAAAGTTGATGAGTGGATTCCCTTGCCCCGTGATTTTTCCCCTTTTATATCGAAAGGGCTTTCCACGTAAATAATGGTGTCATTACTCCTTTTGTATCCGCTCTTTGTGCTTTCATTGTCTTATTGAGGTTGTTGTTGGTTGCCTTCCTTGGTTGAATAAATATCTCAAATGGTTATTGAAGGTTCTTGCTTCATAACAATTTCTCCCCGTAATTTCTGTTTACATATATAAATCATTGGCCGAACAAAACTCTGGAGGTGCAAAATTCTGGTATTTGAACTCTCGAAGTCTTTACATCATTCAAATCATGTTAGACCCCTTTTAATGTTGCAAGACGCAATAAAAAATCCTCATGTACGGTTCACAAAACATCTTCGCTCAAGTAGGCTAAAATACCACTAGCGAGGTAAATTGATTGATTATTTGATTGAGTGATCGGAGCCAAAAGCGCGAGTGCTCCTTTTCTCACTTCTCAAACGTTCTGTAGTTGGCGGCACAACTCAAATTAAATAAAGTATCTGCATGTTGTTTCAACACAAAATGTAAGTGTCGGGTCTTCGCACACAAGTATGGGAAAATTACTTGAAAAAGTATATAAAAAAAAAAGGGTAATCACGATATCGAATCTCATCTAATAATAATGACGAAAGACCAAATGGGGTTGAGGGAGCTCCTTCAATATTTTATCACAGAAGCCTGATTGGAATGTTTGCCTTAACCAAACTACCTAAGAGTTGAAAAATTATTTTTCAGAGTTTTTTCTTTTGGTCGGTATTTTTCAGTGTTGACGTTTAAAAAATAAAGGATCTTTATTCAACAAACTGGATAATGTAAAAATTTATTTTCACGAATAGATGTTTTCCACGCACTCTTGCCATCAATTTGCCAGATCGTGTAATAATTGCCATTAGTACATTTGAGATTTTTGTTCATCCTTTAATAATTACAATACATATATATTTGAGAGGATTAATACCTTGAAAAACTTCCAATTGGTATAATTATGATAAATTTACTCAAAATTAATTTTTTTAATCACTAAAAATCTTAAACTGTTATATTTTTGATAAATTTACACCAAACTAGTACATTTGTGATAAATTTACCACCTATTAATTTTTGTTAAATTTTATCATCAAATTAATGATCTGGATGACACGTGACAGTTAACTGGTGTACTAGTTAGGGATTTCACTATTCGCTTGTCATAATTGTACTCATTTTGTGCTTTTTTTTTTTAGTGTTAATCCAATTTAACGAAGGCTATATTTGTCAAAAAATATGCCAGTTCGGGATTTTTTATTATCAAAAAATTAATTTGGAGGTAATTTGTTATAGGTATGCCAGTTTAGGGTTTCAAGTGTCATTTGAGGTAAATTTGTCACATGTGTACCGGTTTAGGGTTTTTTGTGGTAAAAAAATTAGTTTTGAATAAATTTGTCACATGTGTATCAATCTGAGGTTTTTCAAGGTATTAATCCTATTTCTTAAACAGTAACAATATTTTTCCAATTAAAAAAAGAGTAGGTTTTTCCTTGAAATGCTATTGGTATATAAATGTGCTACTTTTGTATGTTCTATAAAGTTCATTTTGACTACTGGAAAATTGTCCAAAAAATCTGAAATCTATTACACTTTTGTTAATTTAGTCTTAAACTTTTCAATTTTGTTAATTAAGTTATAAATCTTTTTAACTTTTGCTAATTGAGTTCACCCGACCAAAATTGATTAGAATTTGCTAACATTGACGTCAGTTGTCCTACGTGATATGGCTAATACTAATATGAACAATTTTTTTTATAATATTTTAATACTTTTTCAAATTTTTATTAAATTTTTCATTATTTCTTTTTCTCTTTCCTTCTTTATTATTATTATTTTATTGTGGCTGGCTCATCGATCACTTGGCAAGGGTCGCTGGACCGTCGCTTGTCATTAGCGAGGGTCGCAACACCCTTGCCAGCCACATGTGAGGGTTGCAGCCCTTGACCAAATTTGGGTGAGGACTCGCTGCAACCTCGCCTAGAAGGCCATTGCGGCCTCCCCTAGATCTGGGCGAGGGCTGCCTGGCCCTTGCCTAGTTGGTGTCACTAATGATGAAGGGAAGTGTCGACGAACTTGTGCCCGCTAGGACTTGTATGGGTGTTCGTGGGGATTTGGTCTAGGGCTTCCGAGAAGACATGTGGAGAGCCGGAGGCAAGAGGTCAAGACTTGCTGGGCTTGTTGAACTTTGTTGGTCGAGAGTCGATACTTGCAATAGAGACCTGCAGGACTTCGTTGGTCATTAGAAAACTCGGTGAGGCCAAAGCAGTGCGGTTGAGAGTTGAAGACTTGCTAGGCTTTGTTGGTTGTTGGAATCAACACCGTAACTGGTGGATGGTTGGCGAAGGCAGGAGCTCCATGGTCGGTGAGTACGTCAGGGCCCTCGCCAATGGCCAATGAGGGCTAGCAAACCTCGACAGCCCTAATAAAAAAAAAAAAGGAAAAGAGGAAAAAGAAAAGGAAAAAAAGAAGTAAAAATTTGAAAAATTATTAATATATTATTAGAAATTGTCTCTGTTAATACTTATCATACCATGTAAAACAATTAGCATTCACATCGATAAATTTCAGCCAAAAATTGATAAGATGGAGTTAATTGGTAAAATGTGAAAATGTTTAAAACTCAATTATCAAAATTAAAAGGTTTGAGACTAGATTAGTGAAAATGTAATAAATTTATGACTTTTGAATAATTTTACCTTTTCACTATATACCTTACGACCAAGGGCTAACATGCAGTAGTAAAATAGATGAAAGATAAAGCTACCATTTATGTATGACAAACGTCATCTCGTGCAATTGATGATATATAATCAGTTATTATTTGACATAAGAACTAAGAAACATACAAATAAACTAAAGCAAGTTAAGCGATTCTCATGTTCATTAACGAAAACAAAAACAAACGTACTCAGACGGTACCTAAACTCCCTCCAAAAGCTATTTTTTTAGTTAACGTTTACCATTTTTCAGCCTTACCTATTTCTACCATTTTTTTATTTATTGAGGCGACATTTTCTTTGAAAAGCCTACTTTTTCCATCTTCCTTTGATACGAAAATAAACGGCAGTGCTTGTCCACTCATCCTTTGATTTAGACACTTCATATTTTTTGTTTTGATAATACTATTCCATATGTGGTCCACCACTTTTGTCACAACTGTACAGGGTCCTTTCCTGTTGTTCGGTTAATCCTTTTATTTTGTTTCTTCTTTTTATCCTTGTGAATCCCACTTTCCTTCTTCTTTCTTTTCACGCCTTTGACGACTCCGTCCTCAGCTCTTGTAAATCGTTTCTTTGCTTCTCTCTAGCGAGACACTCTCTTCTATCTCACCTCCTTAATCTTCAAGTCGCAGGGCATTGAGAATGATGCCAATCTCATCATTCTCTACACTTTCGCTAGAACAAACATTAGGGCTACCGTTGACTCTCTAGCGAGCCCCTTTTCTCTAATGCTTTCATCAAATCATCTATGATTAGATCACGAAGCAAAAATTATAGTTTGCTCTAGAAATTTGAAAAGAGTTTTGTAGCTTATTACCATTAAATATTTTTGCAGTTGATTGCCCAGTTCAGATTAGAATTGAAAATCATGTTTTTATTGGGTTTTTGTTGTTTTCCTGATTTTCTGGTAGAGAAAACCTGTGCTCCTTTTATAGCTATTAACGGCCAAATTCATGGTTGTTGACAGGTTTATTTAGTATCTATGGGAAGGCTTCAACGAACTTATTCAGTTTGTCCTCTAAATAGAGCATGTTTCTTGAGAGCTTTTATCTCTTATATTTCTTGATTTTTCTGTGTCTCCTTTATCTAGATACTAATTATGATTTGGAGATCGTTCCATCTTCGAAAATCTAAAGATGCTTGTAGCTAAAAGCTGAAGACTAGGGTTTTTTGCTGGTCTCATTTTCATAATTGACAACAAGCTGTTACTATAATCGACCTAGCTATGAAAAACCTAAAGTTAGAACTTATAATGAGACCCACTAAGATTCTTTGTTCTCAAGATGAAAGATGAGAATGGCTTGTAAGAGAGAAAACAAAGAGAGGATTTGCATGACCCGAGAACCAAGATGTCAAAGGTGTGGAAAAGAAAAAACAAAGGAAGTAGGACCCACAAAGATAAAAGAAAAAAAGCAAAATAAAAAGAGTTGACCTAACAAAATTATTTTGTTGAGTTTTGTTGAGTTGTGACAGAAGTGATGGGTCACACAAAGAATAGTATGGTCAAAATACAAAAAAGATGAGAATGTTTTAGCCAAAAGAAAAGTGAAAAAAGTGTGGTCCAAAATAAAACGATATTTTTTTTAATAAATAAGATGGCTAACATCATTTCACATGAAGCATCTCCCCTTAATATTATAATTGCCGAGATTAATAATCTCTAAATAAATTTTTTTTGCTCAAGCTGGTGATCTTACTAGTGCATATTAGATGGAGATTATGTATTCACTTTTGATGTAGTTAGGCAACAATCATTAGAAGATATCATACTTGTAATAAGTTTGTTCCCCTTTGATTCTTTCAAAAGCACAAACAAAAATAGGGTAACATTGAAATTTCCAAAGAAATTCGACTGAATAATGTTCCCTTGACCTAACGTTGATAAATGACTTGGATAGACTTAAAACTAACTTGAAAGATTAGCAAATTTTCTGGGAAGATTAAGTAATTTAATGAGCAGAGTAGGAGCTTTCATATGGGACGGCCAAGTACTTAGGACAATAAATCAAAGTATAATCATTTTATGATTAATAGAGAAAATTTAATATATTGCATTACCATTAGAATAACAACTTAAATACTTGAGAAATAACAAAAAATCCAAAAAAGCATCCTTACAAATGTAAATCAAGAACCAGCTTACACACAAATTCCACTTTGAATGGACGGACGTACAATGAAACACATTTAGCAACTAATTCAGCACACATTTAAATGCAATCCCCTTACATAGATAACAATCCCATAGGTTCTTATTTTTCCATACGAGCACTCAATGTTAAATCAAATAATTTTAAGCATTTTGGAGTTCTGTTTGAGCCGTCCCTTCCTCATTCTCGCCGGTCAAATCCTCCAAGGACTTGCCCTTCGATTCAGGAACCAAGAAAGTCAGCAACATCCCAGCGAAGTTTATGAATCCGAGCATGATCAAGGAGTTCTTCACTCCGATGCCGGGAGGGTATCCAGCGTCGGTCTTAGTCCGGTCCTTGCTTTGTGCCGCGTACAAGAACCCAAACGCCCCAACCATCGCCCCGGCCTTCCCGGCTGCCGCTGAGATCCCATGGCATGTCGACCGCAACCTTGCTGGGAAGATCTCAGCCGGCACCACGAATGTGGTCGCGTTAGGCCCAAAGTTGGCGAAGAAGAAGGTGAACGAGTAGAGGACTACGAAACTGATGTGGTTTTCCGCTTTCGTCCAATGATGGTATGGTATTGCAAGTGCGAACATGAAGATTGTCATGAAGGCGAAGCCCATGAGTTGGATGAAGAACCGGCCGAGGATGTCGATGAGAGCCACAGTGAACCAGTACCCTGGCACCGTGCTGCATAGGGCGATGAGGGTCTGCGCCCTTGCGATCTTGTACACTTCGTGGATCGCGTTCATTGTTTTAGCCGGTGGGATCCAACCGATTGCGGTGAAGATGTCCTTTTGGAAGAGGTTTTGGCTGTAGAAGGCGATGTCCAGTAGGAACCAAGTGCTGGCTGTGCCGAGGAGAGGAAGGCCATGGCGGCGGGCGAATTCCTTCGAGAACAAGCCATAGGAATTTTTCTCGCGGGCGAACCGATCTACCTTTTCCTGTTCAGCTTCAAGATCTACTTGCAGTACCTGTCACAGATGTCAAATAAAATTGCCAAGTGACTTAGAATCACATGAGAGCAGATAAAAGTCAAAGGGGGACTGGAGATGATACACATACTTTTAACAGTGACAGACATGCTAAACATTTACTAAAACTTAATTTATAAGAATATCTTATCTTACGTGTTTAAACATGCCAACCACTTTGTGGATGCATTTCATTAATTACATAGGCACCCATTTGATGTTTTCTGCATCATTTCATGGATCTATTCTAGTTAGGGATGACAATTCTCAACATGATATGAAAACACGACTTGAATAGATATGAATTGACAGAAAGATTCTCTAACTGATAACGGAATGACATGTTTACAGTCATCATAATGGAAAACATCCTATAAGCCTAATGAGAAGTTAAACTACCTTGGACATGTCTGCAGCTGCCTGCTTGGCATTCCTGGCCACTAGTGCGGTGTAACGGGCAGTTTCCGGCATCTTCATCCGCCAGTAGTAGGTGAGCACGGCTGGGAGAGCTCCGAACATCAGGATCAGACGCCAGACATAGTCAGCTTGGTGCACGGTGGAGCGGATAGGGTCGATCTCGTATGGAGGAGCCTTGTATTTGTGGTCGAATGCGCTCGATACGATGAGAGCGACTATCCCGCCACCAAGAATTCCGAAACCCTGCATGGCAAAAACTGCCGCGATGAAAGTCCCTCGAGTCTTCTTGTTTGCGTATTCAGACATGATGGTGGCAGAAAGAGGATAGTCGCCGCCGATGCCGAAACCAAGCCAGAACCTGAAGAAGCAGAGGGCTGCAATGACGCCCTTAGGCGAATCCCCGAACGAAAGTCCCGAGGCGATGGAGCAAACCACCATCAGAATTAGGGTTATGCCGTAGACGCGCTTCCGCCCCATTTTGTCACCAAGCCAGCCAAAGAATAGCTGGCCTGCCAGAGTGCCGCAGAATGCCACGCCATTGACGGCGGCAGAGACGTTTGGAGGCAACGTACCGGGCTTTGGAGCACCGTCCACATGATAATATATCCGCCCGAGGAGTTTGGTGACGAGGGAGATGCAAAATAGATCGTATGCATCGGTGAAGAATCCCATTCCAGCAATGACAATGGCGGTGAAATGGTACAGTTGCGTCTTCGCGACATCGAGTGCATTAAGCACTACCAATTGATTCCCAGCCATGGTTTGATGCGTCTATTTATAAATTGCAGTTGAAGTTATCATCAAAATGTACAACAGAGGATGACTTCGAAAAATTTATACGTTTAAGGTCTAAGAAGAAAAGATAGCATCTACAAATTTCATGAGATGTTTCATTTAATATGGGCTATGCAGCATGTGTAACTTAGCATCAATTATGGAGGAGTCAAGCGATATAACTTATAATCCCAGAACACCACTTTGGGCATAAACTAGGACTTATCGCAACATGATTTGTGGGCGTAACACATCAATAATTTCGCAAAAATGGCTTTTTAATGGATAAGATGACCTCACGAGATACATATAGCAAAAGGTTTTATTACTACTATGGGTGCGAGACGTTATGTGCACGCCCACAAAGGGAGGAAAAACCTATGCAAGATTCGTCAATCCATGCACGAAAGAGAAATCATGAAAACCATCTTTTGAAATCTTCAAACGGACATCAACATGAGAATGTGATCGAAGGTATGCTATTGGCATCGAATTCAGTAAAATCCACTGGGAAAGAGGCTTATGAGGGACACAAGTGCAGTGAGTGATTCACCTGCTTTCCCCAGGCACTGAAACCCTCTGATGGCAGAGGGAGGCGAAGCACTGAAGAAGAAGAAGTAGAAGAAGAAGAAGAAGAAGATGATGGTGGCGATGAGAATGGTGAAAGGTGGAGTGGAGTGTCTCGGCTATTTATGTGATTAATTGGGAATCTTTAGGGCATATACCCTCTCCTAAATCCATGTCAATCTGTATCAAAAAATAAAAATAAAAATCTAAGTCAACTCTCCTGGGGCTTGATCTTTTCCGTACAGCTTTCCACTTTGGGGTTCTTAGCTGGCCCCTTCATAAAATAATTGGCGAGTTGTGCTTCCTACTTAATTTGGGAATTCTTTTTTAATTTGCTGGCGTATGTGGGGTTCATTTGGGTGTCCAAGTAAGCGGATTGAAATCGATCATCGCCCTTTTTCTCCCCATTGATTCGATGATGTTCAAGCCGCTCATCAGAAAATTATCGTATGCAATAGAGATATTGAGTGTTATCTTGACGTCATAGTACCGGTTATACCAAAATTTCCAGTTTAAACAAGAAATTGATCGTCCATGTATGTGCCATCTCATGTATCTTTGTTCTCATCCTATCAGTGTTCTTTCTTCTTTTCCTTTTCCTTATTTCTTCACTGAGGATGATCGAATTCGTTTGATCGGGTGAGCGGAAACTGAATAGCTGACATGAGAATCGTGAGTATTGCATGCAATGACATACAAGGCGATGGCCCCGACTCGGTCACCATACTCAAGTTGGATGGTTGACATTCCGAAATGTCAACCGTTGCTCTACAATATTATGTTCTAGACTTCTGATTGGATAATTGCACCGATGACATATAACTCTTCGTTTAAACAGCTATTTTATTCATAATGATAATACTAATAAAAAACTGACGTAATTCTGTGCTGATTTATCAATCTCGAGTACGATTAGTCAATGGAGGGATTTGCGGGAAACTTTAAGCGCAAGTTGGCCAGCCTCATCATCATCCGGGCCACGATACACGACTCCTAGCAAGATTAGAGAAAGTTGGCTGCATTAAAGAGAAGATGGGAACATGTCCATTTAGTTTGTGGCTTTCATAATGGTAGAATCAAGAAATTATAAATTAATTAAATTGTTTATTTAAGTTCCCCGGTTTCAAACTTACACCAACGTTGCCTCATCAAGCTAAATGGATGAGGGGGAAAAACAAAAAAAATGGCATCGTTTTTTGGACATGAAAAACGCTAAATTATGCATACTGTAATATATTTACCTTAATTTTGACAAAAAAAAATCTCGAATATGTACTAATGTGAATAATTTATTTTAAGTTTTTTTGTGATACTAAAACCCCAAACTTATACTTGTATGATGCATTTTCCAAAATTATTGTTTTGTCATACCAAAAACTCCAAACTTATCCTCACGCAATAGATTATGAGGTAAATCTGTCACACAGATTTAAGTTTAGAATTTTTAGTATGACAATAAGAAGTTTATGGTAAATGTATCATACTGGTATAAATTTGGGATAAATGTGTCATATGAGTATAAGTTTTGAGTTTTCTAGGTCACTAAAAAAAAGTTTAGAGTAAATATACTACAATAGATATAGTTTATGATTTTTTTGTGACTTTTTCCTTTAATTAAAATTTTTATTTAAGTTCTTCTGTTTCAAATTTACACCAGCAATACCTAATCAAGCTAAATAAGAAGGCCGGCATGGAATCATTTTCTCTAGAAATTGTGAGGGGTAAAAACCGAGCGGCGGTGGAATTTGCACCAGGCAAGTTCTTTGTTTGGTAGTAAAAAAAACTTGTCCAAGAATTTCCGAGTATTCACATGTTATTTTCTAAGAAATTAGGAGGGGTAAGGGCTGTGGGATTATTTGGTGTAATTGTAGGTTAAGAAATTCGGATATTTTTTTGAGACTTGAGCGATGTTTTAATTATTATTGTGTCACTTGATCTACAGTGAAATCTTGCATTACTTTCTTATGAACATAGGTTTGATCAATTGAACCATGTAAATTCAATATTGGGTATTTTCTTATTTTGCATATTGTTGTGTTTCTTCAACTACAACTAATCTGATATTTGATGGCTTGTTCATGCAACAAATCATGTAATCAAATCGTTGACTTTTACCATGCATTTTATGTTGTAGGAGCATGCTGAGGTAGCAAGAATATAATTCATTAGATCTTAGAAAGGGTTTTATATTTTTTTTTATCTCTTCTCTTAAACATGGAGTGGCTCACATATTGTAAAATTAATGATTAAATCTTAAAACATGTCACAAAAGTATAATTGAATTCTAAAACTTTCAAAATGTACAATCAAGTCATAAAATTTTGTCACGACCTCACCTTGGGTGCACCACTTAGGGTTTGGCTAATGGATTACTAAACCTAAACTTAGTTTGGGCTCTCCCAATCCCATACCAATTCGCGACCTAAGGTTTAAGTTTTTAATATGCAAATGATTTTTACTTAGAGTCGCCAGTAATCTATTTTTTCGGTGAGTCGATTAGAAACTCAAGTAAAATAACGGGAGAATTACTTCACTCCTACGAACCAGAGACTATGGGATCGGTGACTTGATTATGTTAGATTTCTCTAACGCCCTTTCGGTAACTTTTCTCTTTTATTTGAAAAAAATGATTTGCAAGCAGTCTGTGTTGATTTCAATTTACTCCCTAACATGCAATGTGATCATGTGAGTGCGCAACCATTATCTAACACTCAATAAAGCAAAGCAATAAATAAATTACAAGCACAGGGAAGAAATACTTACCAAAAGCAACGAAAGCATCTGCGATGTTAGCTTAAAAATCACATCAATGATCCTAGATATGATTTCTAATTAACATGCAATCATTCAAATATTTTTAAGGTTTTCACTTATTTAATGAGGCCTATAATTATGTGCAATGCATGCAATGATGTACGAAAGTGTCTAAGTATAATAGCATGCAACGTGCAACGTAATATGCAAACTACATGTCACGTAACATTAATGATTTGACTTAATATAATGCCACGAAATATGCAACCATCCTAGTGTGTCCCGCATTCAAATGACCCTAAACATATAATGACTGATGCGCGGAAGATGACCTAATTCTACATGACATGAGCATGGCAATTTTTTATATGTATTCTTTTTTTCTTTTTCTTTTTTATTAAAATTCGAAATAAAAAATATCCTATATTTAAACTCGCAATTTTAATTAAGGAAATGAAATGAAATTTAATCTAAAGCAATATTTTTAAATTTTTATTTAAAAAAATTCGGAATAAGAAATTACCCTAAATATGCAATATTATCTAAAAAAGAATCTACTCTAGTTTATGGTCTAATCTTTTGGATTTTCTTTTTCTAAAAAGAAAATAATTCAAATTAAATAAATATAGAAATAAATCACATCCACATCGGCACGACATGATACCATCCATGTTTATTTAATATGGAAATAAATTAATGAATTGTATCTTGGGCATGAGATCGAATTGGCAAATTTTTCAAAAAATCGCGAATCATATCTCGGGCATGAAATTGGATCAACGATTTTTCCATGCGATTGTGAGTCATATTTCGAGCATGAAATCGGACTGATAATCATATGCACGTTGTGAAATTAGGAAAATTTCCTAATTTAAAAGGGTACTCAATATTGCAAAAGGGATAATATATCATGAATTTCAATCTCGTGCATCAACAATATTTCAAATAAGGAAATGAAATATTCAAAACTAAAATTAGACAAAATATTCTACCTAATTCGCATATTTGCTTGCAAATTTGGCAACTCGCTAATCTCGATCGTTAAGTGGTGGATCAAACGGTTCTCGATGGTGATGATGGCGTTGGGGCAACAGGTCGCAACTAGGTAGGGTTTGCGACGGGGCGTTATCAGTAATCTGGAGAGGAACGGTGGCCGAATGCCTTCTCTTCACTTGCGTAGTGGAGGAAGCAAGTCAAGGAAATCTTGGTCAAGATGGCAGGATGAAGTATATTCCCCGCCACTTGGCCTTCTTTTGTTCCTCCTCTTTGGGGACGCGTTAGAAGTTGCTAAGGGACCACCTTGAAATCAGCTAGCCACCTGGACACCTGTTAAAACAAATTCAAATACCGCCGAGATAACCCAAGCAACGATGAGAGGCAGTCAGTGTTGAATCTTGTCCGGTGTCGCGATCAAGAATAACGAAACTGAGACAGCGGCTTTGTCGAGAATTGCGGCAGGACGCAGTGCAAGTGCAGGCGATGGTGAGGCAACCACCGGCAAGGGAAATCAACGCAACAGCCTCGCCGTTGATAGGAAAAGTCCAGCAGAGCAGCAGCAGCAGCTGGTCATCGTCACTGAAGGGAGCGGCAACGTAATCGCGGCCAAGACCGAGGAGCAGCTACGTCTTCGTGGATGTAGAAAACTACACGCTGATGCAACAGATTCGTCAGAACGGGCAAGAAATCAGAGCAGCAAATCGTCACTGGAACAAAGAGAGCGGCAGCGGCGTCGGGATCTTCAGTCGAGATGGTCGAAGAAGAATCCCCTTTTTCTCTCGTCCCTTTTACTCTCTAATCTGTGACTCTATATGCTCTCTTCTTTCTCTCTGACTCTAATCTGTGACTCTCTATGGAATTGTGTATAGGGAATTGTGTGGCCTTTTTATAGGTGAGAGGACTATGTTATTTAAGGAAATATGATTATTTGCATATTACCTATTTAGCTCTTGTATCCGACGTGCAATATTTTTTCAATATTTCATCCGACATCTTCCATGAATATTGGAAGAATAATGCGAATATTTTCGGGAATATTCTCATCTTCCAACTCGTCATTCCTTAACGGGCCTAGCCAAATTCTCTTTCATTATAGGTTTAGTCCAACTTGTTAAATTAAAACTTGAAACCAACAATTGGAGCTCATCTGCCATCGGTCCACTACAAATGCAATAATGATAAATGCTCCTAAAACTATATGCTATGCAATTGAATTCTAATATTTTTGTTTATGGGTTAAAATTAATCCCTAAATTTTTGTGCATTAAATTACTAATAATCAATCAAAATTTAGGTGTCAACAAATTTGTTAAATTAATGCAATTAAATCACTTTAACTCTGTTTAATTTAGAAATGGAAAATACTGATGTGCTTTTTTTTCTATTATTTTCGCTTTTCTATGTAGCCATTATGTTGACGAAAAGTGTGACAATGACCAAAATCATACTGTTTTTCTCCTAGTTTTTTTTATTGATATAACAAATGAGGCTGAAAATTAAAAAAAAATAAGAAAAGAAAAGAAAAGAAAAATACACTCTCATGGAGAAGAGAGATATTGCTCTTCTTTTTTAGGATTTTTGGCCATTTCATTTAATCCATTCTCCCTTTTAATTTTTTAATTTTTGTTTTTTTCCTAACTTTTCAAGCTTTGTTATATGTAGGGCCTAATTATCTCCACATTTAACATCGCACATATCAAAAATGTATTAAAAGGAAATGTAGCGTCACCATTTTTTGTTAATCTGGTTATATATCAAATTAGATGTACTCAATTGCCCCCATTTTTTTAAAAGGGATATATTCACTAGAAGTGTTAAAATTTATCACGAAAGTGCAATTGAATTCTAAAATCTGCAAAAAGTGTAATCAGATCCTAAAACTAGTTAAATTTGTTTGATCAAGTTTTTCCATTAATTTTGTCCAACTAACGAATAATGCTGATGTGATTTTTTCTAATATTTTCTCTCCTATGTGGTGATGACGTGGCTAAATCATAAACTATTAGACTAAATGATGTTGTTTTGGTTTAAATCTGATTTTTAACACTAATTTTTAAAATTAAATTTATAAGATAAGCTAAATTTTAAAAAGAAAAAAGAAAAAAAGGGAGAAGTTAGGCCGTATGGTTGCAAGCACTCGCCACCAGGACTTGACGACCCTCGCCTGCCATCCCCCACCCTTTATCGGCCCCTCTTAACAATGGTGGGATGACGGCGACAAGGGCTTACAGCCCTACCCACTTGACGTCTCCCTTTTTTTTAAGAAACTTATTTTATTTTCTAAATATAATTTACATTAAATTTGAAGTTAGGTTAACATTTTACATTATTTAAATTGGACAGAGTTAACGAAATAACTTGATTGAACCAATTTGATTAGTTTTAGGACTTGATTGCATTTTTTTTGCAAGTTTTATGACTCAATTATACTTTCGTAACAAATTTAAGAATTTCTCATGAGCATATCTCTTTTTTTAAAGATATAGGATTTAATCACACATCTGCGATAAGTCCTACAACTTCTTATACACTCATCCAAAAAGAATCAATGAAATGTCCAACTCTCGCAATTCACATTCCAATTCAAGCAGATAAGACCTCGTGACGATAATCAAATGGGATTTGATAAGCAATGCGATGATCTGAACTTGTTGGTTTGCCGTTTTGATCGTCGTGGATCGCAATTACTTGTCCTCGTTGATCACTACTACAAAGCATCGGCTGGTAGTCGCCGTATCATGTATTGAAAAATGCAAATTTGAAACCTCAAAAGTCAACGTTTCATATTATTGCAAAAATAAGAAAAACCTTTGATATTCATTTTTATATAAAACAAATTTGCGTTTTCAATCATAACTTTTGGTAGAAAATTGAGATTCAATTTCTTGCTTGAATGTTTTAATAATTGTCCCTGTCCTGAGCATACTCATGCTACCATAACATGTAAGGATGAGAACTATAAGGTCAAGTCTATCGTCGCTAAAGTAGGAGATGGCGGTCGGCCAAGGTGGGCTTTCTAGGATTCGTATGACATACAATGCTTGAAAAGCTGACCCTTGGAAAAAGCTGACCCTTGAAGAACCCAAAATCCTTCTCTTTACTCGCTCTTTGAACTCGTGAACGGCATCAACAGAGAGTGAAACGCGTAACCTTAACTGGCGAAGAAGGACAAGTTTTGTTTGGCCAACAGATGGTGAAATTCATCTATAGACCATATTACTTAAAAAGAAAACCACCCAATTCATGGAGGAATGTCCCTAATGTTAAGGAAAATCAAATGCAAAAGAAGTGTAACGGGTCCTAGCTAGTTTGAACGCAGCAACAATTTACTCCACCAACTCACTAGATCCCTAACGCCATCCTCGCCAAGTCGGGCGCTGTTTTTCCATTTCCAGCAAGGTAAGATAGAATTGGACGGTCAATTTTCATACCAAGAGAAAGCTGCCTTCCGTCAATGATAGAACGAACAACCTCAGCTTCAGAAAATCATTTTCAGCCTCTTCTCCACATTGTGCCACAACCCTTCCTATATGTTAGGGATACAGCTTTCTATAGACCGACTACTTCCCAATCTGGCATGTCCGTTCATCGTGCCCGAAATTTTTTAGGGTTGTCCCGCAACTAACTCATGTTGTTTCGGATCAACATTGTCAGTTGATAGATTCTGAGTTTCCAAGTTTTTTAATTCGTATCGGATTCCCTCAAACTAGCACTATCCCGATATGATATTGACCACCAACTCCTCCAAGATTCCAATGACTTTTTCTATTATTATTATTTTTTGGGAATCTTCTCCACTGAAGTCCAGCATCGTTCATTGCCAACCTGTTGTTTTCCATCTGCTGATATTAGACGCTTTTCTCGCGTCAACCGTGCCAAATTTTGGTGCCACTGCCAACAGCAGTGCGATATGTTGCCACCCTTTGCCCCTAGCAAGTAGTAAGCCTTGTCAAATTGTCAAGCCTATGTAATCCTCCTGATCATACCGACCTACCAATCCCAACAACAATCTCTCCGTGGTAGTCTCTAACGGCAACAGCTATAGTTACCTCCTTAGGTTCACGCTCAAAAGCTCCATCGCAGTTGATCTATAAGGTGTAGCCATTGGTCTTGTCACTTTTGTTGTCGAATCCCATCAGCATTCACATACAATGAAACATGAGTCCCATTTGGTTCGACTTTGGGAAGGGGCTTTTGGACTCGAAGGGAACTTGGCCAAATGCAAACCGGTTCAATTTTTTGGAGGACTTTGGCTAGTTGCAATTGTATTTCTAAATGGTTCTAAGGGCCTTTAGCTAGTTCAATTTTTTGAAGGGCTTTTGGCCAGATGTAATTGCATTTCTAAATGGTTCTAAGGGCATTTAGCCCAAAGTAGGTCTAGAGGTCTTTTGAGAAATTGTATCTTCAAAATGCAAGTCCTGTGGCTACTATTTATCTTCTTTGGAGAAGCGAACAGAGGCCGACAACTGCCACCCGGGGTGGTGACCACCTTGTGACCGCTGCCTGAGGTCACGCAACCTCAAGCAAGGCTGTCCAGTGGCCAATCCTAGTTGTTGGAGATTGGTCGGCGACTGGACCTAGCTGCGGGAGGCTAGATAAAAAAAATATTTTTTCAAATATTTTTTAATAAAAAATTTAGCAGAAGTCATTTGCAAAATGTAGCATTTAAGCCAAAGTTTTCGCAATGCACTCTAAAATTACAATTTACCAAATATTATTTGCATTTTGAGAAACCCCTTTAACCTAAAAGTATTTACATTTTCATAAGGATATTTACCCCAAATTGAACCAAACGGGTCCACGTTTAGCTACCAATTCAGAACACATTCAAATGCAATCCCCTTACATAGATGACAATCCCATAGGTTCTTATTTTTCCTTATGAGCACTCAATGTTGAATCAAATAATTTTAAGCATTTTGGAGTTCTGTTTCAGCCGTTCCTTCCTCATTCTCGCCGGTCAAATCTTCCAAGGACTTGCCCTTCGATTCAGGAACCAAGAAAGTCAGCAACGTCCCAGCTAGGTTTATGACTCCGAGCATGATCAAGGAGTTCTTCACTCCGATGCCGGGAGGGTATCCAGCGTCGGTCTTAGCTGGGTCCTTGTTCTGCGCCGCGTACAAGAACCCGAACGCCCCAACGATCGCTCCAGCCTTCCCGGCCGCTGCCGAGATCCCGTGGCATGTCGACCGCAACCTTGCTGGGAAGATCTCAGCCGGCACCACGAATGTGGTCGCATTTGGCCCAAAGTTGGCGAAGAAGAAGGTGAACGAGTAGAGGACTACGAAACCGATTTGGTTGTCCTTTTTCGTCCAATGATGGTATGGTATTGCAAGTGCAAACATGAAGACTGTCATGAAGGCGAAGCCCATGAGTTGGATGATGAACCGGCCGAGGATGTCGATGAGAGCCACAGTGAACCAGTACCCTGGCACTGTGCTGCATAGAGCGATGAGGGTCTGTGCCCTTGAGATCATGTACACTTCGTGGATTGCATTCATTGTTTTAGCCGGCGGGATCCAACCGACTGCGGTGAAGATGTCCTTTTGGAAGAGGTTTTGGCTGTAGAAGGCGATGTCCAGTAGGAACCAAGTGCTGGTTGTGCCTAAGAGAGGAAGGCCGTGGCGGTGGGCAAATTCCTTCGAAAACAAGCCATAGGAATGTTTCTCGCGGGCGAGATGATCTACCTTTTCCTGTTCAGCTTCAAGATCTACTTGCAGTACCTGTCACAGATGTTAAAATTGCCAAGTGACTTAGAATCACATGAAAGTAGATAAAAGTCAAAGGGGGACCGGGGATGATGCAAATACTTTAACAGTGACAGACATGCTAACATTTTCTAAAACTTGATTAATAAGAATATCTTATCTCGTGTGTTTAAACATGCCAACCACTGTGGATGCATTTCATTAATTAAATAGGCACCCATTTGATGTTTTATGCATCATGTCACGGATCTATTCTAGTTAGGGACCATAATTCTCAACACGATATGAAAACACGACTTGAATACATATGAATTGACAGAAAGAGGTTCTAACTGATACAGAATGACCCTTACCAAAAAACTGATACAGAATGACCCTTACCAAAAAACTGATACAGAATGCCATGTTTTACACTCATCATAATGGAAAACATCCTATAAGGCCATTGAGAAGTTAAACTACCTTGGACATGTCTGCAGCTGCCTGCTTGGCATTCCTGGCCACTAGTGCGGTGTAACGGGCAGTTTCTGGCATCTTCATCCGCCAGTAGTAGGTGAGCGCGGCCGGGAGAGCTCCGAACATCAGGACTATTCGCCAGACATAGTCAGCTTGGGGCACGGTGGAGCCGATAGGGTCAACCTCGTACGTAGAAGCCTTGTATTTGTGGTTGAACACGCTTGCTACGATGAGCGCAACCATCCCACCACCGAGAATTCCGAAACCCTGCATGGCAAAAACTGCCGCGATGAAAGTCCCTCGAGTCTTCTTGTTTGCATATTCAGACATGATGGTGGCAGAAAGAGGATAGTCGCCGCCAATGCCAAAACCGAGCCAGAACCTGAAGAAACAAAGGGTTGCCATGACGCCCTTAGCCGAATCCCCAAACGAAAGTCCAGAGCCAATGGAGCAAACCACCATCAGAATTAGGGTTATGCCGTAGACGTGCTTCCGACCCAGTTTATCACCAAGCCACCCGAAGAAGAGCTGGCCAGCCAGAGTGCCACAGAATGCCACGCCATTGACGGCGGCAGAGATGTTCGGAGGCAATGAACCGGGCTTCGATGCACCGTCCACATGATAATATAGCCGCCCGAGGAGTTTGGTGACGAGGGAGATGCAAAACAGATCGTACGCATCTGTGAAGAATCCCATTCCAGCAATGACGATGGCGGTGAAATGGTAAAATTGCGTCTTCGCAATATCGAGTGCGTTAAGCACTACCAATTGATCCCCAGCCATGGTTTGATGTGTCTACATGTAAATTGCAGTTGAAGTTATCATCAGAATGTATGACAGAGGATGACATCGGAAAAATTTATTCGTTTTGTCTGGCATAAGTCTATTTCGATCCTCAAGTTCTAAGTGGAAAAGGTAGCATCTACAAATTCCATGAGATGTTTCGTTTAATATGGGCTATGCAGCATGAGTAACTAAGCATCAATTATGGAGGAATCAAGTGTGATAACTTATAATCTTAGAATATAATCCCAGAACATTGCTTTTAGTATAAACTAGGTCTTATCGTGACGTGATTTCGGAAAATAGTTTTCTAAGGAATGAGATGATCTCACGAGATATCCATGGAAAACATTTATTACTAATATCAGTGCTTATTTGCACGCCGAAAAAGGGAAAAAAAATTATGAAAAGTAGTCAATTCATGGAAAAAGAAAGAAAGAGAATCATGGAAAACACCTTCCCAACTCTTCGAATGAAAATCAACACGAGAATAGGATCATGAAAAACATCTTCCCAGATCTTCGAATGAACATCAACATGAGAATGTGATGAAGGGTACGCTATTCACATCGAATTCAGTAAAATCCACGGGGAAGGAGCATTATATCGCAGAATGAGGAACAAAAAATACAGTGAGAGATTCACCTGCTTCACCAGGCACTAAAACCCTCTGATGGCAGAGGCAGGCGAAGCACTGAAGAAGAAGAAGGTGGTGGCGATGAGAATGGCGAAAGGTGGAGTGGAGTGTCGGCTATATATGGGATTGACTGGGCATCTTTAGGGCATATACCCTTTCCTAAATCAATGTCAATCGGTATATAAAAAAAAAAATCAAAGTCAACGGAATCAGGACTTGTCTTTTCCGTACATCTTTCCGTTTTAGGGTTCTTAGTTGGCCGGGTCCCTTCATAAAATAATAGGCAAGTAGTGCTTTCTACTTCAATTGGGAAAAACACATTAATTTGCTTGCGTATCATTTGGGTGTCCGTATAAGCGGATTAAAACTGATCTTTACCCTTTTCCTCTCGCTTGATTTGATGTTCGAATCGCTCATTAGAAACTTTTTGCATGTAACAAAGAGATTGCATATCATCTTGGCGCCATAAAACCGTCTATTTTAGCAAAATCTCAAGTTTAAACATGGAGTTGATCATTCATCTATATGACATCTTGTGTATTGTCATATCAGTGTTCTCTCTTGTTTTCCTTTTCCTAATTTCTTCTTCGAAAATGATCGAATTCATTCGATCGGGTGAGCGGAAACCAAATGACCAATTTCTAGAGAGATTAGAGAGAGTTGGCTGCATTAAAGAAAAGATAGGATCATGTCCATTCAGTTTGTCACTTTCTTAATAGTAGGATCAAGAAATTATGAATTAATTAAATCGTTTTTTAAGTTCTTCGGTTTCAAACTTACGCCAACGTTGCCTAATCAAGCTAAATGGATAAGGCTAAAAACAAAACAAAAAATGGTATCATTTTTTGTGACATAAGAATCCGAAATTATGTCCATTGCTTCAAACTTACGCCAACGTTGCCTAATCAAGCTAAATGGATAAGGCTAAAAACAAAAGCAAAAAATGGTATCATTTTTTGTAACATAAAAAACCCTAAATTATATTCATTGTGATACATTTACCTTTTTTGTGACACAAAAACCTCATACTTGTACCGTGTGCAACATTTACTTTGATTTTTTTTTGTAATACTAAAAGCCCAAATTTTATACTCGTGTGACACATTTACTTAAAATTATTTTTTTGTCACGGCAAAAACCCTAAACTTATACTCATACAAAAGATTTATACCAAATTTTGAGGTAAATGTGTCACACAAATATAATTTTAAATATTTGGTATCATAAGAAAGATTTTTAGATAAATGTGTCACACTGGTATAAGTTTCGGAGTAAATGCGTCGGATAAGTACAAGTTTTGGATTTTTTGAGTCACTAAAAAAAGTTTAGAATAAATGTGTCACAACAGTGTAGCTTAGGATTTTTGGTAACCTTTTCTTTATTTAAATTGTTTATTTAAGTTCTTTAGATTCAAACTTACACCAGCATTACCTAATCAAGCTAAAGAAGAAGACCGACATGGAATTGTTTTCTCTAGAAATTGTGAGGGATAAAAACCGAGCGGCGGTGGAACTTGCATCCGCCAAGTTCTCTGTTTGTTAGTAAGGAAACTCATGCGAGGATTTCTGACTATTCTTATGTTAGATTGAAAGATTATTTTATGAGAAATTGAAAGGGTAAGGACAGTAGGATTATTTGGTGTAATTGTAGGTTGGGAAATATATATACTTTTTCAGAGACCCGTTCTTTTAATTTTTGTTGTGCTGCTTAATCTATAGTGAAATCTTGAGCTTCTTTCTCATGGACATAGGTCTGATCAATTGAACCATGTAAATTCGATATTTTGGTATGTTTTTTATTTTGTATATTGTCGTGTTTCTTTAGACTACAACAAATTTGACATTTGATGGCTTGTTTATGCAGCATGCTGAGGTAACAAAGATAGAATTTATTAGATCACATAAAGGGTTCTATATTTTACTGATCTCTTCTCTTAAACATGGAGTGGCTCACGCATCCTAAAATTAACAATTAAATCTTAAAATATATCGCGAAAGTATAATTGAATTTTAAAACTTTTAAACTACACAATCAAATCTTGAAACTTGTCAATTTGATGTAATTAAGTCATTTAATTAATTCCGTCTAATTTAGTAAACGAAAAATGTTGCTGTGAGTTTTTTCTATTAGTTTTTTTTATAAAGTGCAACAATGACTAAAATAATACTGTTTTCCTCCTAGTTTTTATTAATATAACAAATGAGGCTGAAAAATATATAAAGAAAAAGAAGAAGAAGGATAAAAGGAAAGAAAAGAAAAATACACTTTCATAGAGGAGAGATAGTGCCAAGAGAGATTGGGGTCGTCTTCCCCTGCTTTGCCGGCTACCTTAGCCAAGGCCCGCGCAAGGGTTGCTGACCCTCACCCATCCCAAACCTCGATTTGCTCTTCTTTTTTAGGATTTTTTGCTTTTTCATTTAATCTATTCTCCTTTTTTCTTTTGACTTTTATCTTTTTGTATTTTATCGTTCTAACTTTTCAAGCTTTGTTGTATGTGGTGCCTGGTGCCTAATTGTCTTCATATCAGCATCGCATGTACTAAAAATATATTCAAAAGAAATGCCACATCAACATTTTTTGTCAATCTAATTAAATGTTAAATTAGATGTACTCAATTGCTCTCATTTGATAAGTTTTCTGACTTCATGATATAATTTTTTAAAGATTTAGGATTTGATCACATATTCGCTATAAGTCCTAAAACTTTTTATACATTCATCCAAAGAGAATTAATGAAAAGCCCAACTTTCGCAATTCACATTCCAATTCAAGTGGATAAGAGTGTGTGGCGCTAATCAAGTGGGATTTGATAAGCAATGTGGTGATCAGAACTTGTTGGTTTGCCATTTTGATCCTCGCGGATCGCAATTGGTTGTCCTAGTTGATCACTACTACAAAGCATCGGCTGGTAGTCGCCATATCATGTATTGACAATAAAGATATCATTGAAACCTCAAAAGTCAACGTTTGCTATCATTGAAAAAGAAAACCCCTTTAATCTTCATTTATTTATAAAACAAATTTGTATTTTCAATCATAACTTCTGGTAGAAAATTGAGATTCGATTTTATGATTAAACGCTTTATTAGTTGTCCTGGCCGTGGGCATTCTCATGCTGTCACAACATATAAGGATGAAAAGTGTAAGGTGAAATCTATCGTCGCTAAAGCAAGAGATGTAGGTCGCCCAAGGTGGGTTGTCTAGGATTCCTAAGGCATACAATGCTTGAAAAGCTGGCCCTTAGAAGGGTAATGACCCATGACGCATGATCTAGGGCACTTGAAGAACCCAAAATCCCTCTCTTTACTTGCTCTATTTAACTCATGAATGACATTAACAAAGAGCAAAACCCGTAATTCTAACCGGCGAAGAAGGACAAAGTTTTGTTTGGCCGACAAATGGTGAAATTCATCTATAGACCATAGCACTTGCAAAGAAAACCACCCGATTCATGGAGGAATGTCCCTAATGTTAAGGAAAATCAAATGCAAGAGAAGTGTAACAACGGGTCCTAGCTTGTTTGAAAGTAGCAACAATTTGCTCCACCAACTCATTAGGTCCCTAACTACATCCAAGTTGGTTGCTAAGATCTCAGGCTCTGTGACGTCCTGGATTTCGACCCACTTCGGCACGTGTGAAATGATTATTTCATCAATGCACTGTTGGTTACGTTTACTTGGAGCTGGCCCCTCACGAGTTAACTGACTATTCGGAAAGGCAATTAAGGACGGATGCGCGTACGACTAGTGAATTCAATCAGGGACTGGCCACTCGGCCATAAGGATCAAGTAGGGATGATACCACGTTGTTGCAGGTCAATTAGCGAACGGAAATATCGATTCGGCGGAGTACAAGGTCGGATCGCGGGTGATTCCGCACGACTTCGATATTAACGACGAACGATGTTAAACCAAATTCCTGTTGGCCTTGTATTTAGGGTGAGCAATCGATCCCTCACGATTACATGACAACCGAGGATCGTCCTGATCTGAATATACACGATCGTGGATTGAAAGCTATCAACCACGGGTCAAACGCATGGAACCCCTTAAATGCTGCCCGAAAGTCAGGTAGTGCCAAAGTCGCGATTGGTTGAGATTAATCACGAAATTTAGTCCGATTTCAGGTACCGAACTTTTAAGGACGTCGGGACAAAAATATTAGATAACGCCTCATTAGTTCCCAAATTTTTCAGTAAGCCCGGAAATTGCCCGAATTGGATTAACGGGCCGAGATTAGGACCGGATTTTAGGAACCGCGCTTCAGGGGTAAAAAGACCAAGTACCCCTCTTCTAGAAGCCTTTTTGATTTTTAATTTTTGGGGTTTTCCCCCTTTTTCTCTCTCTCCTCCCTCTCTCTCCCGCGCACTCTCTCCCTCTCCCCCTTTCTCTCTCCTCCTGCAACCCGCTGCCGCAGAGAAAATATTAGGTGGGCCGGGTGCGCCAAGTCGGCCGTGCGCCCGACCAATCGAATCCGACACGTGTCTCCACGTGGCGATGTGGGGTCCGCTCACCAAGGTGGAATTTCTACTCATAAAATAATTCTCTTTCTCTCTCATCTAGCCTCGCAAGCTAGCCCCGCGCTGCCTCTCCCTTCTCTACGAGTGCAGACATTTATTATATTCTCTCTCCTCTTCTTCTTCGTTCTTTCCCTTCGAAGAAGAAAATGTTGGAAATTTCCGATAATGGGCTTACATTAATTAATTAATTTTCTATTTTATATAATCGGGTTAATGGATATTCCAATATATTTTGAACCCTCAAGTGATCTTGTTGAGTTGGGTTTTGGCATCTATTAATAACGGGCCTAGTTGAGCAAAGCAAAGTGTAGGCAATTGTGTTTAAGCGAAGCCCGTAATGGGAAGGGCCCGGATTGACATCTTTGTTGATTAGGGTTTGCTAGGTCCCCCTCTCTAGCCTATAAAAGGGTAGGTTATAACCTATCGCCGCTTAATCCCATTAAAGCGCTAAACCGAAATAGGTCATAGAGAGGAAGATCCTAAGATACCGACGGATCACCGATTATATCGGGTTGATCCGTTTGCAATCAAGTAAGGCCATGGCTCAAACAGGTATGTTCTATTTCCGCTGTACATATATGAATTCTTGGCGTTTTACAATCATGTATGAATCGAATTCGTTCTTAATTTAATGATTGTTCATATTAAGAATTATTACATGTGGTATTAGAGCCTGTCATATATGATTGTAGAACCCAAAATTTTTTTTATGAACAAATTCGAAATTTCCTCTCTTTAACCTAATGTTGTCGTTATTTTCTCATGTGGACTCTTTCATCGATTGATTCTGAAACCTTAGGGTTTTTATTCTGCATGTCGAGATCTTTCCAACCATATATAATTTATAGATTTTCGTTGAGAATTGAGAGAGAATTTCGAATTTGAAATTCTAGGGTTTGTACCTTGAAAAGTTCCGAATTTTTTTTATTTATTATTAATCTACAGGAATTCCCAAAAGCCCATCTTCAGGGCTTCTGTTTTTCGGGCTTCTGAAAGGAGCTGGGCTTGTGCCTAGCTTCTGGATTCTGGCAAGAAGCCCAACTTTCTGGGCTTTTGGGAATTCTGGGCGCAAGCCCAGAATCCGAGATTCTGAAGGAAGCCCACGCGGGCTTCACGTCTGGGCCAAAGCCCAGTTTTTGGGCTTCTCGAATTCTGGGCGTAGCCCAGAATCCGAGCTTCCGGAGGGAAGCCCACGCGGGCCGGTGACCAGAATTTTCTGGCCCGAGCCCGCTGGGCCAAAATTCCTGTAGATTAATAATAAATAAATAATAAATGAAAATGAAATTTCAAAAAAAAAAAAATTGTGGCAAAAATTGTTGTTTAATGTAATATGATTTTGGGAAGCACATATTGTTAAGTGCTTCATATTGATAAATTTTGGGCATTAATTAAATGGAACATTATAAAAATTTTTGGAGTTCCTATTAATAAAAATTAGTATATACAATTACCCGCCCAAAGGGGGTTATTGTGTATATTAATTTGAAAAATTGCATGAAGATAAATTCCCACTTTTAAAAGATGGGGATGTATAATTAAAAAAATATTTATCCGCCCAAAGGGGATAAATTTTTTGAAAATTATATGTAATTCCCCTCTATATTAATATAATAGAGATAATTGATGGGGATGTATGACTCAAAAGTTTTATCTTCCTAAATGGGATAAATTTTAGAGTTATGTGTAATTCCCCTCTATGTTGAGATAATGGAGATGTATAATTTAAAGGTCTTGTTTGCACAAAGCGAATAAGCCCTTGAAAATTATATGTAATTCTCCTTATCGTCTCTATATATTGATATTATGGAGATGTATAATTTAAAGGATTTGTCTGCCCAAAGGGGATGGATCCTTGACAATTATATGTAATTCTCCTTGTTGTTGTTTTACAAACTTCATGCTGTGGAAAATAATGGTGTATTATACGCTCTGCCCAAAGGGGAGTTTATAATATACTAATTATTTTGTGGAATTGCTTATTGCCCATAATTAATCATATTACATTATGTGTGACAAACAGTTAATTTTGCTGTGAACAACAACAATGCCACGGTTGAAATGTTAACTGGATCAAACTTCAAGAGGTGGAAGCAAGATATAGAGTTTGCTTTGGGAATTGTGGATATGGACTTGGCTCTACGTGAGAATGAACCTCCTAAGCTCAATGATCAAACTAGTGCAGATCAAAAGGCTCATTATGCTAGATGGGAAAAATCCAACCGACTAAGTCTCATTACTATGAAGAGGTCCATTGCTGAGCATCTCATTAGTGGTTTACCGGAGAATACGAATGCAAGACAATTCCTTGAAGCAGTGGGAGAACGATATAGAGTCTCGGACAAGGTCAAGCTGGAAACTTGCTGAATGAGTTAACAACTATGAGATATGATGCTGCTATGGGTGTTAGAGAATTTATGCGAAGATGGTCCACATTCAGTCCAAACTCAAAGCCCATAAAATTGTTCTTTTCGAAGATTATATTGTGCATCAAGTCTTAAATGTTCTACCGGCTGAATTCAGCCGGATTAAGGCGCTTATAACGCTCAGAATGAGACTTGGAGCGTTAATGCCCTAATTTCAAAGTGTGTGACTGAGGAGGAGAAGTTGAAGAAGGAGAAGAATGAGTCAGCCCACTTAATTACTAATGCCAAGTCAAGTTCCTCTAAGGGAAAATGGAAGCCTAAAGGGTCAAATGCTCATGGTCCAAAGAAAAGCCAAGATTTCAAGAAAAATGTGAATAATGGGAGAAATAGAGATAAGAATTTCAAGTGTTTTCACTGCAAGAAGCAAGGTCACACAAGAGCCAATTGCTATAAGTTCAAAGCTTGGCTAAAAGGAAGAAAAGACAGCCACCAAGGTGAGTTATTGGTTTGTTTTGAATCAAATCTAGTTGATGTTCCTCCGGATTCTTGGTGGCTTGATTTCGGTGCTCTTGTTCATGTGACTACTACCTTACGAGGGTCTAACAAATCTAAGGAATCCAAGTCTGAGGGAGTTAAAGCTTAAAGTTGGAAACGATGTCGGAGTTGATGTGGAGCGCATAGGCACGATTATTTTGAATTTAGATTCTGGATTTCAGCTCATTTTGAACAATGTCTTTTATGTTCCTGGTTTTAGGAGAAACTTGATATCTCTTTCTTTGCTTGACAAAGCTGGATATTGTTTTTATTTTGCAAATAAAAGAGTGGATTTGAGTCATGATTCCAGAATTATTGGGAATTGTGTCCTGTGTGATGGATTATATCGATTATCCTTATCTCCCGATAGACCATATTGTTCTTTTAATGTCGAGAACAATGTTGCTAAGAGATCCTTGATTAAAGAGAAATCTTCATCGCTATGGCATAAGCGATTAGGACATATCTCCAAAGATAGGGTCAAACGACTCATCAAGGTTGATATTCTTCCTCCTCTTGACTCGGATGATACTGAGACTTGTATTGATTGTGTAAGGGGAAAATTGACTAAAACTAAGAAGAAAGGCGCTACTCGCAGTCAAAATCTATTGGAGATTATTCATATAGATATTAGCGGGCCATACTCAACCACCTTGTGTGGAAATAAGTATTTCATCACCTTTATTGATGATTTCTCCCGTTATTGTTACGTTTATCGATTAAGGAAAAGGCTGAAGCTCTTGACATGTTCAAAGTGTTTCGCACCTTTGAAGTTGAAAAACAATTGGGAAAAATTATCAAAATTGTCGATCGATCGCGGTGGTGAGAATTATGGGCGATATGCGAGATCGGACAACAAATGGGACCATTTGCTAAATACTTGCAAGACGTGGTATTGTTGCTCAATATACAATGCCTGGAAGTCCTGAACAGAATGGTGTAGCTGAACGGCGCAATCGCACACTTATGGAGATGAAACGAAGTATGATGGGCAGTTCTAATTTGCCTAAATACTTATGGGGTGATGCGATTAAAACTGCAGCCTATATATTGAATCGTGTACCCAGTAAATCAGTGCCGAAAACACCTTTTGAATTATGGACAGGGAGGAAACCAAGCTTGAATCACTTTCGAGTTTGGGGGTGTCCTGCGGAGGTGAAAATTTATGATCCTTCTCAGAAAAATACTGAACCCAGGACTACTAGATGTTACTGTATTGGATATCCTCACCATTCCAAAGGGTATAGGTTCTATTGTCCCACTCGGGGCACTAGAATTGTTGAGTCTCAAACTGCTAAATTCCTGGAGTTAGATGTTGCTGAAGAGAATTCTTCTCAATCTTTTGAAAGGGAAGAACCAAACAAAACGGTTTCCATTCCATTGCCCGTCTTGAATGATGATTCCATGCGAGAGCCTTGTAGAGTAGAAACGCAGCAAGAAGCAGATACTGGAGATATGACTGCGAATGAAATTCCCCAGACGAATGATCCAACTCCAGAAATGCCTGTGCGGAGATCACAACGACAAAGAAGACCGGCACTTCAAGATGATTATCATGTCTATCTTGGAGAAGCTAATTTTGACATTGGACATATAGTTGATCCGGCAACCTTCAAAGAAGCTCTTGATAGTGATCAGGCAGATGAATGGTTAAGAGCGATGAAGGACGAGATGATTTCCATGTCAAATAATCAAGTATGGGAACTTGTTGATTTACCCGATGGGCATAAACCGATTGGCTGCAAATGGGTATTCAAAACCAAGAAAGATAATAAAGGCAATATAGAGAGATTCAAGGCGAGGTTAGTCGCAAAGGGGTTCACGCAGAGAGAGGGCATTGATTATATTGAAACTTTTTCTCCGGTGTCCACTAAAGACTCATTTCGGATAATCATGGCATTGGTGGCTCATTTTGACTTAGAGCTTCACCAAATGGATGTCAAGACGGCTTTTCTAAATGGAGATCTGGATGAAGAAGTATATATGCAGCAACCGAAGGGTTTAAAGAAGCTGGAAAAGAGCATATGGTGTGCAAGCTTCGGAGGTCTATTTATGGTCTCAAACAAGCATCACGTCAGTGGTACTTGAAATTTGACAAAGTTGTGAGATCATTTGGCTTTGAAGAAAACAAGTTTGATCAATGCATCTACATGAAAGTAAGTGGGAGTAAATATATTTTTTTAGTACTTTATGTAGATGACATTTTGCTTGCCGATAGAGATGTTGATCTATTGAATGACACAAAAAGTTTTCTGTCTGCAAAGTTTGATATGAAAGATCTTGGGGAAGCCTCTTTTGTTCTAGGCATTGAAATTCATCGTGACAGATCTAAGAAGGTTCTGGGATTATCTCAGAAAAGTTATATAGATCGTGTTCTGAAGAGGTTTAATATGCAAACCTATAAGGTTGGTGAAGCTCCTGTTGTGAAAGGAGATAAATTGAGCATAGAACAATGCCCCAAGAATGATGTTGAAAAAGAAGCAATGAAGAATGTTCCATATGCTAGTGCAATTGGCGAGTCTTATGTATGCACAAGTATGCACGGACACGATATTGCTTTTGCTTTGTGAATGCTCTTGGGAGATATCGTCGAATCCAGGTCATGAACATTGGGTTGCAGCTAAGAAAGTGATGAGATATCTGCAACGTACAAAAGGGTTCATGCTCGTGTATAGCGAGTAGATGATCTAAAGGTGATTGGATATTCGGATGCTGATTTTGCTGGTTGTTCGATGACAGAAAATCAACTGGATATATTTTTATGATGGTTGGAGGTGCTATTTCTTGGAAGAGCACAAAGCAAACCTTGGTTACAAACTCTACAATGTATGCTGAGTTTGTGGCGTGTTACGGTGCATCAACTCAAGCTGTTTGGCTTAGAAATTTGATCTCTGAATTGCGAATTGTGGACTCTATTGCTAGACCTATGGTGATCTACTGTGACAACACTGCAACTGTGTTTTATTCCAAGAATGACAAGATCAGCAATGCGTCCAAACACATGGAGATCAAATATTATACTGTTAAGGACTTAGTAAAAAATGGAGACATTGTGATAGAGAATATTAGAGCGAGTCCATGTTAGCCGATCCCCTAACAAAAGGCTTACGACCCATTTTGTTTAAAGAACATGTAAAGAATATGGGTGTTTTAGAGTCTTTTGATCTATTTTGTTAGTGGGAGCTATATAGTTTGTATTTCTGGATATTATAGTTATATACAAACTAATAATGCTTTTATAATGTCTATTAAAGCATTTACTTTTGATGATCATTATTATTGATTTTATTATTATCCTTTCTCCTGTCGACTGAGAAATGGAAATATGAAACAGTATCTTTAAACAAATTTTAGTTTAAAGACGACTGGATGTCACTAATTATGAGATCTCATGTTGGATTGTGACATAGTTGTGCAATTTCATGTTGTTTAGAAATCGCACTGAGGCAATTTCATGTTGTTTAGAAATTGCGTTAATGCAGTTTCATGTCGTTTAGAAATTGCATTGAGGACCGATAAGAAATAGTGTATATTTTGATCACATGTTGGCACTATTTCTTACTACACTACTAGGCCCATAATCCATGAAAATATAATGTTTATTATATGTGATTATGGAAGGTCATGTGTTGCGGTATTTTCTTAACACGTTGATCGCCATAGTCCTATAATGAGGTTATATAGGATTGGATTGGTTTTGAGATGCCGTTATTGGAATATTATTTTTTAAAATTGTGGCCACATAAAACAAATTCTCAGTTATTAACCCGAGAGTGTCGTTTTCAAAATAAAATCGTTTTCAAAATAAAACAAATTAATTAATGTAGCCCAAGTGGGAGAATGTTGGAAATTTCCGATAATGGGCTTACATTAATTAATTAATTTTCTATTTTATATAATCGGGTTAATGGATATTCCAATATATTTTGAACCCTCAAGTGATCTTGTTGAGTTGGGTTTTGGCATCTATTAATAACGGGCCTAGTTGAGCGGCAAAGAAAGTGTAGGCAATTGTGTTTAAGCGAAGCCCGTAATGGGAAGGGCGGGTTGACACGCTGTTGATTAGGGTTTGCTAGGTCCCCTCTCTAGCCTATAAAAGGGTAGGTTATAACCTATCGGACGCTTAATCCCATTAAAGCTGCTAAACCGAAATAGGTCATAGAGAGGAAGATCCGGCATACCGACAGATCACTGATTATATCAGGTTGATCCGTTTGCAATCAAGTAAGGCCATGGCTCAAACAGGTATGTTCTATTTCCGCTGTACATATATGAATTCTTGGTGTTTTACAATCATGTATGAATCGAATTCGTTCTTAATTTAATGATTGTTCATATTAAGAATTATTACAGAAAAGACCAGACTTTCAAACAAATTTCAAATCCTTGCTTTCGCTCCCATTTGCTACTCCGCGCTTGTTGTTACTTCTCCGGCGTTCGTCAAGCGGCCGTTCCCCGCCGCCGCGCGACGCTCGCTCCGTCTCTGCTCCGTCTCTACTCCGACGCAGCTTTCCTCTGCGCATTAATCTGCTGGGGCGGCCGAGATTTGGGGATCCCATTTCTGCAACCACTTGAAGAGCAGCGTCGACGCCCTCAAAGATCCCTCTCGGCCCCCTCTCTCTTGCCTTCCCTTCTTCTCGGCCGATTGATTTTTTGGTGTTTCGATCGCAGATTCAGCTTCTTCGACATAGAAGCCGCCGTAGTAAGTCGACCCGAACATGTGCCTGCTTTGCGAGTGCGAGCGAGCGAGAGAGAGGGAGGAGATTAAGTGCTTCCAATTCACCAATGGCGAGAGACGGGATGAGGAGGAGGACGGCGTCGTCTCCCGGGCCTCCAAGGTGTCGTGGGCCCGCTCCTTCAGCGTCGCCTCCAAAGCACCGCCGACACCCGGCGCTCCAAGTTGGACTCCGATTCCGGGGACTTCGGCGACTCCGTGGCCTTCTACGAGCTGCTCTCCTAGCGCCGCACCAACGATCTGCGGGTCTTCTCCTTCGCCAAGCTCAAATCGGCCACCGAGGGTTAAGCGGGGCTCTCCCGATCGGCGAGGAGGGTTCGGCTGCGTCTACAATGGCGTCGTCCCCGGCGATGCGCCCGACGGCTCCGATTCCGAGAATGGACGTTGCCGTGAAGCGGCCTGAATCGCAACGGCTTCCAGGCATGGATTTCCCTTTCCATTTCCGTCGCTTGTAATGTCTAAGCTCTTTCAATGCGCGGTGTCCGTGACTTGATGCTGTGTAGCGATGCCATTTCTAATGCATTTTGGGATACCTTAGCACTTTGCGTGTTCTCCCGGTGATCAGATTTTGCTTATGAGGATCATCGGTGGCAATGTCAAGAGCGTGCTTTTACACATCAAGTCTGCCCGAAAATAAAACTAGGAATGGAATTTGCTCACATTTCGTAGACAGCATTTGGCGAATCTCCTCCTAATTTATTAGAGTCGCTCTAGTTACTTCACTCCGTATGGCATCCGAAGCTTCCAACTTGGAATTAAATAGAAAAGCAGTTCGTGCTTAGCGCTAGATGCCGAGGGATGTGAATGCAACGGGAAAATCTACAATTGTATGTATTGGTTAATTCTACGTTGGTTGAGTGAGTATTTTCTCTATTTGTAGGGGTTAATGGGGGGTTGGAATGCCTATGAAATTCATAAAGAGTCTAAGAAAAAAACTGCGCTATATGACTGAAAGTATATCCAAATATTCTGGGGCATAAGGAGTGTATTAATGAAGTAAATTTTCTTGGTGTAGTCAAGTACCCAAATCTTGTCAAGCTTGTTTGTTTATGCACAATAAAAGCTTGGAAGATCGTCTCCTGGCTCGGGTGCCATAGCCTCTTTCCTGGAAAGTAAGGTTGAAAATCGCTCAGGATGCTGCTCATGGATTGGCATACCTGCATGAAGAAATGGATTTTCAGGTGCATGACTCTAAAGCAATTTCTGATGTTCATACTCCGCCGCAGCTTTCTTCCATATAAGTTCGCTTGGAAAGAATGCCATGAACGCATTACATTTAATTTTGCTGCTTGCTTTGTGCAGCTAATTTTCTGATATTTTAAGACATCAAACATCCTGTTAGATGAAGACTTCAATGCTAAGCTTTCAGATTTTGGATTGGCTAAGCGGGGACCGGCTGAATGGCTGACACATGTGTCAACATCACTAAGTCGAGCCATCTGTTTGCGGAATGTTCCTATCATTTTACAGGGAGAACAAGAAGTATGAAAGCTTCAGGTCATTGCTGAATTTGAATTTTGCAGTCAATATGTTCGGGATAATGAGGGAAGAGCATTGATTTATTATTGCCATGTAATTATCTCAATTCCAATATTCTTTTGAGGCCGTGCAAAAGAGTACATCGTGAACTGGGTTTAGAGAAGGGACAGTGGGTAGAAATGGGAGCAATACGCAATACATGCTGCAGATTTCATGTTTCGTTGATTTGACACCTTCTTCAAGAAAGTCTTTTGATGAAGTAACACCATTAATTGCACTTATGACTTCATTTAGTTGATAGAAAGTTTCTTTATCTATCGAAAACTAATCTAACCTTTTATTTATTCTGCAAAATTTTCAAATACGTCCCCAACTCTGTCTATTCACGACACTCCCATGGTAGTGGAGAGTTCCCTTCAACATGGATTTCTTCAAGCTATGTGGTATTGCATGACCTTGCAGCTCCACTTAGTCATTGTGATCAGCTAAAATATAACAAGAATAAGGCATAGCCTGAGCGATCCCTTCCACAAAAAGGCCTGCATAAACCATCGATGGAGTTTTGGCTTGAGTTTGCTTCAATGTGAACCACAAGCGATGAAATCAAACCATGTGTTCCCGTGACAAAAACCAAACCTTTTCTCCAAAAGATTAGAAAAACCACACATAAAACGTGACTCGTTTATCTAATCCACACAAATAGCTCAAAATTTTTACAGTCGAGAAGCTCTCAAGTGTAGTTTCTTCTCTGGAAGGGAAGTGTACTCCTATGGATGATCAGACAATAGTACTTGCCAGTGTGATCATAAGTGTATGAACAATACTTGATATCATTTGCATAGAAATAGTCAAAAGACAGTACATTAAAAGTCTTCATTCAACTAGAGCCTTGAAGTTAGGTCTCCATGATTCACACTATTTAAATATTCAGCAATAATCAGATTTTCCCATAAGGAACAATCCTATATTGCTAAATAATAGAGTTGCTGCTTCAACCCACAAGAGCACAACTTCATCGAACTGGATTCTCAGTCCCTTGAAATGAGCTCACCTCCAACAGCTCCTGGGCAGGACCTGCACATAGCTGTACAATCTGATGAGAACATTTCTTCTTGATATTTTGCTTAAATACTGGCATTAGGAAACCCAGAAACCGAAAATCTTAATGCATAGTTATCAACAAATTCAAATCTCATCAGAAAACGTCAAAAAATTCTACGTAAACATCAAGGCAGTAGAAATATTGTTTAAAACAAGCGTACAAAACATAATTTACTGCACATCGTTGCATTATCTATACGGATATTTGAATATCATCACCAACATGGAGGTATCCTCATTCACAGTCAAGAAACTGACGCTAATGAAGAACGATCCATTAGCAAATGCAGAGATTCGAAGGAGAAGGAAGTCAAATTGGTAAGAAAAGCAATCGGAATGCAAAGAACATATGGGGATCAGGACTGCAGTTTCAAGTTTGCACAATGGTCATTGTCCTTGAATGTTGATTCGCCCGGCCTATTCTAACTAGCATAAGCCCAAGTGAAAACTTCTCCAGTCCAGAGATTGAACATGATAATGAATCCTCTCGACTATAATCCGAAAGCCGGTGAGTGTATCTCACATAACAAACGAGTCATTGGGATTTGCAGGGTAAGATCATGACAAACTAAGTAGCCAATCAAGCAAAATATATCCGACAACATAAGCAGATAAGCAGAAAGCAACGATTGCCAGCGAAATCCAGAAGGGAAGACCAGCTTGCAAAGCTATAGCCTTGTGCTGAATCCTCCCACCCCCAGTAATTCCCAACAAACTCGAACCACCTAACAAAACGATCAGCACACATCTAACAGAAGAGTAAAAAAAAATAAAGGAAACTTTGATTGAAGCAAAGGTTGACATCAACTAAGCTCACAAACCAAAGTCCGAACAACGACCGCCCCAAGTTCAAGAACGAATCGGCGAAGATCTCTGTCCTGTCCAAGTTCCGAAATCATCAAACGCAAGAATCGGGGACTAAACTCTAATGCAAAAACCAAGAAACCGGAGCATCTAACCGACACGGCCGGCGACGAGAGAATCAGAAATTCCGTATCGTCTTGTGTACCTTCTTCGCGTCTTCTCCGATGAAGAGGGGTCGATCAAGAAAATCTAGAGAGCCTCTCGGGTTTGCTCAAGATGTCAGGGATGCAAAGTTCGCTCCTTTGACATTCAGATCGAAGCCCTTAAATAGACAAAGAAAGTATGAATCGGAAGAGGCGGCGGATTGGGTCGCGATGCAAAGTGGGGTCGCATGCAGAGAGGCGAAGAAAACTCCAGCTCAAGCAACGCAGGAGGCACGTAGCCCCCGACACGCACCGACGTCGGTTGCTCTCTTTTTCCGACTGTTAAGGATAAAGAAAACTAGGAATAAAGATACCGGTCGGCCTACGCGGATGACCGGTTGGAGGGAGAAAATGAACTCAGCACCCTCATATCCCAACAAGCAAATACGCATACGCGCACGCTAATGAGAAGAGGCAAAAAAAAAAAAAAAAAAAAAAAAAAAATTTACCAGCGGCGGTCACGACCGGGACACGCTTCCCGGTGAAATCGGCGACCTCCGCGGCGACCCAAGCGGAATCCCGGTCCTCGCCCACACCTTGGAGCCCTTCCCGCAGACTTGTCATCTTCGGCTCCCGCCAAAGATCGAAATTTACCCTCAACCCACCTCCACACGAGGAGGGAGATCAAGAGTCGAAACCGGGGAACCGCGCGAACACTAGGGAGACGCAACCGAACCCTCCCTCGCCGATCGGGAGAGCCCCGCTTAACCCTCTCGGTGGCCGATTTGAGCTCGACGAAGGAGAAGACCCGCAGATCGTTGGCGCGGCGCTAGGAGAGCAGCTCGTAGAAGGCCACGGAGTCGCCGAAGTCCCCGGAATCGGAGTCCAACTCGGAGCGCCGGGTGTCGGCGGTGCTTTGGAGGCGACGCCGAAGGAGCGGGCCCACGACACCTTGGAGGCCCGGGAGACGACGCCGTCCTCCTCATCCCGTCTCTCGCCATTGGTGAATTGGAAGCACTTAATCTCCTCCTCTCTCTTGCTCGCTCGCACTCGCAGAGCGAGGCACATGTTCGGTTCGACTTACTACGGCGGCTTCTATGTCGAAGAAGCTGAATCTGCGATCGAAACACCAAAAATCAATCGGCCGAGAAGAAGGGAAGGCAAGAGAGAGGACCGAGAGGGATCCGAGGGCATCGACGCTGCTCTTCAAGTGGTTGCGAAATGGGATCCCCAAATCTCGGCCGCCCAGCCCAGATTAATGCGTAGAGGAAAGCTGCGTCGGAGAGCGAGACGGAGGAAGCGACGGAGCGAGACGGAGCGGCGTCGCGCGGCGGCGGGAACGGCCGCTTGACGAACGCCGGAGAAGTAACAACAAGCGCGGAGTAGCAAATGGGAGCGAAAGCGGGATTTGAAATTTGTTTGAAAGTCTGGTCTTTTCTTCTTCGAAGGGAAAGAACGAAGAAGAAGAGGAGAGAGAATATAATAAATGTCTGCAGACTCTGCGAGAGAAGGGGAGAGACGGCGCGGGGCTAGCTTGCGAGGCTAGATGACAGAGAAAGAGAATTATTTTATGAGTAGAAATTCCACCTTGGTGAGCGGACCCCACATCGCCACGTGGAGACACGTGTTGGATTCTGATTGGTCGGGGCGTACGCTGACTTGGCGCGCCCGGCCCACCTAATATTTTCTCGCTGCGGCACATCTCCTCCCCTCTCTTTTCTTCTTTCCCCAGGCGGTCAGCCTGCTGCCTTTGACCTCTGACTTCTCTCTCTCTCTCTCCCCCTCTCCCTCTTCCCCATGCACGCTCGCACCCCCTCGCCCCTGCAACTTCTCTTCCTCTTCTTCTTCTTTCTGCTATTTTCCCTCGGCTGGAGCTGCTGCTGCCTTGCTTCCCCCGCCGGCGAGACCAGCAACCACCTCGTTGCCGCCACAGCATCGCCGTCCCGCCAACTCGCCGCCGGTCCGCCGGTTTCGTCGCCCGTCGGCCCCACGAGCCCCGCACCGCTCCTCCTCCTTCTCTCGTCCACCATCGCCGCAACGCCGCCCGGCCGCCGGACGCCGGAGCGGCCGAGTTGCCACCTCGCCGTCGCTCGGCCGTCGCCGCCCTTCCGCCCGGCATCGCTGAACACTGCCCTGCTCGGCCGCTGCTCTTCTCCTCCCGGTTTTGTCTCTGTCTTCGCCGAAGCAGCTCGTGGCTGTCTCGCCGTCGCTCGGCTGTCGTCGTCTCTCCGCCCTGGTTGCTGCCGGAGGGCAGCCGACCGACCAGCCAGCCTTCGCCACCCACGAACCGGCTACACCACCTCCTCTCTTCCCCTCTTGGTTTGCTCCGCCCTCGCCGCCCGCCGCCCCTCCGCCGCCGTTCGGCCACTCGTGAGACCGCCGCCGGGAGCCGTCCGGAGCCACCCCGGCCAGCCCGCCGCCGCCGCCATGCCATGCTCTCTCTCCCTCTCGGCCCTCCGGCCGTGACTTGACACGCGGCCGCAACCTCGCCGCCCCCGCCGCCGCCGGCCACCGCCGTAGGCCCGTCGGAGGACCATTCCCGAGCCCTCTCAACCGCTCGGAGCAATGCCGTGGAGACGTCCTTCCCGATGGTCGCTTGGTCCGAGGCGTTTCGGCCGAGACCCGGTTCGAAACACTTGGTTTCGGTGAACCGGAGGCACCGCTCGTCTGCCTCGTCGTCGCCATCGCGCCGGCGTCGTCGGTTTCGTTACCGGGTGAGTTTAAGTTCTAAACCCTCGTTTAGTCCGTTAAACTTGTTTAGAGGGGAATATTAGATTATCGTTAATCGTAATTATGAGGTGGATTAGAGTTAATCGTGATTAATCGTAGTTCGGATAATTATTAGTGATTAGTTGGGTAATTAAGGATTAGTGGAATAATCCGTATTAGTATTATTGTTATTAAAAAGAAATAATTTCTTTTTAATTATTATTTATTAAATTCCGAAAATAAATATTATTTATTAAATTCCGAAATTAGTTATTATTTGTTGAATTCCGAAATTACTATATTATTTATTAAATCTAGAAATTATTATTGTTTATTGGAATTCGGAATTAATATTATTTGTGGAAATTCGGAATTAATATTATTTGTGGAAATTCGGAATTAATATTATTTGTAGAAATTCGGAATTATTATTATTTATTTTAATAATAATTGAATATAGTTTAATTATGAATAACGCGGTTTATTTATAATTAAATTGTGGGAATTATTTGACGTGTCATTTATTATGAAAGCATGTTGGATTGTTGTTTGGATTAATTACTTTGCGATAAGTAATTATGGTAATTAGTGATTTACGGGAATTATCGGTTGTCGCATTATTGTGAGACGAATATTGTCTGAAGCAATAATTGATTGGTTTGATGATTGCTTGTTTATGCCTTATTGATTGAAGCACGTATATTCCAGGAATTATGTGGTATTTTCTTATGAAATTGGCTGATTATTGGATTATCGTAATGTGGCGATTCATGAATAATATGTGGAATACTTGCTGCTTCGTATGTGGACTTCATGCATGTCGTGTGCGGATTATGATGTGTGCTTATGAGTCCACTTGAGCCCTGAGGTGTGTTTACACGGAGAGGCAGAGTGATTGTGCCTTGAGGTGTGTTTACACGGGGAAAAGGTAGAGCCTTGAGGTGTGTTTATACGGGGAGGCAGAGTGATTGTGCCCTGAGATGTGTTTACATGGGGAAAAGGTAGAGCCTTGAGGTGTGTTTACATGGGGAGGCAGAGTGATTGTGCCATGAGGTGTGTTTACACGGGGAAAAGGTAGAGTCCTGAGGTGTGTTTACACGGGGAGGCAGAGGAGATCGTGCCTTGAGGCGTGTTTACGCGGGGAAAAAGTAGAGCGAAGACGCGACCAATGGATTTCGGATACTCGATGGATTTCGGGGAAAACGTCACTGATGGATGTGCATATTTGGAACGTGCATGAGTGCAAGGGTGCATGAGAGACAAGTTGACATTGTGTTCTGAGTATATTTGTGCTTGTTGCACTGTTTATGATATGCCTGAGTTAGTATCGTGCAAGGTGTGGCAATGGCTAGGTGAGATCGCCTGCGATACAACTCGAGTGCGATTGATTAATGTAATACTGAGAGTGCAAGATGCATTAATAGTGAATTGCCTGTGTAATTACCGTGCAGGGTGTGGCAATGACCAGGTAAGGTCGCTTGCGAGTCGATTGCTTGTCGATGTGTTCGTGATGTTACTGATTGTATTAAGTCATTGTCTAAGACGTATGGTTGTCCTGCTATTGACCTGCTTGAGGTATTAGACCGTGCCATAGGTACCCCGAGGCGAGTTGGTGTCCTAGCCAGGGATTAGGGCAAGAACTCGTTGAGATTTATATCTCACTGGTTATTAAATAACCATTTGCAGGTCCGTTGGAGGTAGATTCGACAGGTGGTGTGTTTTGGAAGAAGTAGATTAACCTTGGCCTATTTGCTCGGTCGGCTCTGTAGGAAGTGGTCCGTGGTACGGGCCTAATTGTGTAGATTTCCTAATGTTAATCAGAAGATGAATAAACCGACATTATTGATTGTGTCTCTGTTTGACTTTCCTGGCTATCCCAATTCATTAAATTGTACGGTGATTAATTATCGCTTCCGCATGCGCTTAATTGAAAGATAAAAAGAATGGTCGGCGACGTGTCCTGGGACGTCGCATCCAAATGACCGTAAGTGGAAAAAGGGGATCGTCGCGTACTCAAGGATCGGGCGTGACAGGCTCAGTCCCATAAAATTTGAAAATGCAGCTGTTTTTCCATTTCTAGCACGGCACGATGGAATCGGACGGTCAAATTTCATACCAAGAGAAAAGCTGCCTATGTCCTTGATAGAGGGAACAACCTCAGCTTCAGGAAATCATTTCCAGGCTCTTCTCCACATTGTGCCACAACCCTTCCTATATGTTAGGGATACAACTTTCTCTAGACCGATGACTGTTCAATTTGGCATGTCCACTCATCGTGCCCGAATTTTTTATAGGGTTGTCCCGCAACTAACTCATGTTTTGTCGGGTCGACATTGTCGGTTGATGGATTCTGATTCCCTCTAGCTAGCACTACCCCGATATGACGTTGACCACCAACTCCTCCAAGATTCCAATGATTTCTGTAACTTCCTCTTATTTTGGAATATCCTCCATTAAAGTCTAGCATCGTTCATTCCCAATCTGTTGTTTTCCATCTGCTGATATTAGACGCTTTTCTCGCGTCAGCTGTGCCAAAATTTTGATGCCAACGCCAGTACAATATGTTGCAACCCTTTGCCCCTAGCAAGTAGTAAGCCCCGTCAAATTGCCAATCCTATGTAGCCTCTAACTTGCCAATCCCAACAACAATCTCTCCACAGAAGTCGCTAACGGCAACACCTATAGCTGCCTCCTAGGTTCACGCTCAAAAGCTCCATCGCAGTTGATCTTTAATGTGTTTGGCATTGGCCTCGTCACTTTTGTTGTCGATTCCCATTCCCATTCCCATTCCCATCAGCATTATGCTCTTGCCTGAATACAGTTCTCCATGGCCTTCTTGATCCTCCTGATCAAGCCTATTGCCCTTTCAATGAATCTTGAAACGCCGCCTCGTTTTCCCCCTTCCACGAACACGAACGCACGCAGGCCATGGCGTTAGAACAGACGCTTTGGATGAATGATTTAATTTTAGGACCAATCGATGGCCCCATCCATTTCCACAGCTTCTCATCAATAATGCTAGAAGAAAAAAGCACCTTTTATGGTAGATTCCAGTCAGCTCTTGAATCAATAGGCAGGTTTCAGAAATCATCTGCAGATAAACTTGATCCCTTCTTAAAATCAAGGGTCTGCTCCAGATAGGCCATATTGGGCAAATACCCCTCTCCGCATCTATCAGCTGACTAACCTTCAATGCTAGAATTCTTTCTTCATGTGGTTTACGGGTGAGCATGGGCCAAATGGGTCTAGCCACAAGACATTTTTTGGCTCCGCTATTTTTCAAGAAAATAATAATATTTTTTAGTGTTCGGCTGAAACCTGAAATTGAAGTAGAAAATATTCTCCACTGTTTGGTATTTAATTTGATTTTCCTCCGTGCGCTCCTTTTTAATCATTTATTTATTTTTATTTGTTTTGCTCTTTTTACATCTTCAATTTTTAATTTTCTTTTCTTTCCTTTCCTTTTCTTTTCCTCAACCGGTCGCCAGACATGGCAACCACTAGCGGGCATTGCCATAGAAATGTCACATTATCTATAAAACAAATGGAGCCTTAGTGTACTTATCCCAGAAAATTAAAATAATGGGTTAGTTATTATACGCGAACTGAAGTACTGAATTATGAGGTAATTAACATATTAATGTTTTCGAATCTAAAAATCTTATTCCAAAAAACGAATATCAAGCTTCTCAATTTAAATAGGGCATCACTATTGATATGGGTGGAAAAGCTCGTTTAGAGCTTGACGCGTGGGCCATTTTTTGGTTCAATCCACATCGGCACATCACTTCTGGCCCATTTAAATTTCCATAATATTCTTTTTAAAATTTATTGATGTGTTTATTAATGTGTCTAAAGAATAAGTAATGTACTTTGTATTATTTATATTGTTCGATTTGTATTTTGTAAGAACTAGTTCAGGCCGGTCCGGTACTCAGGCCCACAGGCCAGGACCGGCCCAAATCAAAAGACAAGATGGGCTCGAAATCCTGGCACGTATTCGTGCTCGAAAAGTCGAGCTGGGCTGATCTGCTGCATGTGGTTGCTGTCCAGAAATGGCCCATTTATCTTCCCAAACGAGCACCTTCTCACCACTGCTGATCTGCTGCATGGTTCCATTCTTGAGAATCTCTCTTCCTTCCAACATACTACGCCATTGCCAACGATGCTTTAGCTCCCTTCCTGCTCTCCCCAAACTCTCCATGAGGGAAACGCGAAACCTTTCGACCAAGAAACACATACTGCATAAGGTGAATGGATGAAACTCGAGGTGAACTTAAATAGCAAAGCTTTATCCAATCTCTAAAGCCGTCCAACCATCGCTGTCATGCTTAGCTTTATTAAGATCATGCCATCTAGTCGATTCTCGCATGGATGAAATGATTCAACTTCCCTACTGAGTAACCTTAGCCACTACAGATGGGTAATGGAATTGGGCTTCCAAAATAAGCCTAAGCCCTAAACCAAGTAGGAAGATTCTTTGGATCACATCAAATTAATATTATATATTAAATCATACTATTAACTGGATCCTTTGTGTATTACTAGATTAGGCAACATGGTAGATCAAATACATGATTTTCCACATGAACAAATGTGAATTATCCCAATCTTTAGGCTATCCACTTACACTTCCATTCGCATCGTATAATTTTTATGTTCTTCTTTTTATTTAACACTAATCCCGATTGAAATGTTTTATTGGCTCAAAACCTATCAATCCAAGATGAATATTCACGTGACAAAAAGAGATGGAAAAGAAGACATGAATAAAGTTATTCCATTACCTACAAATGGCAAGATCCAAATTTGAGCGAAAGGGGCATCGATTGGTAAAGTTTGGGACGAAAATCCTCTATTCTGCTAATATATCTATCGAAGTCTTAATAAATATCTACCGTTGGTATATTACTGGTAAATAACGCAAGCGCCTTTGTTCATTTGATTTATTAGCTCCAATGAATAAAACGTCCCAAAGATCTCGTCCCTTTAGGAAAGTGAGACGGCAGGGAGTAAAGCAAATAATTTTTTTGAGAGAAAACTAATGATGTAAATTATTGAGAGGGAAAAAGGAATCAAGGAAGGAAAATTTTTTTTTTGCAAGAGAAACTTCTTCCAATAGATATGAGCAGGTCCTTAAAAGACTCAAGAGAGTAATAGGTAAGAGATCCGTCTTGGCGTGAGAGATTCCACTTGCCTCCTATTTTCTTTGATTAGTAGGGAAGAAAACTAGAATGATGTAAATTATTGAGTGGAAAAAAGAAATCAAAGAAGGAAAAAATAAAGTTGCAAGAGAAACTTCTTCCAGAAGAACTATCCAAGAAAGCAAGACGCAATTATAATGAGGAGACAGCTTTGAAAGACGATCATGCGATTATTATGCCGGCATGGAAGAAATGTCAAAAAAGCGGCCGAACCCCACAAGCACACTTCGCTGTACATGCGCGAATAGCAGTGAGCCAGAGCAAAACATTGTCGTTGTCACATTCTCAGACGTCTTGCAAGCAACTTGATGCGAAGAGCAACCATCGACGAAGACAAGACGATGGCAGCGTCGTTCTCAAGTCCAACAGCGTTGCGACGAACCTGCCGGACTGGCTAACAAAGCGACGAACCAATGGGCTGTCCGCGCATTGTCGTCTTCCTCCCTAAAAGCGTGTAGGGCAATCAATACCAGCGAACGAAATGACGAAAAAGATCGTTCGAAAGCAAACGTATGGGACTCTTGGAACCTGTCGTCTTCGCTGGGGCCGGCAAAACAAATGTAGAGCTATTCACCGTGTGGAGTCGACAGGATGAGAGAGACATTTTGCATTTTGTATAAGGGATGCAAGTGTTTCTAGGAATCTTGACTAGGGAGTTAAACAAATGCCAGTGATGGTGTCACTTTTGTCTGGTGTACTGTCTGGGTCAAGCTGTTTCTTTCACCTAATGTGAAGGCAATGAAGGGGTCTAATCATGTGGGACTTTCGTAACTGGGTATGTTGAAAGTGACATGTGAATTTTATTTTTTTATACAGGTTTTGGACCTAACGGAGAATCTTTCTTTTCTATTTGGAGGGGATGTCACATCGCTCACATTGATCAATTTTGTCTGTACGCGGTGTATCCGTGTGTTGGCTTGTTTTGTCCAAGCACGTTGCTTATAGAAGAGAGGAGAAACTCAAACTACCAAAAGAATAATCCCTTAAAAGCTTATCTTCATGTAAGTTAATCCCCAATTAATCTTGTTAGCTTTGCAGAGGATTTTTTATCCTTTAATATATAGCAATACAATGAGTTACAATAATTGCTTTGGTAGCCATCCATCCATCAAGCCAGCAAGGCTTCGTTTGGTAATATTCTAATTATTCCGTTCTTTTATTCTTTGAAATAAAAAAAGAATAGAAATTTTTTTGGTAATGCCAATTAACATTTTTATTCTCCAAAATAGAAAATTGTTATAGGAATTAGATTTAAAACAGAAATAAGAAGTAGAAAAAAATTACTTCTTATTTCGGAGAACAATTTTTAGAATAAGTCATTTTATTTCTTTTCTTCTTCTTTCTCTTTTAACCGGTCGCCGCCGTCGGAATAAGAAGTGAGGAAAAAAAAAGAAAAATCTCAAAAATTTTAAAAAAGTTAAAAAAAATTTTACGTCACCAAAAAATTTCTAAATTGTACTAAATACATTCCTATTCTTTTTTTTTTTATAATAGGTATTTTATGCAGTTACCAAATATGTTCTTTTACTCGAAAATTATTCTAGGGAATAGACATAAAAAAGAACTTTTTTAAAAAGAAATTATTTTAAAAACAAAAATGTACTATGATTGTCTACTTCGTTACTTTTTGCGAGTTGTTTCAGAACCACAAGTGCAAAGGTTGGGACCAAGTGGCATTGATTCTTGTGAAAATTCAAAGCACCCTTGTCACCTTTATTGAATCCGAGGAATGAGTCGTCGAAATCGGCATTGATTCCGGAGTCGCAAGCAGGATTTTAGAATTGGAATGAGGAAAGCAAATGTTCCCACAGCCTTGGAACTCCACCATCCTTGACAAACTACACCTAATTGGAAATTTTAAAACCTTGACGGATTTCATACTTGGTTTCAGTTCCATGACAAATTTAGAAGTGACGCGAACAATATCAGATTAATTTTGGCTCGAACTTTAGTTTTCTGAATACATGATAAACCTTTCCCTGTATGCATTGCCGGTTGAGCTATCTCAGTCTGCTATGAGTTGGAGTTTTTAGGAATCATCTGCACATATGATAATGACGAGCAAGCTCAGATTCCGCCAAACATTTAAGGTCTGTTTATTGAAACCGGTGTGCCTCAATGCCATAGCACTAAATCCTGATGCTGGTTCAGTTCGGGTTAGCTTTTCCAATGTTCTAATAGAGTCACAATGTCATAGAAACGTCAAAGGTTATAGGAATGTGTCTCATCTGCATGGCATCGGACAGTAAATGTAGGACTCTTGAGATTGAAAACGTGAAACCCAAACATTCATATATCTTATATGTACTTAATACTCACGTTCAAGGCAAAATGGAGTTTCTGTAACAAACTTATTTCATCATGAACAACGGTTCCATAACATTCAGCAACACAGGAAGATTCTTTAGCACTCGCTTTCTACTTCGACATTCTTCAACACAAAGTCACTTAGGAGCTTGAAATCATTCTGGGTCTGTTCTAGCAGCGGACACCTCCTGAGGCTGCTCAGTCTGACTGGGGTCGTCCTCATTTTCGCCCGTGAGCTCCTCAAGCGACTTTCCTTTCGATTCAGGGACTAATAGAGTGAACAACATCCCGAAGAAGTTGATCACGCCGAGCATGATCAACGAGTTCTTGACTCCAATGCCTGGCGGGTAACCGGCGTCTCTATCTTCTAACTTTTTCCCCTGAGCAGCATACAAAAACCCGAAGGCCCCGACGATTGCCCCTGCCTTTCCGCACGCCGCTGATATGCCGTGGCAAGTCGACCGGAGCCTTGCCGGGAAAATCTCCGCCGGCACAACGAACGTTGTGGCATTGGGCCCAAAGTTGGCGAAGAAGAAGGTCAACGAGTACATGATCACGAAGCCGATGTGGTTTGGTTTCAGAGTCCAGTGATGGTAAGGGATCGCTAGAGCAAACATGAACACGGTCATGAAGAAGAAGCCCATCAATTGGATAGCGAACCTTCCAATGTGATCAATGAAAGCGACCGTGAACCAGTATCCAGGGACGGTGCCGCAGAGTGCAATTAAGGTCTGCGCTCTGGCTATGCGAAAGACCTCATGAATCGCGTTCATACTCGCTGCCTTGGGAAGCCAACCCACCTTGCTGAAGATGTCCTTCTGGAAAAGGTTGGAGCTATAATAGGCAATGTCCAACAAGAACCAGGTGGTGGTGGTCCCGACGAGGTGGAGCCCGTGGCGGCGAGCAAATTCTCTGCTGAACAAGCCGAAGTTGCGAGATCTCTCTTGCGTAATCTTTTCCACCTTCTCTTCCTCGGCCTCAAGGTCGACATTCAACACCTTGGACATGTCGGTTGCCGCCTGCTTTCCATTCTTGGCCACTAGGGCGGTGTAACGGGCGGTCTCAGGCATCTTCATTCGCCAGTAGTAGGTCATTGCTGCCGGGATAGCACCAAACATCAAAATGATCCTCCAGATGTAATCGGCTTCTGGAACAGTGGAGCCTGCCTTATCAACTGAGTACGGAGGAGCCTTGTACGCATGATTGAATGCGCTCGAGACGATGAGGGCCACGATCCCTCCAGCCAATATCCCAAATCCTTGCATGGCGAAGACTGCGGCAATAAATGCACCACGGGTCTTCTTGTTGGCATATTCAGACATGATGGTCGCAGACAACGGGTAGTCACCTCCGATGCCGAACCCAAGCCAGAACCGGAAGAAACAGAGGGTGGCCATCACGCCCTTGGGCTGGTGGCCGAGTGAGAGCCCAGAGGCGAGAGAGCCAACGACCATGAGGACCAGAGTCATACCATAGACTCGTTTCCGTCCCAACTTGTCACCAAGCCACCCGAAGAAGAGCTGCCCGGCCAATGTGCCACACAGTGCAACGCCGTTAACAGCAGCTGCGACATTGGGAGGTAAAGTGCCAGGCTTCTCAGAGTCGGTGTTAAAGTAGTATATCCGTCCAAGTAACTTGGTGACAAGAGATATACTGAAGAGATCATACGCGTCGGTGAAGAATCCCATCCCCGCAATCACAATTGCAGTGAAATGATACCATTGCGTCTTGGCCACATCGAGCGCATCAAGCACCCCCAGTTGGTTTCGAGACATGAGTGGCAATAAATCCCACTTCTGTCGAAGGAGAGATCATTTAAATTGTCTCAATGAATACATTATACTCGTATTATGCCTTGAGTAGCAGATTCACAAGAAATTGAACGCATGTCTAGTCAAGCGGCCAATTATGAACTATCAGTTTCAACGATCCAAATTATCTATGCTGTATCCTCTGCTTGTTAGTAGCCAATTCAACCAAATTGAAGCTGATTGGAACTTTCAAAACTTCTTAACGTATTAAATGAGCTTGAGATTTGTGGAATCTCTCTCGAATTCAATGAACAACACGATTAGGTAGGCACACACTCTTGATGAGAAAAAATTCAACTGGTACAATACCACTGATAGGGTCCAAGGACACTTGAATCATCAAAAAGACTTAACATAAACCCTACAATATTTGACAGAATTGGGAATATAGAAACAGATTCTTCGGAACTCCAATTAAAATATAGTGAATGTTTGACAAATCTGGTACACTTTGGTCTGAGATGGAAAAAGATAACCCAACCAATTTGAAGTCTATGTTTCATCAAACGCTTGATTACCGGAAACCCATGTTCATGTCGACCAACTTGATAGTTTCTCAACTACAGTTGTCAGATGTTTCAGAATTCGGACTAAACTGAAGCAGAAAATATTAAGGAATCAAACCGTTAACAACCTATTCTAAAATTACCAAGCTTTGAATATAAGGAGAGTCTACTACAAAAGGATTTGCCAGGAACAAGCATCGAAAGACACTAAAAGGAGCGCAGATGCAAAATTAAAACACACATAACGCACACTTATTTGTAAAAGAGACGATAATTTCCATTTGATTTTGGTGAAGAGAATTGTTTTTGTTTTTTCTTGGATTCTTAGAAGAAGACAGGAGGAAGAACTCAGCATAAAGAACAGCTCCATGTCTATCTCTAATCTCAGAAAAGGAGTGAGCTTGAGAACCACCATTGGTTTGTGCAGTGCATAATGCTCCATTTGAGTTCGGAAGTATTGAGATGTGATAACATGCAGAGAGCCGAAAGGGCAATGACGGTTGCTAAAAAAAGCCACCTTTGTCTTTTATGATTGTCCATTTAAATTATTGTGCATGCAAAAAGAGTAGCAGAATGTTACTAGGCAGATCTCTCTCTGAACCTAGTAGTGGAGTCTCCACTCATGGAGGAGAGAGAGAGAGAGAGAGAGAGAGAGAGAGAGAGAGAGAGAGAGAGAGAGAGAGACTGACCAGCCCAGTGAAGTGAGTGAATGGTGTTGTTGCTGGGTCGGGATGGAGAGATTGACGTGGGAGCAGAGATGGTTGAGTATTTAAATGCTCCTTCGGCCTGCAGAGAATAGAATCCTGAGTGGCATCTACCGGTATCTTTCCTTTATTAAAGGTCAAAATGTGAGCTCAAATGTGCATTTTCGCTGTGATTTTGCAGCCGATGTCTGTCTCCTTTTCGATACGTCGTAAGGAAAAGAACAAAAAAAAAAAAAGGAGAAAAAGGAGAAAAAGAAAGAAAGAAAGAGAAACATTTATTAAAGATATACTTTCAGCTGTCCGTGTGAAACAATAAACTAGGACTATATAGTGTTCATTGATGACCATAGTGCTTCCCACTTTTCACACCCAAAAATAGAAAAAAAAGAGAGATATATAAATGGGGATTAATTGATTATATATATAATTTGAACCCCCAAAAAGAGTATAAATTATTGCAATGAAGGGGAAAAACTAATTTGAAAACTAAAGGACAAAGAGACAATCAAATGAGTAAGTGAATGATTGTGAAGATGGATGTGATATATGGATAGGATGCAAGTCTAGGTGAACCATCTTCAACTAGCTATCACTAGGAGTAGTAGCGTTAGCGGCGCAGAAGGAGAAAGTAGCTAAGCGCTATAGCAAACCAACTAATCTATCTAAGAAAAACTACTAATCTAGGGGACCGACAAACTAGAAAAATAGCTATTGCTCAAATCTCAAATTACCAGCACCTCCCACTACCACCCTATTGATAGTTGGGGTGCATAGTGCTTATGTCTGAAGGGGGTATCCGAGGATAAATTGACATAAGATGTACTTTCTTTTTTCATTATGCACGCAGAGGGGTAAAGCCCCTGTTTCTTTCGGGTAAGGTCCAGTAAAAAATCATCTATGGGGCAATTACTACAATTGGTTCTACTTCTTGCCTACGTTAAACAAGTAGTTCGCTTCTTCTAGGCCACAACCACAGCGCTAAAGATCCACTAGGCAAGCATTACCCACGGTGGATGATTCATAAAGAATTAAAGCAAATAGGCTAGCTTATCAATCTCTAGATGAGTATTCACTTGAGAAGAATCCATTATAGCAGGTCCTCATACGCATATAGGTATTTTAATAGTTGGAAGAGTTGCTTCTCTCTTGGATGTTTCCAACACCCAGATGGGATTTTCAAAGGCACATATTTAGCGGGGGAATCATTTAGAAAAATGTATCTAAGGACAGACTTCACATATGACAAGTAATTACACCAGCCCTTATTTTGCAAAAACAGAAGTGGGCATCTTCCTTTCCCCTTTTGTGGATTCTCAAGCAGGGGATTCATTCTTCCTTGCAGCTTAACTAGCACCTTAGCTTGCTATTGTCAGTCTAGCTTGCATTCTATTCAAACCATTTTTCTTCCTTGCCACCTTCAAGGGCAAGGGATTAAATGGAAAAGAAGATTGCCTAGTGCCTGAGGGGATAAGGTTGGCCCTTCTATGAGTAAGACATACCGGTTATATATATACATATATATGTATGTATATGTATATATATAAAGTACGACCCTTATGTAGAAAAAGGGAATAACAAAATCAAGATCATGCTGAGTGCAATGAAGGGACATAAAGTGCTAAAAAGGAGATTTGGTTCCCATGATGAGAAGATAGGCCATAGAGGATTGATTTTGACATTTCCAAATTGGAAGATTGGAATGAGTGACTGGATCAAAGACATTGTTAAAACATAAACTAACGTACAACCAAGTGAGACTAATAAAAAGAAAAGAAAGCAGTAAACGAGTTGATTCGATCACTAGCTTCTCCAATAATAAATATATCAAAAAGACTTTCCAAGATACAAATCAAATTAACCTTTTCTCTTTAAAGATCTTTAGCAATTGTATATATGTATATATTTTATGATGAACTCTTGGTGGGTATGCGGTCATTGATATGATCATGTGTCATGTGCCTCATCTACTTGAATTAATTTGGTAGGTCTAGAGAAGCAAGAAATAAATTCATTAGCGACTTTGTTGCATCACCTATTGTTCGTTCTCATCTTAAAGAATTCATATTCTACCTCGTATTGCTGCTCTAATGGTATTTGAGCTTGTACATGTACTCTCATGGAGTCTCTTATAAGACAAAAGACTTCATAGAGAACATTCGTGTCTTGTAAAACATAAACCCTATATCCATGTTACATGCAAGGACAGTGCCTACTACCTAGATATTACATCCTTTATAATGTTCAATTTGGCTTGACCAATTAAATGATTGATAATATTTGAGATGTATATAGAAATAGCAAAACTAGTCAATGACGTTTTGTCATAGGAGAATAATAGATCAATTTTGGACATTCTTGGCATAAATATTATCGACCACAAATTTAGTGGTAATGATGCAATGTGGCGAATGGGGAGTGAATCCTAATGATGCAACTCAGGTATCGTCGATTGATCACCCAACCTTTACTGGTGCAAGCTATTATAATATTTAAATAATAAATCATGCTTTTATCTAACAGTTTAAACTTTTATAAAATTTGACAGTAGTCCCACAAATTCTCACATGTCTCACCGAATTTTCACACAAGCAAATGCCAATTTCGGTTACAATTCAATTCGATGGGTTCAAGATTAAAGGTTGATTCTATAGGCAAGTTGTCAATTTAATGGACCAGTTGTTGATTGATTACCAAGATATCTATTTATAAGTTGTTAAAGACTTCAAGGATACTAATTAACTACCTAGCAACTGAAAACTATTCTGATCGATTTCCATCACTATTGGTTGATCTTCCAAGATGGTTATTTAGCTTCTAAGGCTGGGGACGAATTTGGAGGGTCCACCCTTATTTAAAATGCATCTATTCTAGTTAAATATATTTAGTACTATTTATTATGCATCATTATATTATTGTCATTACATCTTAACTTTACGAGTCTTAAGAGTATTGATGGTTTCAAAAGTCATAATTATGTAATTGTCCATAGTCATTAAAGTTTTTTAGAATTCCAATAGTCATTCTTGTTTTAAATAAATGTACAATCTCATTTTGCAGGAAAAAAGTTAAATTTGATGAATATTTGAGATTTTTCTCAAGTGAGTGAATTTCCATTTCAGTTTTTTTATCCAATTAGTCTAATGGTACACCAAAAGTATCATTGACCAGTGGTGATCCTTATGCCTTTATGATGAACTTTATCTATCTTGAAATCATTTATCCTTGGTGAGTGGTTTGTTTATTTATACTTAGGTGTTAAACTTCATCTTGATCCTTGGCTAGTGATATGAACTTTCAAACCTTGGTGTTAATCCTTTTATTCCAATTCCATTTTGGAATTGGAATAGGGTCTACATATGCATCCACATCAATCATTTACATTTAACATTTTTCCATACATTTCACCTAGAAAACGAATTTCATAGTCTCTCAATCCTATCACATGTCAATTTAGTATCACAACTCTAGGTTGGACTAGTTTGAGAGATTTTTTTTATTCCCCGTTTATTACTCCTGTAAAAAATAAAAAAATAAAAGGCTGATTAGGTTCCAAGAGGCTTGAATTTGAAGCAAGCATACAACTAAAGGTGAGACTGTACTTTAGAGGATCTCTAGAGACAAATGGAGTGGTCCTTAACTTTTTGGAGAATTTGATGAGATAGGAGCAACAAGAGAGACTTCCTATTAATTGACCACACCATGATGATCTAGACCCTATTTATAAACTTTGGTGATGAATCTAACAAAATTATAGGTGACTTCAAAAAATGACATTACAAGTGTCATAACTTTCGTTCAACCTTCACTTTAAGTGTCATAAGTTTTTTCGATAAGTTGAGTGTCTTAATTTTTGTACTATGCTTACTTGAATATCATAACTTTTTTCTTACTACTTGAGTGTTGTATAAATTTTTAATTGATCATTTGAGTGGTATAATAAAAAATGTACACCATAAGTGCCATGCTATGCCGAATTTTCAATACTTGGATGAATGTTTTGTAAAAATTATAGTACTCAAGTGATTGATTGAAATTTATAACACTCAAATAAATGTTTTTCAAAAGTCCTAGCACTAAAGTGATACAAAAAAAATTATGACATTCAAGTGAATATCGTATGAAAGTTATGGTACTTTTGATGCCCTTATCCCAACGCGGCTCAAGTGATTCCAATTATCGAGTTAGAAGGACAAGAGGAAGGTATGAGAGGAATGACTGTGAAGTCAAAGTGGAAGTGTCATAATTTGAGGATAACTCCAATCTAGACAACTTTCTCGATTGGCTATACACTATCAAACAAGTAATTAGACTTCCACTTACACCTAGATGACAAGAGATGAAAAGTTATTATTAAGTTGAAGAAGTATGCTTCACTTTTTAGGAAAACTTGAAGAATCAAAGAGTTTGGAAAAGAAAGAGTCAAATTAAATTTTGAGAAAAACTCAAGAAACTTATAAAGAAGAGATTCTTGCCTAATAACTAAAAGCAAGACTTGTTCAAGATAAAATCTCTCAAGCAACATAGAATGAGCATTAAATAATATATCCAAGAGTTTGAGTAGCTTCTTACGAGGTGCGATATTTAAAAAATGCATGAGCATACCATTGCTTTTTTTCTTGGTGGTATGAACATGGAGATTGCCAAATTGGTTGAATTTCAATCACATTGATCCCTCCAAGATGTTTGTGAACTAGCTATGAAGATGGAGAAACAACTAAAACGTAAGAGTTTGTCGACCAAATCATTGACAAATAAGACATCCCTTTTCAAGGGTGCTTCTTGCAAGGTTGAGGATACCTTAAAGAAGGATAAAGGTAAAGAGAAAATCACAAATTTTATCAAATAAGACCTCAAAAAGACTGATAATAGCATTCAAAAGTGCTTCAAGTGCTAAGGTTGTGAACACTTTTAGGATACACTTTCAAGCTACTAATTGACGCGTTATGATCCTTAAGGATATCAAGAAGATCGATATGGGGCTTTAAAAAGCTATATAAGACATTAATCACATTGAATTTGAATATAAGGAGGAAGATGAGACCATAAAACAACCAAATGAGCAAGAATTTCTTCTTGTCAAGAGAGTTGTGCACCCTATAATGTCTCAAAAAGTGAAGGGGCAAAGAGAGAATATTTTTCAAATATATTACATAATTAATGGGAAGGTATGTAATTTCATCATTGGTGGTGGAAGTTACACCGATGTGTTGTCAGCAACTCTAATCAACAAATTAAAGTTGTTCTCTTATCCATACAAGTTATAGTAACTAAATAAATGGATCATACGATCTCCAAGTAACTAAGCAAGCCTTTCTATCGTTTTCAATTGGAAAAATTACCAATATGAAGTTATATATAATGTCATTCCTGTGGATGCATATCACTTATTATTAGAAAGGCTTTGACAATTTGATTGGAAAACCATGCATGATGGATAGAATGACAATTATTCATTCCACAAAGATAAAAAATTCATCACATTTACACATTTAAGCCCATTCATGAATCATAACAAACAACCAGAGATGGGAAATACTAGTAATGAAAATATGTTTTTGGATGAAACACAAGTGAAGAGAGCTATTCACAAACAGAAAAATAATTTTACTTTACTTAAAGTCGAAAATTGAAAGAGTGAGCTAAAGAGGCTCCTACACCTAAAATTGGGCATAAATACAACGGGAGTGCCACAACTTGGTATGGAGGGACACTTAAGTGCCATAATTTACAAACGGTATACTTAAGTGCCACTTTTCAAAAAAAATGGATCACTTCAGTGCCAAGTGGTCAAAACCTTGTCGGAAATCCTACGTGGCATTTTTTTATTAATTTTCTTGCCTATGTGGCTCGGCGGAAACACTAAGTCGATGAAAAATCAGACAAAACGACGTCGTTTTGGCTGACGTGGATTTATAAAAATTTATTAATTAAATAATATTAAATAATAAAAAAATATTATTATAAAATCAATTTTATTTAAAAAGAAGAAGAAGAAGAAGAAGAAGGGGATCAGCGAGGGCTGTGCAGCCCTCGCCGCTCCACCCTCGCTTGGAAGGGCCGGCGATGGTGGGGAGGGTCGGCCGGGGTTGTCGAGCCCCGGCTAGTGGCCGGTGACCCCGGTTGACCCTCGCCCATCGTCCCCGGCCCTTCCCGGCGAGGGTGGGGCGGCGACGACGGTGGCGGCAGCGAGGGCTGCACAGCCCTCGTCGATCCCCTTCTTCGCTCTCTCTATTTTTTTTAAAAATAAAATCGATTTTAAATTTTTTAAAATTTGACGTGGATAATTTTTTTTTATTAAAATTGCCACGTGGATTTTTTATTTTGAAAAAAAGCTCCGTCAGCAAATGAAGTCGCCGGAAAAGGGACACATGGCAGTTTGGCCAGATTTTCTTGCCGTTGGCACTTAAGTGATTCCTTTTGCTCTGATTTTGGCACTTAAGTGTCCCTTCGTGCCAAGTTGTGGCACTTCTGAGGTCCGTACGTCCCTGAAATTGCAACCCATGATGAATGAGTTTGAAAATGTTTTTCTAATGAATTTACCACCTAGATGACCTCCTTTAAGAGGAATTAACAATCATATCGATTTGCTTTCTAGTGCTTCTCTACCCAACAAAGTTAAGTATCGATACAATCCTAAGAAAATCAAAGATCTACAACTATGAGATAATGAGTTGATAGCAAGAAGATATGTAGGGAAAACATGAGTCCCTATTCGGTTTCATCCATATTTATGCTGAAAAGGATGGATCCTTCAAAATGTATGTTGACAACCGAGCCATCAACAACATAATGATTAATTATAGATAGCATATACTTAGACTTGATGATATATTCAACAAATTGCATGGTTTGAAAATGTTTTCCAAGATTGATATGAGGGGTGCCTACCAACACATTTGGATGAGAGAAGGTGATAAATGAAGAACAACTGTCAAGACCAAATAAGGCCTTTATGAGTAGCTAGTCATGCTATTTAGTTTGTTAAATGCTCCTAGAACTTTTATGAGTTTCATGAACGAGGTCCTTTATCCCTTTATTGGACGATTTGTAGTCATTTATTTTGACAACATGTATCTCATTTACAACATGTCTTTGAAGTCTTATGAAAGTGGAAGCTCTATGCAAAATTGAAGAAATATTAGTTCTTTTTAACAAGCATCATATTCTTGGGCCTTGTAGTTTCCAAAAATGGATCTCTATTGATCAGTCGAAGTAGAGGCAATCAAAACTTGGCCAATCCCAAATCAACCAATGTAAAGAGTTTCTATAGACTTACTTCTCTCTATGGATGGTTTGCGAACAGTTTTAGCAGCGTCATGACTCTAATTATGGAATGCATGGAGGATGAAACTTTCAAATGGCCAAAAATACCTTTAAAGCCATAAAATAAAAGCTTTGGGAGTCTCTTATCATTGCCTTTCTAGATTTTGATAAAGTGTTTAAGGTCAAATGCTATGCAAGTGGAGTTGGCATTGGAGTTGATCTCACCGAAACCCAAAGACCTCTAGCATATTTTTGTAAAAAGGTAAAAGAGTCAAGAAAGAAGTATTCTACCTACAATGCGGAGTTTTATGCAATCATAAGGACTCTTGATCATTGAAGCCGCTATCTAAAGCCTAAACGGTTTGTTCTCCATTATGATCATGAAACTCTAAAGTATATTAGTGGTCAGTATAGACTCAACTCAAAACATGCTAAATGGGTTGAATTCCTTTTATTCTATTATTTTGTCTCAAAGTATAAATCTTGTAAGCCTAATGTTGTGGAAAATGCCCAATCAAGAAGGTATTCAATACTTATTGTTTGGGACTTTAGGGTTCCTAACTTCAATTCATTAAAAGAACTCTACACTGAAGATATCGAGTTTTCGCCATTATCGACAACTTCAAACATAGAGTTCGTGATATTTACTCAATTTATGATGAGTTCTCTTTAAGTGAAAAAATAAAACTGTGTGACAAAGCATTTCTTTAGAGAGTAATTAATTCGAGAAGCGCACGATAGAATATTAACATGCCACTCAAATTAACAAAACTCTTAAAGTCTTTCAAGAATATTTTATTGGCCGAAAGTGAATGGAGATTTACATGTAATCATTTCTAGATGTTCAATGTGTCAAAAGGCAAAAAGTCATTTCCATCAATGACTTTATGCTCCACTTCCAATTCTGCCATGGCCTTAGGAGGATGTAAGCCTGGATTTTATTATGATGCTCAAAAGAACTCAAAGGAAGAAAAGATGACATCATGATGGAGGCTAATCGATTTTTGAATATGGCTTATTATATTCAATGTCATAAGACGGATGATAGGGTTCCTTGGGCCATTGTATTGAATCGAGATTCCAAGTTCTTAGGTTACTTTTGGAAAACCCTATAGAGAATGCTTACCACTAAACTCTTATTCAGCACCATTTGTCATTCACAAAATGGGACAATTATCAAAAAAGTCTTAAACTTATTATAATTGTGTCAATTCAATCCTAAACCTTCTTCTTTTTTGCCTATTTAGTTTTAAGCCTTTTGTATTTATACTAGTTCAATCCATTCAGCAATCTTCAATTGGAATCATTCGTCATGGAATCATAGTCAGTGCCAACCAATGTTGCTAGTGTTGATATGGATGTCGGAGACACAAAACGACGTTATTTTGTTTATGAAAAATAAATTGAAAAAGCCTCTCTCAGCGTCATTCTTCTTAGTGGTGTTTTTCTTAGTTTCTTTCCTCAAACTGATGGGAGGAAACCTAATTTGAGATCTTCCCTAAATTGAACATCGTTTTCTTCTTTTGATGTCAAAATTTTTTCCCCAAATTAGAGTTGATGCTCAACCAACTCTTTCTTCGACATTCACTCCACCTTGCCTAATGCCTTCGCCCAACACTCACCCTACGCTCTCGTTCAATGCTCGCCTAGATTCACTCGACACTACTACTCCCCTTGCGCTCTCGCTCTAGCTTGACACTCACCCACATTTGGACACACGGACCCCAAGAGTGCCAAAAGTTGGCACGGAGGGACATTTAAGTGCCAAAAGTTATAAACGGTACACTTAAGTGCCAAAATCGGAGCAAAATGGATCACTTAAGTGCCAAATCCTGCCAAATTGCCACGTGTCCATTTTCCGGCGACTTCATTTGTTGACGGAGCATTTTTTTCAAAATAAAAAATTCCACGTGGCAATTTTAATAAAAAAAATTGTCCACGTCAAATTTTAAGTCCACGTCAGATTTTTAAAATATTAAAATCGATTTTATTAAAAAAAAAAAACGGGGGAGGGGGAAATCGACGAGGGCTGCACCGTCGCCGGGAAGGGCTGGCGACGGTGGGCGAGGGTCGGCCGGGGACGCCGGGCCCGGCCGGTGGCCGGCGACCCGGGCGACTGCGGCGAGGGCCCGCAGCCCTTGCCCGATCCGGGGCGAGGGCCGCGGGCTCGCCGCAGCCGGTTGGGGCCGGCCGACCCGGTAGACCCTTGCCCACCGTCGCCGGCCCTTCCGGCGATGGTGGGGCGGGCAACGGTGGCGGCGGTGAGGGCTGCACAGCCCTCGCCGATTTCCCCTCCTTTTTTTTTTTTAAAAATTAATCAATTTTAAACTATTTTATTTTTAAAATATTTAATATTATTTAATTAATAATTTTAAAAATCTACGTCGCCGTAAAAACAACGTCGTTTCGTGCTGATCTTTCGTCATTTCAATTTCCGGCGAGTCACGTAGGCAAAAAAATTAATAAAAAAATGCCATGTAGGATTTCTGGCAGGGTTCTGGCGACCTGGCACTTAAGTGATCAATTTTTTATGAAAAGTGTCACTTAAGTGTACCATTTGTAAGTTTTGGCACTTAAGTATCCCTCCGTACCAACTTTTGGCACTCCCGTTGTACTTTCCCCCCCACATTTGCCTAATACTCTTGCTTGCCTACACTCTCACCCAGATTCATCTATGCTCTTGCTCGCCTTGCATTCTCCTCAACACTTACCTAATGCCTTTGCCCAAATTTTTTCAAAGCTTGGTTGTCATTCACTCCGATTCACAAGATAGATGTTGATGTAGACAATGTAAAAAATAAAAATCTAAAATTACTCAAAGCCTTTACCCGAAACGCTTCTACCAACGCTTGTGCAGATATGATGCTATTATAGTAGTTTTGGATATAGATATTATTTTATGCAATTTATGGTTTGCTTTATAGTCTATTTGATTTCTCCATAAGAACTAGATGATCTGGCAATGTAAATGTGTTGACATAAAGAATATATAGTACATTAATGAATTGTAAGTTAGACGATATAGATACTGCTACAATCAAACTTTCCCCTATAGAATCATAATGCAAGATTTGACAATGTAGATACTATTTATGTAATGTGAATTTAGGTGACTATAAAGAAAGAGTATCCTGATATGCATAATGGCCTAACCTAGATACTATAGAATCTTAATACAATAAAATGCAATAATAACCTGACCCATGTAATAACCTCTATAGTATTGCATAGTACCTTAATCAGTATAGTGACCTGTATAATGACATGATCTTATAGTGGTAATCCTTATGTGAACTTTGTGCCTATTGGTTTAAATTGACTCAATCTTAAGAATAGGATAGTTGGTCTAATAACTTACTTGCAAACCTGAATCCATTTGAGAATTTGACTAACTTATTGAAAAGAGACTTAGACTCTACAATGTGATTATACTGGATTTGGCATTTTCATTTGTAAGTTGATGTAATGAGACAATTCCTTTCAACTGCTATGACCTATGTGGCCATGCTTAGTCACATATTTCTTTCCACCTCAAATTTCGTTCATTCCATAATAACTTTTTTTTGTTGTGAATTGTAGTGTTTATTCTCACCATTGGATTTGATTTGATTGCATTGAAGCCATTATTTGTGTATGGCTATCTCTTGTCTTTCTTTACTGTTGAATTTTGTAACAAATATCTTGCTGTTGTTGAACTTTACTATTAAACTTCATTCTATCACATGAATATACAGCTGCTGTTGAACTTAATTCTATCGTATGATTATACAGCTGCCATTGAACTTTTGTCACGCCCCGACCCTCGAGCACGCGGCAACCCCTGTTCTCTTGCGGTCATTTGATTTGCGACTCCCTAGGATCCGTCGCCGACCGTTATTTTTATCTTGTAATTATGCACATGCGGAAGCGAATCACAATCCCCGGTCAATCACAAAATCAGGGATAGTAGGAAAACCAACAAGAACACATTCAAAAGTACTGCTTTATTAACTAACTGATTAACCCTAGGAAGTTTACAAGTACAAGCCCTTACCACGGGCATCTTCCTAACGAGCCAATGAAACCGACAAGCCAGGGTTAATCTACTCCCTTCAAAGACGGCTACGAGCCGTAACACGCGCCGATCCACCATCCTACGGACCTGAAAATTGTTAACCACGACGGGTTGAGATAAACTCAGCAAGTCAAAGTCCTAAGCCCCGGTTAGGAACTTCGCTCGCCTTGGGAGCAATCTAACCATGCAACCTAGTTCCGGCAAACAACACATACCCACCTCAAGCAGTATTATCATACGACAGTTCAATAAGCATATGCAAACACAGGCGACCCTACCTGGCTTTGGCACACGCAACCTGCAGAAACTGTCATTTCAATCATCACGACATTAAGATCATGCGAATAATCAAAGCATCTCACACACTTTCTCAGGCCTCACACCCACACATATGCTCCGATTATTACGACCCTCTAGGCCACGGCACAACCTTATGGTTGGCGGTCAACTGGTCGTAAACCAGGCATCGTCCTCCCCGTGAGGCACGGCGACGTCATGGGCTTTCCCCCACCGACGGCATTCCATAAGGAGCATGGGCCCGGCCTCAACCGCGACTCCGCATCGACCACTTTGTCGGGCGACCCAATGGTCACGGCACAACCCCGAAGGATTGGCGGTCATCCGGCTCAACCGGGCTATCAACTTTAATCGACCATGCAACACATCAAGCAAAACAGTTCATTCTTGTCTTTGCTTTTGCTTGGTCGTGAATGCAATACCACTCATACGCTCATGCTCATGCGACATGCCATTTCGAGACCATTTCAAATAACCCACGCAATATGTCATGCGATCTCACTCGACAATTTCCAAAATCCAATTTCCAATCAGCATTCAATCATGCACATTCCCTAACTCTTGGGAACAACCAACAATTCAAGTCACAGTATGTCAATCAATTCCGACCAATCAACCTCACGATACTTGCGCACTTTTCCAAATAATCAAGTATATTTAATAATAAATAAATACGTGTCCTCACGACGACGCCAATCAACTATTTCCAACAATACTCAATTATCCAAAAATAAGTATAAAATATAATTATACTTAATGATACTCATTTAATAAGCATATAATACTATAGTCGATTGTTCCGATAAAATAATTTAAGTCCCACAAAATACTTATAATTATTTTTCAATCACATAATTAATTATCCAACCCAAATAATTCCATTTGGTAAAACCCTTCTTCAATAAACCAATGTCCTTTAATAATATAGTATATAAATACTATTGACTTTGGAAAAATAGACCATAGTAATTTTCCCCAAAATTACTCAATTAAAACCATTTCAAATAAATAATCACAATTAATTATTTTCTCCAAAAATAATTAATTTTCAGCAATGAATAGTAATAACAATATTACTATTAATAATTCGAAATTATAAATTAATTTAATTAATTAATAATTTCGAAAATAATAAATAATTATTATTTATTCCAAAAATAATAATAATAATATTTATTAATATTAACACTAAGCAAGCTTCATCAATCATATTAAAACACTAATAATCATCATCCAAAGCACTAATCAATAATTAAACTACTCCTAAGCAAGATTAACCCCTAACTAAGGGATTAGGAAATCGACTCACGGTTTAGCGATTCCAACGACACGAGCGCGACAGGCGGCGGAGGGGAACGCCCGGAACTTCCGGCGCGTCGGGACGAGGCGGCCGGGACCGGGTCTCGGCCGAGGGCGGCGGTCCACGCGGCGACAAGCTAGGACACGGAGGAACCGGCGGGCGTGGCGGCATGGGGGGCGACCAGGTGGGTGGTCCGACGACTCGGACAGCGGCCGACAGCTCCGGCGACCAAGCTGCGGCTCCGGCGAAGGGGCAAACAGAAGCTGGAAAGAGGCGGAGGGCTGGTTCGTGGGCGTGGAGGACAAAGGTGGCTAGGCTTGGCCGGTCGAGCGACGGCGAGGCGGCGGCTCAGCCGCTCCGGCGTCAGTGTGACCGGCCACCGAACGGAGACAGGGGGCGGCAGCAAGGGCGGCCGACCGACGAGGGTTGGCCAGCTCGGGCCAAACCGAAGGCGAGAGAATCGGAGGAGAAGGAAAACGACCAGCTAGCTCGGCGACTAGGCGGAGGACGGTGAGAGGTGGCTGAGCTCGGTGGCCGAGCGCCGGCGGAACGGCTCTGGCGGTGACAGACGAAGCTGAGGAGGAGAGGAGCGGTGCAGCAACTCGGGCGAGGCGATCGGCTCGGGCGCTTCGGGCGGCTGTCGCGGCGGCCACTCCGGCGTCCGCGGTGGTTCGAAGCACCCGGCTGAAGCGCTACGGTGGGCTGGACGGTGAGGGCGAGGCAAACCGGAAGAAAAGGCAGCAGCAACAGCGAGAATGAAGGGTTTGCGAGAAGAAGAAGATAGCTGGCTGGCTCGAGCTCCGAACGGCGACCCACCGGCGGTCCGACGTGCCGGCGAGGCGGCGGTGCTTTGCGACGGTGATGGTTGGTGGTCGCCAGCAGCGGCGACAACAAAAAGAAAGGGTAGCTGCAGCAAGCTAGCGTCGGCCATAGAAGAAGAAGAAGAAGGCTCGGGAAGGGGGAGGGGGCGTCGAACATCTTTGCGAGAGAGAGAGAGAGAGAGAGAGAGAGAGAGAGAGAGAGAGAGATGCCCACATGGGCTTGTCGGACAAGTGGGAGAGGAGAGAGAAAAAGAGGATAAGACTAGTCAACAAGTGGGGAGAAGGAGAGAGGATAAGGGCAAGTGGGTGTTGTCGACGGGGAGAAGAAACGTGAAGGGAAAGAGAGAAAAAGGCGGGGAGGGAGAGAGAGACCGTGCGGAGGAAATGGGGGGGGGGGGGGAAAGAAAAAGAAAAAGAAAAAGAAAAGAGAACAAGACAAAATTCAAACAAGCTTCTAGAAAGGGCAATTTGGTCTTTTTGCCCCTGAAGCACAAATTCCCAAATATTTGGCTCCAAAACTCGGCCCGTTAAATCCTTTTCCAATAATTCGGGCTTACCAAAATTCGGGATGTTACAACTTTACTATTAAGCTTAAACTATACTATACTACATGTTTCGCGTTGGGAATGTTTGGACTAGTGTTGTTCTAAAAGCATAAATACAACTCTGCTACAATTGTTACAACCGATGAAGACATCAACGAATTCATCACAATTGATGACATCAGTCTCTTTAAACAATAACAATATATATGTGTTTTGCTATTGTGGTCTGAAATGTTCTCCACAGATAACAAAGACAAAGGAGAATTGAGGAAGAAGATATTCTAGCTGTCCAAAATACAAAATTAGGGAAAGTTGTGGTTTTATTTATTTATTTTGGTTAATGTAGAAATTTGTCAATCATTAGGAAGTATGTCAAAAAATTTCATTGGAACAATGTTAAAGAAAAACCAATGTTGACACATGATAAAGATGATGGTAGTTCGATGGACGTTGAAGTCAGAGCACTCAAAACACAGTTGAAATGTATCAAATAAGATGTGACAAAGCTAAAGAAACAAAATTCGACATTGAAGACAATGTTGATTGTGTCGTGAGTGTTTTTTGTAATTATAAGAAGTATGTTATTTGAAACTTTGAAGACAAATGACATACTGAGCTTGTTGTAGGGTATGTTAATAGTAATTGTGTTATGCACACTCTTTTAGTAGCTGTTTGTAATATGTCTTGTATTTGTCAAAATGAAGTATGTACATGAATAAAATGCAAGTTCTTTGCAATATTTTTTGTTTTATATGCAATTTATTTCTCAACCTTAACATAAAAAACATGTTATATTTTGCTTTTATGACTTGTTGAGATGATATTAAGAATTATTATCCAAATATTCTTAGAAAAAATAATACAATCTCACTACTTCATGGATAAACGTTACAATATAATAAGCAAACAAATAATAGATCCATAAATTCATTGTATTGCAATAAGAGATGGTTCATGAGCATAGTGCATCGCTAATCCCAACTCTATACAAATCGCCATCCAAGACAAACAAACAAAAAATATCCATAAACACTACTTCACTGATCTCATCATGGATAAAAATAACAAAATAGATCAACACCACTTCACCTAACCTATATCCACAAAAAAAAAAACCGCCACAATGTGTCATTATTAAATCCACATCCTGTCACTTCTGGCTCTTTGAGCAACTTGTGGTACTTTTGCTAGTTGTTCCATGAATAGGAGGAATCACATCGGCAAGACCGCCACCACTACCACTTGCACCTTTGCGTGTACATCGTTGAACCTGCAAAGTGTACATTCAATTTATGTTTATAAAAACTTTACTGGTATAAACTAAGTTTCTAAGAAAAATTTTTTATACTGTCCCATGAATAGAAGGATTTACATTGGTAGATCCACCATTACCACTTGCATCTTTGTTTATGCGTCTCTAAACCTTTAGGCATCATATGACTTAATGAACTGAAAAAACCCTAAAATTACCCATGTTAAAAAAAGTGTGCTATTCATATATTACAGAGAAGTGTTTATACTTCATAGTTAAAATAAAAAAATAGGCACAATACAAAAATCCCAGGAATGTTAAGTCATCATGTAATTATAAGTACTTATGATTCAGCTTATGATGCCCATAGGAGATGAAGACAAAAAGGCAAAAAAATGTAAAAAAAAAAACCCCAAAATAATTATAAGCCTATGATAGTTTTAACTCTTATAATCAAGGATAGAAGAACTTCTAGATAATACTTATAGAAATTTATAAGTACTCTTATATAACATTTTTAGAAAATTGACTTTAAGTCCAGAGAGTAATGAGAATACCACACCCATATTTAAATGCAAATTTCAACTCACTGTATGTGCATGAAATTTAGTATTGAATGCTTACTAAAATATGTCAAAAATGAAAGTGTAATTGAAATGGAAGCACTAACCGAAATTTTTTGCTTTGAAAATTCTCCTTACGATAATATAGATCCAGTCTTTTTAATTAAACATGTTGAGCTATTGTGTCCCATCTTCAAACAAATTTGACATATCATCTTTATTCCTACTCTCAATATCCTAGTTCCATTTGCCATTTCTCCCTTAATCTTTTCTGTTTATGTCTATTGGGCTTCACCTTAGTTGGAAGTGGTTTAGGTGGTTCCGTATTAATCTTTTTCCAAAATTTCTCTCCATGAGTTGACATCATTATGTTCTCATATGCAGCTAAGAACTTGGCCTTCTTATAACACTTATCGATATAATCATGCGCATCCTCTTGCCTATGAATTATAGCAGAAATAGCATGTGAACAAGGGATGCCTACAAGTTGCCATATTCTATAAAAGTAGTATTTCTTTAACACATCCACCACATACTTGTCTCCTTTATTCATCACCTCATATCCAATATTATCACTCCATATCACTTGGTAGTACGTCGTACCAACTCTATTTTCTTCTAACTTTCTTGAGATTCTTGAATCACAGTCCCTTCTCCACTTAACACATGCATCCATTTACATATGTATCATTGTCATTATCATTATCCGCATTTTCTTTAACATACTATAAATACACTTACATCTAGCATGTATAATGTTTTCATTGAATGCCTCGCATAAGTTGTTGTCAACAATGCCACATTTCACATTAGTGGTAAAAAAGCCCTACACCAATACTTTAGCTCTATTTGAATTAAGTCATGATATGTAGTAGGACTAATTTTCTTCAATGCCTAAGAGTGGTCATCATACTCAAGCATAGTATTGCTTTGAGCACATTGCAAAAAAAACATTTGCATTTGTATCCCCTTATACTTCTTCCCCAATTGGCATAAATGTGTTTAGCATACATCCTACGCTCGGCCGCAAGCAACAATGCTGCTACAGATTGTAAAAGTCCCTACAAAAGATAAGTACTATGTAAATCATATGTTACAAGTGCGAATATCTAAAAGGTATAGCAAATAAAAATTAAATAAGAAATTTATCTTTCGTTGTTATTAATTGCAACCCAACCCCGTCCATATGTATTTGAAATGTTTTGATCATACATCAAATTTGTTAGGAACTACATCCAAGTATTGCTATTTTAGCCTTGATAACCGCCCAAGCAATTGGAAACATATGATCATTTGCATCTCTTTCAACAACACACAAAATCTGACCTTGACAAATTCCTTTCAAGAAAAAATCATCTAACCCCACATTTTTCCTATATCCACCAAAGAACCCTTTTTTACAAGCAGTAAAACAAATGTACATTCTTTCAAACAATGCTTTAGATTACATATCAAGTTTTTCAACCTTCAATGTAATGGCACTTCCTGAATTTGGCTCCTTAAGCTCATATGTATAATCTCACAATTTTACATATTTCTTCTTTTAATTTCCCATCAATACTTTATAAGAATGCAACTTAGCTTTCATACACTAAACCATACTAACATCTAAACCTAATTGTTCCTTGATTAGCTCCTTGAAAGCAATAGTTTTAATAGTTGGGGTTATTCTTATTGTAGGAAGATAGTAATTTGCCAATCAAGAACTTGTCGCTCTCCTATTTTTGAAACGAATCCTATAAGTATGCTCCGAATGGTATGTCTTCACATGAAATGATCCATTATGAACATCAACAGATCTAGAAATCTTCCAAGGACAACTCTCATTAGCACATTTTGCTCTAATAAACTTCTTATCATTTTTTATAAATTTTATCTCTCTTTGGTCATCCATTGACTATTTTACCAAAGCATCTTTTAATTATTGACCACTATCTAATGTCATAGCAACAACAAGCACAAGTACAACGCAATTAGGATTATATCTTGAAAACTTACTCATCGTCCTAGTAAAATCATCATCTTCTCTTTCTGCATTAGACTCCAAACTCTCATTTGTATTTGTTTCATAGTAATCAAGTCTCGTAACTAGCTTTAGACCACATTCAAAGGTTGCGATGGTACCAATTCTGCAAATGGTTCCCCTATAGTAACCTCCTTTGTGGTCCTCTCATGGAACTCCATCACGTTCTTTTTTACTTCCAGAAACTCTTCATTATCATGATCATCATCTGTGAAGAATTTTACATCGCCAAAAATGTCCATCTCATTGTCATTGTCATCCATACTATCATCCTCTATGTCAGTATAGTCACCTTCATCAATTAAGTTATTAGGATTTAAACTACTCATGTGTTCAATGGCTATCTCATTAGCTAAATTAACATTATCACAAGTAGACTCATCAAATCCCTAAGCAACATCCTCACTTTGCCCATCACCCTAACTCTCACCTACACTAACACCCTAACTATCACCCTCAACCTCACCCACACTAGCACCTTGACCATCACCTTCACCTACCTCATCGGCTATAAATTTTTTTCCATATACTTCAATTAACCCACAATGTAAATAGCTAAAAAGTAGATTGACAACACGGCTCTCATCCTATATATATATCTCAACTCATCTTCTAGAGACTTTTCATGATATTTAAAATAAAACTTATCGAATTTACTATTGACCGTTTTCTCGATATCTTTGATGAAGCTTTCACATTTCGATGAACCGATATCAACTTTTACTAAATTAGTCTTGCCCTCCACAAGGCGACGGTAAAAATTTCCACCATATAAAAGGCACACCCAAGTTGACTTGTTGCTCATGTCAAATGTACACAATAAACACAACGAATGTAAAAAAAACAACCACATAATGGACATTTTGACTTGCGCATAAGTTTTGAATCCTCTCAATCTCATAGTATCTCTAACAATAATACATTTTATTATATATTCTCATTTAATGAATCCATATGAGAAAGGCTAAGACTTACTTTACAAACTAAGTTATTCAATTGAGATACTCATTTCATGTTGTCCAACACCTCAAAGGACAATAGACGATAAGCAGCTAAACTCTTGTTTAGACCAACCCATGATTCGTTAAGCATCGTAATTCATCTATTACCTCACTGAATACCATTTAGTGAGTATCTTCTTCTCCGTGTTTGGCAACAAAATTGACAAAACTAGTTCGAGTATTCTCAATTGGCTCAAAGATTAAGTATTTTAGTTTCAAATTTGCTCATTCATCGATGCATGAGGCATCCTAAGGCGCATGCCAATCCTTCGCTATCACGCCAAAAAACATGCAAAAGTATTTTCCTTTTCTCTACCACCAACAATGAATGCAAGGAGTCAATGCAGATGGATAATATAATATAAGACAAGGAGAGCACACCAAGTTTGGGACCACCACAATGTACCTTTTAACTGTTCTTTGTTATTGTCGTTCACTTAATGCTCAACACTTGTTGACAACAAAATTGAACTGGGACCACAACCCTTCCTCGTGTTTGCTGTGGTTTGTGATAGGCGAGTTGAGTCGTAGTTATGTACGGGCAAGTCAAGTCGCAATTGGGTCATAGTCGAATCGGATCTTTGCAATATAGCCGTGTTTAGGATTGCAACGGACAGACAAAAGCATCAAGCAAAAGGCTCTCGATTCAAAAGCCACTAACAAAAGAACGATTTGGCATGAAGAAATCTCCAAGACGAGATCAAATCTAGAGAAATAGCGAGAATTTTGGTCAAGATCAAATTAGAGCTCAACTGGTTGGGCAAATTCGATTTGGGCTAGAATAGGGTCTTTCACGTCATGCGAAGAACGTCGTTGAGAGGAATGATGCTGAGAGAGGCTTTTTCGATTCATTTTTTTTTCATAAGCAAAACGACGCCGTTTTGTGTCTTCGGTGTCCATGTCAACGCTAGTAGAGCCAACCGACGTTGACTAGGATTCCATGTCAGATTATTCTGATTGAAGATTGCTGGATGGATTGAATTGGCATAAATACAAAAAGTTTAAGACTGAATTGGCACAATTACAATAGATTTATGACTTTTTAAGTAATTTTTCCTCCACAAAATTAAGGTAACCAACTACACCTTCACTACTCTTCTTCAAAGTAATGTGAGTAAGACTTTGAAGGATTGGTATTTAAAGATTGTGCATGATGAGTTTTCTTAAAATGAATCATCAAGTTACGCTAATGGCCAATCACCTTTTGAGAAGTTCTATATGGAATCAAACCTCTCAGACCTATTGAATTCATTCTCATTCCATCCAATTCATAAGCCAATTATGAGGCTAAAGAGAGAGCTCAAGTGATGAAGAAACTTCATGAGTAGATTCGATCCAAGATTAAAAAAAAAAGAGAGGCAAATAAGTCCTATAAAAAGAAAGCAAACAAGCATAGAAAGAAGGCTCGATTTCAAACTAGTGATCTTGTATGGGTACACTTGAAGAAAGAGAGGTTTCCATCTTGTTTAAAGAACAAATTCATGCCTAAAGTTGATGGCCTATTTAAAGTACTTGAGAGAACCAGTGACAATGCTTACAAGGTTAACGATCTAGAGACTATGGCACCTTGGCTACTTTCAATGTGAGAGGCTTTCTCCTTTTTTTCCGAAGATAAAGGCCTATGAGTTTCAGTCAATCATCCTTGGGAGGTTGATGTAGGAGCATCATATTCAATTGACCAACTCTCAGGCTTAACTCGGGTGTTGTTGATTGATCCAGCCCAATATTTACTCCTACAAGTAAATGCTAATTTTGGCTACGATATGATTCGATGGTTCAAGATTGAAGATGTTGATTCTAGATGGAAGTTGTCGATTTAATGGTCTAGTTGTTGACTTCATGGTTGTTGATCAACTACCAAAATGTCCATTTATAAGTTTGTTGTCAACTTTGAGGCTATTAATTAATTACCTTGCAACGGAAGGCTTTTTGGTCGATTTCCATTGCTATTATTTGATCTTCAAAGGTGGCTATGCGGCTTCCAAGGCTGGTGGACCAATTTGGAGGGTCTACTCTTAATTACAATGCATGTAGTCTTAGTTAAACACATTGACTCCTAGTTATTCTGCATCTTGATAGTATTGTTGGCTACAAGTCCTAACTTTATGAGTTTTAAGTGTGTTGACTATTGATGAGTCATAATTATGTAATTGTCCATTAAGGTTTTCTAGGATTCCAAAAGTCATTTTTGTTTATTTAGTACAATCCCTCTATAAAGAGATGTGCTATCTCTTTTCATAGGAGATGACTTGCATTTGATGAATATATAAGATTTTCCTCAAGTTAGTGAATTTTTATTTCAATTCCTTATACAATACCTTCAATGGTGAACCATAAGTTATCTATCCTTGACTGGTGGTGATCTTTTATGTCTTGGTGGTGAACTTTATCGATGGTGAAAGTCTTTTATCCTTGGTGTATGGCTTGTTAATGACAAACTTCATCTTAAGTCCTTTAATTGACTAGTGCTATGAACCATTAGGCCTTGGTGATGAACTCCTTCAATTCTAATGCCATTTTTCCATACATAAACATCCATTTAAAACCTTTCCATCATCCCTTTCTTTAAACACTCTTCCATACACTCCACCCAGAAAAAGAATTTTAGAATCTCTCAATGCCGTGATACATGATCAATTATTGTCTTGATAATAGGAGACAACATTCACAAATTAAAAAAGTCAACTTTTGTTTTTTTTGACCCGTTTGACAGTAAATTCTTTTATATAAAAAATTATTAAATTTGCACAATTCAATCATTCATCATCATATTGGGGAGAGTATCATGATCCTTCGATGAGGATTTCTGCATCATTACGATTCTTTGAAAACAAAGCAAGGAAAAAAGTTAGCATAATTTATGTGCTTTTACTAATCATAAAAATGAAATGCATGACCGTTGACGTATACATAAGATCTAAAAAAATTATATAGCTCGACCGCAAGAATAAGATCAGAACATCATAACATCGCCCAATTAACTTGTTTTCCTGAAAAGGAAAAAGGCCGTGGAATTTCTTTCTTGTGATTTTTTAATTAAGGAATTTTTTTTTTTTTCGACTCACCTAACTTGAGCTGTAATATCTAACGCCAGGCACATGAAATCTCCAGAACATATAATGTACTTTTAAACTTGTATTATTCTTTTTAAAATTTTGAGAAAAGAACTTTCTATTCGAGGGGGATTTTAGTTCAGATTTCCTTCAAATTTGCTCATAATGGTAGCTTGAGCCGGCACCAACACGACCATCACAATAGCCAGGTCTGCCCTTCTGTCTTGTTTAAGCCTCAGTTCTAGATTCATTGCGGTTGGATCCCCTAGAAGTGGACGTGCTCTCTCTCTCAAATGCTTTCATGCCTTACGAGAAAATATTGGGTGTATTTAATATGCCACGTAGGTTTTATAACAAATCATCTAAAGATTGACACATGGCAATAATGGGCCCATTTTCAAATCTTTTCTCTCCTTTGTTACTTTCTTTCTTAACAAATAAATACATTATTGGTGTTAAAATTTTCGTACGGTACACTTTGATGCTAAAATTTTTTTTTTCACTTATTTGAGTGTTATAAATTTGAAAAATCGATCATTTAAATGCCATTGTTAACGTAACATGGCCGCTGATCCACGTTAACTTTTCCGATAGCTACATTGGATGACCGAGTGGCCATTTCAACTTTTCCGACAGCCACGTCAACTTTTCAAACAGCCACGTTAGAAGTGTCACTAAAATGATCGATTTTTCAAATTTGTGGTACTCAATTAAACCAAAAATTTTTTTGGCCCTAAAGTGAGCGTCGTATGAAAGTTTTTGACACTCCTAGTATTCTAATACCTTTTTTTCATGTTTCCTCCATTCATCTCTCTTTTCTGTTACTTTCTCTCCCTGAATATTATCTCCCCGCCGTTACCCTCTCCCTCTTGCCCACTTTTCACCATTCTTCTTATGGTACAAACACCAGAAGCACACCATCAACCCACAATGCAGAAGCGGAGCTTCATTTTTGTTTCTCCTTTTATTTTGGGGGCCATAATCTCTGCAATGTGGCTGTTAGAATGGCTCCAGATCTGGCCCAACTTCCAGATTGAGCCGCCCCTTCGGCGTTCCTTGACACCGACCATGGACATGGATAAGTGTTGTTTCGACGCTACGAAGGCAAAGGTGCAGTTTCTCATCTTCAGGACCATCTTTCATTGATTCTTCCCATAATTCAAAGCACCCTATTTATCTTCATTGAATCTTAGGGATCAGACGTCCAATCGACTAAGATTCCGGAGCCACAAGAAGAATTTGAGAATTCGAATGGGGAAGGCGAATGATCCACAGCCCGGGAGTGACGGTCAATACTGCAGCTAATTGGCAATTTAAGACCTTGGTGGATTTCATTCTTGGTTTCAGTCAATGGCAAATTCAAGCGTAAAGAACGAATCCGATATTAATTTGGGCTCCAACTTTAGTTTGCAAAAGACAGGATCAACATTTCCCCGTATGCTATTCTGGTTTTGAGCTATCTCAGTCTGTTCTTGGGTTGGGTTTTTTAGGATTTCATCTGCAGATATGCCAATGATGAGCAAAGGTCTTATTACCGAAGATGCACCTCAATGCCATAGTACTGAATCCGGATGCTGGTTCATGTCGCGTTACCTTTTCCGATGTTCTAGTAGATGCACAGTGTGGTAAAAAATAAAGGTTATAGGAATGTGTCGCATCTGCTAGGCATCAGACAGTAAATGTGCGAAACTGCAAAGATTGAAAACATGAAAACCAAACCGCTTATATATCACATATGAACTTAGTATACACATCTTTTACTATTTCTTGAATGTAAAATGGAATATTTCCATTGAACTTATTCACCCTGGTTGACAATTCCGTAAAATTCAGCAACACGGGAAGTTTCTTCTGCACTCAATTTCTACTTCTTCATTTTTAAACACAAAGTCACTTAGGAGTTGAAATCATTCTGGGACTGCTCTAGCAGCAGACATCTCCTGAGACTGCCAGGTCTGACTGGCATCGTCCTCATTTTCACCCGTGAGCTCCTCAAGTGACTTTCCTTTGGATTCAGGGAGTAACAGAGTGAACAACATCCCTATGAAGTTGATCGCTCCGAGCAACATCAACGTGTGCGATATTCCAAGGCCTTTTGGGTAACCGGTGTCTCTCTCCGATGGCTTTGTCCCCTGAGAAGCATACAAAAACCCAAAGGACCCGATGATTGCCCCTGCCTTTCCACTCGCTGCTGATATGCCGTGGCAAGTTGACCGGAGCCTCGCAGGGAAAATCTCCGCTGGCACGACAAACGTTGTGGCATTGGGCCCAAAGTTGGCAAAGAAGAAGGTCATTGCGTACATGAATATGAAGCCAGCGTGATGTTTCTTCCAGTAATTGTAAGGGATCGCTAGCCCGAACATGAACACAGTCATGAAGAAAAAGCCCATTAACTGGATAGGAAACCTTCCAATGTGATCAATCAAAGCGACCGTGAACCAGTATCCAGGGACGGTGCCACAGAGCGCAATCAAGGTCTGTGCTTTGGCAATGTGGTAAACTTCTTGAATCGCGTTCATGGAAGCAGCAGGGGCAAGCCAACCCACGCTGCTGAAGATGTCCTTCTGGAAGAGGTTGGAGCTGTAGTAAGCAATGTCCAAACAAAACCAAGTGGTGGCGGTCCCGAGGAGGTGGAGCCCGTGGCGGTGAGCGAATTGTCTGCTGAACAAGCCGAAGTTGTTGGATCTCTCTAGCACAAACCTTTCCACCTTCTCGTCCTCGGCCTCAAGGTCAACGTTCAACACCTTAGACATGTCGGTTGCCGCCTGCTTAGCGTTCTTGGCCACTAGGGCGGTGTAACGAGCGGTCTCGGGCATCTTCATTCGCCAGTAGAAGGTCAGAGCGGCTGGGAGCGCTCCAAACATCAGAATGATCCTCCAGACGTAATCGGCTTGCGAAGGAGTGGAGCCTAACTTATCATCTTTGTACGGAAGAGTGGGAAAATTATGGTCGAATGCGCTTGAGACGATGAGGGCCACGATCCCTCCAACCAGTATCCCGAATCCTTGCATAGCAAACACCGCAGCAATGAACGCACCACGGGTCTTCTTGTTGGCATATTCGGACATGATGGTCGCGGACAACGGGTAGTCACCGCCGATGCCGAACCCGAGCCAGAACCGGAAGAAACAGAGGGTGGTCATAACAGCGTTGGAATTGTGGCCGAACGAGAGCCCAGAGGCGATGGAGCAAAAGACCATGAGGAGCAGGGTCAGGCCATATACTCGTTTTCGTCCCAACTTGTCACCAAGCCACCCGAAGAAGAGCTGCCCGGCCAAAGTGCCACACAGTGCGACACCATTAACAGCAGATGCGACATTGATAGGCATAGCACCGGGCTTTGCAGACTTGGCGTTATAGTAGTATATCCGACCGAGTAACTTGGTGACAAGAGAGATACTGAAGAGATCGTATGCGTCGGTGAAGAATCCCATCCCCGCGATCACGATGGCGGTGAAATGATAATATTGTGTCTTGGCCACATCGAGCGCGTTAAGCACCCCCAGTTGGTTCCGAGCCATGACCAGCAACCAAATCCCACCTCTGTACAATGAAAGATCATTTAAGTCGTTCTAGTGAATGCATTATACACCTACTGTACCTTCAGTAGCAGTATTACAGGAAATTGAAGGCGTGTCTTGTCAAAATGCAACAAAACAGAAGGTTAATCATGAACTATCAGTTCCAACGGTCCAAGTTATCTATCCTCCGCATCTCAGTAGCCAAGTCAACCAATAGTGAAACTTTCAACATTTCTTCTCAAAGCTTGGATAATGGCTAACGTGTTAAATGAGCTTCAGATTCACGGAACCTCTCGTGTTGCAAAATTCAATGAACACTCTTGATGTGGAAAAAAACCAGCCGGTTGTAAATCGACCACCGATAGGTACCAAGGACACTTGCATCATCAAAAAGACTTGACTTAAACCTTTTAATATGAGGCAGCTATGAGAAAGATAGAGACAGACTCGTCGGATTTCCTATTAAAACACTGAACTTTAACAAGTCCGGTACAGTTTATTCTGAGATGAAGAAAGATAACCCAACCAACCAGATAGTTTACGTTGGTATATGTGACCTTTGAAGTCGATGTTTCAACAACTCCGTGCCCAGAATTATTGTCGACACATGTAATTAAATGCTTGATCACATCACCGGAAACCCAGGTTTCACGTCAACCATGTTGATAGTTTCTTAGCTACAGTTACCAAGTGTTTCAGAATTCAGACTACACTTTAGCAGGAAAATTGAAAGGAAAATTTCTTTCAAACTGTCGAGAACCTGTTCTAAAGTAATTAATCTGAGTAAAAAGGCGAGTCTGCTAGAAAAAGATTTGCCAAGAACGATCACCCAAAGACACCAAAAGATGCGCGCAGAGGCAAAAAACAAAGCATACCAAAGTCCACCTATCTGTGCAAGAGGAATTATCCCAAACGAGTTCGGTGAAGAGAAAATTATCTTTTGTTTTCTGCTGGTTTTTTTGGAAGAAGACAAAGTCAGAAGGAAAAGTTCGGCATACATGAACAGCTATCCATATCTATCTCTAATCACGGAAAAAGGAATGAGCATGAGGAATACCTATGTTATGAGTCGAGAGCCATTATTTGTGCATGCAGCGCAAGGTGCTCCAGTTGAGTTCAGGAGCACGAGACGCTATAACACGCAGAGAGTCATAAAAATGCTACGACGGTTGCTAAAAAAGCCACGTTTGTATCTTGTGACCTTATAAGCATTAATTATTGAAAGACAAGTGAAAAGAAATCATTGTGCATGCAAAAAGAGCAGCAGAAAGTTACAAGGCAGATCTCTCTGATCCTAGAATCACTGTGAAGAAAACTTGTAGTGGAGTCTACACTCATCGAGAGAGAGAGAAAGAGAGAGAGAGAGAGAGAGAGATACTGACCAGCTCAGCTCGGGGAAATGAATGGTGGTGCTGCTGGATTTGGGTATGGAGTGAGTGAAATGGGAGCTGGGGTGGTCGGGTATTTAAATGCTTCTTTGGCCAGCGGAAAACTAGAATCCGGATGGGCATTTCCCGGGATATGCCTCAATATTCAAAGTCAACTGGTAAGTCTTTTTCGCAGCACGACTGTCGCATTCACGTCACGTCAGATGGAAAGGAACCCAAAAAACATTATAACACTAGGAGTGCCAATACTTTCGTACGTCGTTCACTTTGGTGTCAAAACTTTTTTTTCGCTCACTTGAGTGACAAATCGGAGTGAATCGTTCACTGAGTGCATTTCCGTCGGAAAAGTTGACGTGGCCGCCGGAAAATAATATTTTAATTAATTTTTTTTAAAATTTTTTTTTTTGAATTTTTTTTTTTTTTTTTTTTTTTTAAGGGCCGGCGAGGGCCACCGTTGACCCTAGTCGGCCGCGAAACCCTCGCCCAAATTGGGTGAGGGCCCCTCACCGTCAACCGCGAAGGCCTTGGGGAGGCCGTCGCAACCTCCCCGTGGCCGCCGAAGGCCATTTGCGGCCTTGTCCAAGGCCGATTTGGGCAAGGGCCGCCCGGCCTTCGCCGTTCCGCCACACGGTGAGGCCGTCGACGACCTCACCCAAGGCCTTCACGGTCGACGGTGAGGGGGCCCTCACCCAATCTAGGCGAGAGTTCGGCGGTTGGCGAGGGTCAACGATGGCCCTCGTCGGCCCTTAAAAAAAAAGCAAAAAAAATAAATAAATAAATTCAAAAAATTCAAAAAAAATTCAAAAAAATTTATTAAAATATTGTTTTCTAGCTGTCATGTCAGCATTCCGGCGCCATATCAGCTTTTCCGACGAAGTGGCACTCAAGTGAACGATTTTACTCCGATTTGGCACTCAAGTGAGCGAAAAGAAAGTTTTTGCACCAAAGTGAGCGTCGTACGAAAGTTATGGCACTCCTAGTGTACTTACCCCCAAAAAAAGAGTAATAAAAGTATGAAGGCAGGAAGATTTACTAGAGATACTTCTTCTGCTCTTCGTATGAAATGATAAACGAGGACGGCCGCTCCTTCCTAATTTTCTCACCCATGGAAAGAAGAAGAAGGATGGACCTAAATCAGTCCTTAAGTTGCTTCTTCTGGACCTCGTATGGAACTCAATATTTCTGGACGTAAAACATACAGAGGTAGAGCCGCACGCAAGGCTCGAAAAAAAAAAAAACTATATTAGATTGGAGGGTTAAGGCATGCGAGCACGAACATGTAAAAATAAGGATTGCATTTCTATTAGCCTGTCAACGGTATCTCCATTATACAGGCAAGGCAACCTTTAGTCGGTGTCAAAAGACACTCACTCTTTGGTGAGGAACCCTAAAACTTCCAAGGATCCAAAAAGTACCCTAGTTTTAGGATTCAGGGTTTTATGTATGAACTTATAGCAAGTATGCTATCCCACACACGGCTCTTCTGGCCTTAATAGGGACTGCCTGTTAGCCACCAAGTTGTTCCTCAAGTCATGAGCTTAGATCATAGTAATCTATAGAATATCAGAAATTCTGATGCACAGGATCCCCTAAGGGCAAGTGCAGAGTATACTCAAGGATTTTTCTCAATCATAGTATTTGTTCAGAACCAATGTTTAGAACTAGAAGAGAATGAGAGTGTTTAGAAGATCATGTTGATAATAGAGTACACAACACTCTTCTTATTTCACTCTCTGGTTCTTACAAAGGAGATTCCTTGCTTATATAGGCAACCTTATGGTATCAGAGCCCGAATTTCTTTGAATCATCTTGGATTGTTTTAACCATGTTTTGATACTAGAAGAGTCCCATTTCTATCATGGATACACCAAATTCTACTCCCTCAACTTCTCTTCCCATTTCCCTTACCTCCAATCTTTTCCTCCAACCTCCTCCAGAACTTCGAAAGTTTTCATGTTCAAAGATAGACTATCTTTATGAGGTTGCTTACCTCACAGAGGATAGTAAGATTTCAAAAACTCAGCTTCCTATGATGAACCCCTACACTGCTTTTGCCAAGCCACATTCTTTCTCACCACTTCGATCCATCAAACACCTGAACAAACATACTCCTCGTACTATTAAGGAATGTGGTCAATCCTCACGATTTGATCAACATCCCATCCAAGCAACTGAACAAGAACAGTTTATCACTCTTCAGATACCACCTAAGTTTCCTGCTCAATGGATTAATCAAGAATATACACACCTCCATTTTGGAGCCATTCGCCTTGCCCTAACCTTTCATGGTTGAAAGGGTCTTCCAGTTGCTGCAAGACTTGCCCTGTTAGACACTAGATTCTTGGAGTATCAACAGGCTTGTATTGGCACCATCCAGACAACGATGAATGCGGATACTGTTTTCATAACACTTTTCCCAAATTTCAACATTGCTCTTGCAGATCCAAATTTGTTCACTGCTTTTAAAGTCCAGCTGCAGATCACTGGAGCTTCTCAGACTCCTAGATCAATTGCCACCACTTTACACTACCAAATGATCTACCGTGTCCAAAACCATGCCATTGATCTCAATATTCCAAACTCTGAAGATGCTCTTGTTATTTCGGTCGACCATGACCAAACTTCCTATATCCATGTTCCCCATCAGATACCACGAAAAGAGCTTGTTAAGCTCCTCCCTGATAGTTGGGTAACCAACTATGAAAAACTCCACCAAAATTGCAAGCCCGTCCAATCAAGTGAATCTCAGTTTACCCGAAAGAAAGATGGTACTGTTGCCATCAAGTTTAGTAAGGATAAGGAGGAACCTTCCTCAATTTTCCCTACTATTATTCACTTCACACCTTGTCCTACTGATCCAGTCTCACGTGACCCAGACAATAAAAGATTTGTCCAATCTTTTAGCTCCCAAGGACAGCCCATCCATTTCTTCAAAGATCCCACTGGACATTGCTTCTGGGATCCTGAATGTCCATGTGATTCCTGCATAAAACTTGAAGACGAAGATGACAGGCCTTCTTCCAAAAAGAAGAAAAAGAAAGATGCCATTTATCAAAGGTATCTTGATGGAGATCCATCTGTCGGACCTCTTGGAGAAGATGGTGGAAATTACCAGTTTATTGTCTCTTGTGGACCATCCAAACCTCCCAAGGTTTCATCCCTTCCATCACCATGTAAGCCAAACAATCCCCCTTCACAACCTCCAAACAAACCTTTGCCCACTTCCCCCTTTTATAAGCCCATCCAGAAATGGGTAAAAAGAAACCCCACTTGTCCCATAAATCTACCTAGGCCAGGTAGTTGTGTACCAAACCCTGAACCTCCTCCTCCTTTACCCAGCATATGTATGTTTTCACCCGACGAGTTCCCTCCACTTGATGCTAAAGGAGCTGAAATCAGTACACCTAAATTCCCTCCGTTGGAAAGGTTCTCTGACACACACTAAAGGTACCAGCATTCTCCCAAGGTACCAAACCCCACTAGCCTTGATGCACAAGGACAGGGCAAGCAGCCCTCTGCTGCCGAGATTGTCTTGAACTGGCAGACTAAAAATGCTTTGGCTCAAAACGAACTCCTTGGAACTGTTGCTACATGTCTTGAGCGTGTAGACCAAACCACTGATCTATCCTGTCGAATGCTGAAAGACTTCCAAAAGAGGCTTCATCTGCTAGAGACTAAGTAGACACCCCCTAGCCATTACTTGGAAGACTAGAAACCAGAAATTGAGAAACTCAAAAGACAAATCCAAATTCTCAAAAGTCAATAGTCATTCACTCCTACAGATCCATCCTTTTTTCCCTCTCCCTCCTTACCACCAAAACTAGAATAGTCTCTTGGATCATCATCTTCATTCGCTGCTATTCTAAGCTCAGCCGCTCCCCCACCTCAAAACAACTTCTTGGTTCTCCGTGAAAAGCTTCGAAAGCTTAAACAGAAGCAAAAGAAATCCACTACTCCTGTAGAATCTTCAGTATCACCATCACCCCTTGGCACACCTGAACACCCTCCCAGTAACCAACCACCTGCTACTTTAACCATTTCTAATCCACTCGAAAATTTCCTCCGGCACCAGATCCCTTCAATTGCTGCCATTAAGCTATCCAAAACAAAACCGATTGAAACCTCTTTTGAATCAGATTATGATATTCTTATAGGATCATCTTCTTTAGACGAAACCTTGTTCATGGCAGACGATGTCAAAGAAGAAGAAATGTTTTCCGAACCAAAAGTACACCACCCGGACCAGCCTGATGCAACTCAGACTTTTACTACATCATCATCCAAAGTCTATTTCACCCTTGATGATATCCCATATTATAAGTGGCCAGATAGGTTTCAAGAATTCCATGCCTGGCTAACTACTAGGCACATTTCTGAGCCTAGCACTTGTGATATACTTTTAGAGTTCACCAACTGTTTTACAGGAGCACTTAAAGACTGGTGGCATACTGCTGCAGAACAAGATCAGTTGTACTTCTTAACACAGCCTCTGGATAATGCTATCCAGATTATCCACATGTGTTTCATCGGAAAGCCTGAAGACTCGAAAGAGCTCAAAAGAAAGGAGTTCTTCGAACGAAAGTGTTGCTCATTGAGACGCAAAGATCTTAACCGACACTTCCAAGCTATGATCAAGTTATTTTATTTGCTTGGAGCAGATTGGAACCTCAAACCAATTTTCTTGGCGCCCATCCCAAGAGAACTTAGCCAAGCTACAGAAAAGACTCTTCAACAAAGGCAGAAGAGCCTGGCAGAGGCCACTCTTGGTGAAATCCAGCAAGCCATTCATATTGCCATAGAAGAACTTTGCCTCCGTAGAGAAGCTTTTCGAAGTTATCTCAAAGAAAACAGGCATCTTGACAAGGCATGCTTCAAATTCGGATTAAAGATCAAATGTCCTAAGGACTATTCAGATCCATCCTACACAGGCTACAAAAAGAAGAGACACTTTAAACGGTTTTCCTTAAAAAAGACACACAAAGGAAAAAGCAAAGGTAAATGGAAATTTTTGCGTAAAAGCCATCATCGCTCATCCAAGAAGCGGAGCAAAGATAGATGTTATGTTTGCAACAACAAGGACATTTTGCCAAAAATTGTCCAAAGGCCAAAAAACATGGAAGCCATTTAATTGATAAAATCGCCAAAAGCACAGGCATTCAGCTTGATGACTCTGACATCGAGTCCGTCTTCTCTCTTGATGACCAACCATCTGAGAACACTTTGTGTGCCATCCAGACGTACAGTTCTGATTCAGCTTCAGACACTGAAAATGATGTCTTCACTTTCTTCCCTAATCCTCCTTTGGTACATGATGAAATCCAGATCACTGACCCAATCCATCACCCATACATTCTTATCCATATCCTCTTATCCAAATATCATAAACCAATCCCTCTTGTGGCACTCGTAGACACTAGAGCCAACTCCTCCACCCTAGACACAAAGATTCTCCCAGAAGAATTTTGGAAACCATATACCAGGTATTTCAGTTCTGCTTCTGGTGACACTTTTTCTACCAAGCATCGCAGCAAACCCATCACCATCCAATTTTTTCCTCGGTGTTCAATTACCACCAAAGTCCTTGGCTCCAAATCCCCAGATAAGGACATCATCGGTTGGGATATCTTGACCCAACTCCCCAAGCTTAGAATCCTTTTTCAAAAATCAATTCAGAGAATTTGTGGAAATCAAATGATTCTACGCTCTTCAACTAGCCATGCTGGACCCAATTATCCAAAGTTTACTCTCCTCTTGTGTTGAGACACATTCCCAGTTCTCCCAAACCTGCACTCAACCTTTATGAAAAAATTCTCTTTTTTATGTCAAACTTCCCTTCAAACGGAATGAAGACATAAACCCTATAAAAGCCAGTCATTCGGGAATGAGCCCAGAACACCTTGCCCTTACTCAACAAGAATGTGCAGAACTACTGGTACAAGGTCTCATTGAACCTTTTGACTCCCAATGGGCATGTGAAGCGTTCTATGTCAACAAGCGAGCCGAACAGAACCGTGGAAAAATGAGGTTAGTAATTAATTATTAACTTCTGAATCAGTTCTTTCAGGATGATAAATCCACATTGCCCCACAGAAATTCTCTATTTCTTAGCCTTGCCCAAGCAAAAATTTATTCAAAGTTCGACCTCAAGGTAGCATTTTGGCAATTGGGTATTAACCCAGCAGACAGACCCAAAACCGGGTTCTATATTCCGAACCAGCATTTCCAATGGACAGTTGTTCATTTTGGCCTCAAAACTGCACCTTCCCTTTTTCAAAATGCTATGTGTAAAATCTTTGAGCCAATTCTTCCCAACTCCTAAATCTATATTGACGATATCCTTTTATTCAGCCTTGATGAAAACTCTCATTGTCAACTTTTGACACAATTTACTGATATTGTCAAAAAGCATTGTATTATGCTTTCCCAGAAAAAGATGATCATTGCCCAACAGGAAATTGAATTCCTAGGCATGCGCCTGAAAGAAGGCACTTATTGCCCTGAACCTCATATTGCTGATGAACTTCAAAGGTTTCCCGACACTGGCTTCACCACTAAACAAGTTCAGCAATTTCTTGGCATTGTTAATTATCTACGGGATTTTGTTCCCCACATTTCCAAAATCATTAGACCACTCCAGAGGATGCTCAAAAAAGATACTCCCCCATGGGGACAAAAGTAGATTCAAGCTGTTGCTCAGCTTAAACAAACCCTACAACACCTTCCTCCTTTGAAAATCCCTTCCACTGGCAAACAAATTCTCCAAATTGATGCCAGCAACAAATATTGGGTAGCCATTCTTTTCGAAGAAATTAATGGAACTAGGCATATTTGTGTCTACAAAAGCGGACGGTTCTCTCAAGCAGAAATCCATTACCATTCCACTTTCAAGGAAATACTTGCAGTCAAGTATGGAATTAAAAAATTTGAGTTCCACCTCATTGGACATCATTTCTTCGTCGAAATGGACATGTCCTCTTTCCCTTAGATGTTAAAATTCAAATAAAAGCAAGTTCCCCACCCACAGTTACTTCGGTGGACTAAATGATTTTCAAAATACTCCTTTAAGGTTAAACACATTCTAGGGACAAAGAACGTCCTTGCAGACTTCCTGTCCAGACCAAAAGAACCTTTGGAGACCATCAACATGTATGTCAAAAAGGAACATCTCCGGGAGACATACCACCAATATACAGGGTGGTTGGCCAAGTCTCAAGTATCCTCCTGATGTCCCACTAGCAATTCGACACAATGTTATGAAAGAAAGACTTCAGGGATTAATGTGGGAATATCAACTTAGAATTTTTCGAGAGCATGGCAGATTGATGCTCAGACCAGAAAGACTCCATCCGGAATATCCATTCATTCATACTCTCCAATGGTCTCCTAATGACGAATTTCCAAAGAACCTAAAATAGTTATTTTGGTACATGTTCAACCTGTACACCATAGCCATTAAATTTCCCACTGACAAAATTTTGCAGGTTCCTATAAAAGATGGAGCCGGTGATGATCATAACCAGAAATATCTCCTGGATATTTTCACATGGTTTAAACCACTCAAATATTGGAAGGAACTCTTCAAAATCCAGAATCGTTAAGGAAGGCCTGAACCAGAAAGACATAATGTTGTCCTGTTCCATCGACTATGGACATATTGCCATCCCACCGGATGGATTTCTGACAAACCTTCTGTTGTAGGAACTTCATCCTATCGGCCCCAAGTTTTTCAAGAAGTAACACGAATTCACCAGACACTTCCATACTCCATCACCACCAGCAGACCTGCATCTCGAGAACTCCAGAGGATCCTATGTCAAGAAAATCGCACCATTCCACCAGAAGCATGGCCCTCCGCACATGTCCCTGTCTCTTGGGATCACCTCGAAGCTTGGGATCCTGTGAGAAACGAGATTCAGGAAGCTCTCAATGTTTTCCGACAGAACAATCCAGACTCCTCCACCCCCTATGACCCTTGGAGGGGCCGCTCTCTCAAGACCCTTAGGGGGAATCATTTCCCCAAAATCATGCCTCTTTCTCTGATCCTTTCGGTGCCAACTCTTCCCGTCCACCTAACTTGTCGGCAGAAGAAATTGAGAATCTCATCCGCGCTTTCAAATGCAAAAAAGACAGAAACTCCAGTCCATCAGATGCCGATGAAGACGCTTCACTCAAAGCACAGCTAGCTCATCATAGCTCTGATGAGTCGGACTATGACTATAATGCTAGGGATGAGGCGTGGCCAAAATAGCCGCTACGAAATCACTGTAGCATCGGTCACTATTCATTATTCACTGTTCACCTAACCAACTGTTTATTGTAGCACGAGGCGAAAAAATACTGTTTATAGCCTGTCACGGGATTTCTTTAGGACTCCCTCTGTGTGTAGCCCATAAGTGGCTAGTATGTTCCCATAATTATATCTGAGCATAGCCAAACTACCTGTTTGCTCTTGTCGTTTGTAATCTCCTTTGCCTATATAAGCAATGAGTCTCCTTTGTAAGAACCAGAGAGTGAAATAAGAAGTGTGTTGTGTACTCTACTATCAACATGATCTTCTAAACACTCCCATTCTCTTCTAGTTCTGAACAAACACTATGATTGAGAAAAATCCTGGAGTATACTTTGCACTTGCCCTTAAGGGATCCTGTGCATTAGAATTTTCGATATTCTAGAGATTAGTATGATCTAAGCTCATGACTTGAGGAACAACTTGGTGGCTAACAGGCAGTCCCTATTAAGTAAGGTTGCCTATGAACTAATTCATAAACTTGAGTCGCAAACTTATGGCAAGTATACTATCCCACACACGGCTCTCCTAGCTTTACTAGGGATTGCTTGTTAGCCACTAAGTTGTTCCTCAAGTCATGAGCTTAGATCAAAATAATCCCTAGAATATCGGAAATTCTAATGCACAGGATCCCCTAAGGGCTCCCAAATCTATATTGACGATATCCTTCTCTAGAATTACTGGTGCTTCCTAGTTTTCACACCCACAGAAAGAAAAAGGAGAGAAATATAACCTTAATGAAGATAATTCATCATATCTATGTGTACGTGTATATGATAATTATGATTCGAATTAAATGAAAGAAAAGATAATTGCAATGAAGGGGGAAGATAAGTTGAAAACTCAAGGGCAAAAGGACAATCAAATGAATGACTATGAAAATTGATATTTTTGTATTTTTATGAACTCTTGGCGGGCGACCTAAAACATGAAATTATTTGTAGTCTCTGATAGGGTATGATCATATGTTATGTGCCCAATCCACACGTTACAAACCTTTTTTTGGAAATTCTTATGTGAACTTCGTGCCTATTAGTTAGGGAATTGTAGGTTAGACGATATACAGACTGCTGCAATCGAACTTTCCCCTATAATTTCATAATGATGTAGATACTATTTCTGTAATGTGAATTCAGGTGACTATAAAGACAGAGTTTCTTGATATGCATAATGGCCTAACCTAAATAATGTAGAATCTTAATATGATAGAATGCGATAATAGCCTGACCAGTGTAATAACCACTATAGTGTTGCAGAGTACCTTAACCGGTATAGTGACCTGTATAATGACATGATCTTATAGTGGTAATCCTTATGTGAACTTCGTGCATGTTGGTTTAAATTGACTCAATCTTGAGAATAGGATAGTTGGTCTAATAACTTACTTGCAAACCCGAATCCATTTGAGAATTTGACTAACTTATTGAAAAGAGACTTAGACTTTATAGTGTGATTATCTTGGATTTAGCATTTTCATTTGCAGGTTGATGTAGTGAGACAATTTCAGCTACTATGACCTATGTGGCCATGCTTAGTCACATATTTATTTCCATCTCAAATTTCATTCATTCCATAATAACTTTTCTTTGTCGTGAATTGTAGTGTTTATTCTCACCATTGGATTTGATTCGATTGCATTGAAGCCATTATTTGTGTATGGTTATCTCTTGTCTTTCTTTACTGTTGAATTTTGTAACAAATATCTTGCTGTTGTTGAACTTTACTATTAAACTTCATTCTATCACATGAATATACAGCTGCTATTGAACTTTATTCTATCGCATGATTATATAGCTGCCATTGAACTTTACTATTAAACTTGAACTATAACATACTACATGTTTCACGTTAGGAATGTTTGGATTGGTGTTGTTATGAAAGCATAAGTACAACTCTACTATAATTGTTACAACTGATGAAGACATCAACAAATTCATCACAATTGATGACATCAGTCTCTTTCAACAATAACAAGACGAAGGAGAATCGAGGAAGAAGATATTCTGGCTGTCCGAAATACAGAATTAAGGAAAGTTGTGGTTTATTTATTTATTTTGGTTGATGTAGAAATTTGTCAATCATTAGAAAGTACGTCAAAATTTTTTCACCGGAGCAATGTTGAAGAAAAACCAATGTTGACACATGATAAAGATGATTGCAATTTGATGGACATTGAAGTCAAAGTGCTCAAAGCATAGATAAAACATATCAAATAAGATGTTATTTGGAACTTTGAAGAAGAATGACATACTAAGCTTGTTGTAGGGTATGTTAATAGTGATTATGTTATATGCACTCTTTTAGTAGCTGGTTGTAATATGTCTTGTATTTGTCAACATGAAGTACGTACATTAATAAAATGCAAGTTCTTTGGAATATTTTTTGTTTTATGTGCAATTTATTTCTCAACCTTAACATAAAAAACATGTCATATTTTGTTTTTATGACTTGTTGAGATGATATTAAGAATTATTGTCCAAATATTCTTAGAAAAAGCAATATAATCTCACTGCTTCATGGATAAACAATTGCAAGATAGTAAACAAACAAATAATAGATCCATAAATCCATCGTATTGCAATAAGAGATGGTTCGTGAGCATAGTGCATCGCTAATCCCAACTCTATACAAATCGCCATCCAAGACAAAAAAATATATATATCCACAAACATTATTTCACTAATCTCATCATGGATAAAAATAGCAAAATGGATTAACACCACTTCACTGAACCTATATCCACAAAAAAAGAAGAAAAAGACGGCCACAATGTGTCATTATTAAATCCACATCCTGTCACTTCTGGCTCTTCGAGCAACTTGTGGCACTTTTGCTAATTGTTCCATGAATAGGAGGAATCACATTGGCAAGACTGTCACCACCACCACTTGCACTTTTGCGTGTACGTCGCTGAACCTGCAAAGTGTACATTCAATTTATGTTTATAAAAACTTTACTAGTATAAACTAAGTTTCTAAGGAAAATTTTTTATACTGTCCCATGAATAGAATGATTCACATTGGTAGATCCACCACTACCACTTGCATCTTTGCTTGTGCGTCTCTAAACCTTTAAGCATCATATGACTTAATGAACTGGAAAAACACAAATTTGAAGATGAATAGAGACTTGGAAGTGATATCATCATAGGCGTTTATCAAAAGTGCCCACTAATTGTTCTTCTTGCATCAACCTGGAAGTTACCCATGTTAAAAAAGGTGCTATTCAGATATTACAGAGAAATGTTTATACTTCATAGTTAAAATCAGAAAATAGATACAATACAAAAATCCTGGGAATGTTAAGCCATCACGTAATTATAAGTACTCATGATTTAGCTTATGCTCATAGAAGACAAAGACAAAAAGGCAAAAAAATGTAAAAAAAAAAAAACCCAAAATAACTGTAAACCTATGACAGTTTTAATTCTTATAATAAAGAATAGAAGAACCTCTAGATAATGCTTATAAAAATTTACAGGTACTCTTATATAACATTTTTAGAAAATTGACTTTAAGTCTAGAGAGTAATGAGAATATCACACCCACATTCAAACACGAATTCCAACTCACTTTGTATGTGCATGAAATTAAGTATTGAATGCTTACTAAAATATGTCAAAAATGAAAGTGTAATAATAGAAGAACCTCTAGATAATGCTTATAAAAATTTACAGGTACTCTTATATAACATTTTTAGAAAATTGACTTTAAGTCTAGAGAGTAATGAGAATATCACACCCACATTCAAACACGAATTCCAACTCACTGTATGTGCATGAAATTAAGTATTGAATGCTTACTAAAATATGTCAAAAATGAAAGTGTAATAATAGAAGAACCTCTAGATAATGCTTATAAAAATTTACAAGTACTCTTATATAACATTTTTAGAAAATTGACTTTAAGTCTAGAGAGTAATGAGAATATCACACCCACATTCAAACACGAATTCCAACTCACTGTATGTGCATGAAATTAAGTATTGAATGCTTACTAAAATATGTCAAAAATGAAAGTGTAATAATAGAAGAACCTCTAGATAATGCTTATAAAAATTTACAAGTACTCTTATATAACATTTTTAGAAAATTGACTTTAAGTCCGAGAGTAATGAGAATATCACACCCACATTCAAACACGAATTCCAACTCACTGTATGTGCATGAAATAAGTATTGAATGCTTACTAAAATATGTCAAAAATGAAAGTGTAAGAATGAGATAATTGAAATGGAAGCACCAACCGAAATTTTTTGCTTTGAAAATTCTCTTTGTGATTATATAGATCCAGTCTTTTTAATTGAACATGTTGAGCTATTGTGTCCCATCTTCAAGCAAATTTGACATATCATCTTCATTACTATCCTTGATATCCTAGTTCCATTTGCCATTTCACATTCCTCCATTGATCTTTTCTGTTTATGTCTATTGGGTTTCACCTTAGTTAGAAGTGGTTTAGGTGGTTCCCTATTAATCTTTTTCCAAAAAAATTTCTCCACGAGTTGACATTATCATGTTCTCATATGCAGCTAAGAACTTGGCCTTCTTATAACACTTATTGATATAATCATGCGCATCCTTTTTGCCTATGAATTATAGCAGAAATAGCATGTGAACAAGGGATGCCTGCAAGTTGCTATATTTTGTAAAAGTAGTCTCTCTTCAACACAGCCGCTACATACTTGTCTCATTTATCCATCACCTCATATCCAATATTACCACTCCATATCACTTGATAGTATGTCGCACCAACTCTATTTTCTTCTAACTTTCTTGAGATTTTTGAATCACAGTCCCTTCTCCACTTAAAACATGCATCCATTTATGTATGTATCATTGTCATTATCATTAGCCGCATTTTCTTTAACATACTGTAAATGCACTTACATCTCGCATGTATAATTTTTCCATTGAATGCCTCGCATAAGTTGTTGTCAACAATGCCGCATTTCACATTAGTGGTAAAAAAGCCCTACACTAATGCTTTAGCTCTGTTTAAATTAAGTCATGATATATAGTAGGACTAATTTTCTTCAATGCCTGAGAGTGGTCATCATACTCAGGCATAGTATTGCTTTGAGCACACTACCAAAAAAGCATTTGCATTTGTATCCCTTTATACTTCTCCCCCAATTGGCATAAATGTGTTTAGCATACAAATTATGCTCGCCCACAAGCAACAATGCCGCTACAGATTGTAAAAGTCCCTACAAAAGATAAGTACTATGTAAATCATATGTTACAAGTGTGACTATCTAAAAGGCATAGCAAATAAAAATTAAAGAAGAAAATTATCTTTTATTGTTATTAATTGCAAGCCAACCCCATCCATATGTATTTGAAATGTTGAAATCATATATCAAATTTGTTAGCAATTACATCCAGGTACTGCTATTCTAGCTTTGATATCCGCCCAAGCAATTGGAAACATCTGATCATTTGCATCTCTTCCAACAACACGTAAAATCTGACATAGACAAATTCCTTTCAAGAAACAATTATCTAACCCCACATTTTTCCTATATCCACCAAAGAACCCTTTTTTACAAGCAGTAAAACAAATGTACATTCTTTCAAATAATGCTTTAGATTACATATCAAGTTTTTCAACCTTCAATGTAATGGCACTCCCTGAATTTCTCTCCTTAAGCTCATTTGTATAATCCCACAATTTTACATATTTCTTCTTATAATTTCCCATCAATACTTTATAAGAATGCAACTTACCCTTCATACACTAAACCATACTAACATCTAAGCCTAATTGTTCCTTGATTAGCTCCTTATTTTTTATTAGCTCCTTGAAAGAAATAGTTTTAATAGTTGGGGTTGTTATTATTGTAGGAAGATAGTAATTTGCCAATTAAGAACTTGTCGCTCTCCTATTTTTGAAACTAATGCTATAAATATGCTCTGAATGGTATGTCTTCACATAAAATGATCTATTATGAACATCAGCAGATCCAAAAATCTTCCAAGGACAACTCTCATTAGCACATTTTGCTCTAATAAACTTCTTATCATTTTTTATAAATTTTATCTCTCTAAGGTCATCCATTGAGTATTTTACCAAAGCATTTTTTAATTATTGACCAATATCAAATGTTATAGCAACAATAAGCACAATCACAACACAATTAGGATTATATCTTGAAAACTTACTTACCGTCCTAGTAAAATCGTCATCTTCTCCTTCTGCATTAGACTCCAAACTCTTATTTGCATCTGTTTCATAGTAGTCAAGTCTCGTAACTAGCTTTAGACCGCATTCAAAGGTTGCGATGGTACCAATTCTCCAAATGGTTTCCATATAGTAACCTCCTTTGTGGCCCCCTCATGGAACTCCATCATGTTCTTCTTTACTTCCAGAAACTCTTCATTATCACGATCATCATCTGTGAAGAATTTTACATCGCCAAAAATGTCTATCTCGTTGTCATTGTCATCCATAATATCATATTCTATGTCAGTATAGTCACCTTTATCAACTAAGTTATTAGGATTTAAACTACTCATGTGTTCAACGGCTGTCTCATTAGCTAAATTAACATTATCACCGGTAGCCTCATCAAATCCCTAAGCAACATCCTCACTTTGGCCATCACCCTTACTCTCACCTACACTAACACCCTAACTATCACCCTCACCCTCACCCTCACCCACACTAGCACCCTGACCATCACCTTCACCTACCTCATTGGCTATAATTTTTTTTCCATAAACTTCAATTAACTCGCGATGTAAATAGCTAAAAAGTAGATGGACAACACGGCTCTCATCCTATATATATCTCAACTCATCTTCTAGAGACTTTACATGATATTTAAAATAAAGCTTCTTGAATTTACTATTGACCATTTTCTCAAAATCTTTGATGAAGCTTTTATAGCTCGGTGAACCGATATCAACTTTTACTAAATCAGTCTTGCCCTCCACAAGGCGACGGTAAAAAATTTTACCATATAAAAGGCACACCCAATATGACTTGTTGCTTATCTCAAATCTACATAATAAACGCAACGTATGTAAAAAAACAACCATATAATGGAGATTTTCACTTGAGCATAAGTTTTGAATCCTCTCGGTCTCATAGTATCTCTAACAGTAATACATTTTATTATATATTCTCATTTAATGAATCCATATGAGAAAGGCTAAGACTTACTTTGCAATCTACGTTATTCAATTGAGATACTCATTTCATGTTGTCCAACACCTCAAAGGACAATAGACGATAAGCAACTAAACTCTTATTTAGACCAACCCATGATTTGTTAGGCATCGTAATTCAACTATTACCTCACTGAATACTATTTCTTGAGCATCTTCTCCTATGTTTGGCAACAAAATTCACAAAACTAGTTCGAGTATTCTCAATTGGCTCAAAGGTTAAGTATTTTAGTTTCAAATTTGCTCATTCATCAAAGCGTGAGGCATCCTAAGGTGCATGCCAATCCTTCACTATCACACTAAGAAACATGCAAAAGTATTTTTTTTTTCCCTACCAACAACAACGAATGCAAGGAGTTGATGCAGATGGATAATATAAGATTAGACAAGGAGAGCACACTAAGTTTGGGACCACCACAATGTACCTTTTAACCGTTCTTCGTTGTTGTCATGTTCACTCAATGCTCAACACTCGCCGACAACAAAATTGAACCGGGACCACAACCCTTCCTCGTGTTTGCTATGTTATGTGATAGGTGAGTTGGGTTGTAGGTAGGTATAGGTGAGTCGAGTCGCAACTGGGTCATAGTCTAATCGGATCTTCGCAATATAGGCGTGTTTAGGATTACGACAGATAGACAAAAGCATCAAGAAAAAGGCACTCAATTGAAAGGCCACTAACAAAAGAACGATTTGGCATGAAGAAATCTCCAAGACAAGATCAAATCTAATGAAACAGCGAGAATTTTGGTCAAGATCAAATTAGAGCTCATGTGGTTGGGCAAATTCGATTTGGGCGAGAATAGGGTTTTTCACGTCATGAGAAGAACGCCGTTGAGAGGAACGATGTTGAGAGAGGCTTTTTAGATTCTTTTTTTTTTCATAAGCAAAACGACGCAGTTTTGTGTCTCTAGCATCCATGTCAACACTAGTAGCGCCAACCGATGTTGACTAGGATTCCACATCAGATTATTCCGATTGAAGATTGCCGGATGGATTGAATTGGCATAAATATAAAAGGTTTAAGACTAAATTAACACAATTACAATAGATTTATGACTTTTTAAGTAATTTTTCCCTCTACAAAATTAAGGTAACAAACTACACCTTCACTACTCTTCTTCGAAGTATGGTGAGTAAAACTTTGAAGGACTAGGATTTAAAGATTGTGCATGATGAGTTTTCTTAAAATGAATCATCAAGTTACACTAATGGCCAATCACCTTTTGAAGTTCTATATGGAATCAAACCTCTCAGACCTATTGAATTAATTCTCATTCCATCCAATTCACAAGTCAATTATGAGGCTAAAAAGAGAGCTCAAGTAGAAGTTTCATGAATAGATGCGATCCAAGAAAAATAAATAAAAGGCAAATAAGTCTTATAAAAAGAAAGCAAACAAGCATAGAAAGAAGGCTCGATTTCAACCGAATGATCTTGTATGGGGTCACTTGAAGAAAGAGAGGTTTCCATCTTGTCTATAGAACAAATTCATGCCTAAAGCTAATGGCCTATTTAAAGTACTTGAGAGAATCAATGACAATGCTTACAAGGTTAACGATTTAGAGACTATGGCGTCCCGGCTACTTTCAATGTGGGAGACTTTCTCCTTTTTTCCGAAGATAAAGGCCTAGGAGTTTGAGTCAATCATCCTTAGGAGTTTGATGTAGGAGCATCATATTCAATTGACCAACTCTCAGGCTCAACTTGGGTGTCGTTGATTGATCTAGCCCAATCTTTACTCCTACAAGTAAATGCTAATTTTGGCTACGATTTGATTCGATGGTTCAAGATTGAAGATGTCGATTCTAGAAGGAAGTTGTCAATTTAATGGACTAGTTGTTGACTTCATGGATGCTGATTGACTACCAAAATGTCCATTTACAAGTTTGTTGTTGACTTCAAGGCTGTTAATTAATTACCTTGCAACGAAAGGCTTTTTGGTCAATTTTTATTACTATTATTTGATCTTCAAACGATGGCTATGCGGCGGCCAAGGCCGGTGGACCAATTTGGAGGGTCTACTCTTAATTACAATGCACATAGTCTTGGTTAAACACATTTACTCCTATTTATTCTGCATCTTGATAGTATTGTTGGCTACAAGTCCTAACTTTATGAGTTTTAAGTGTGTTGACGGTTGAAGAGTCATAATTATGTAATCGTCCATTAAGGCTTTCTAGGATTCCAAAAGTCATTTTTGTTTATTTAGTACAGTCCCTCTATAAAGAGATGTCTATCGCTTTCTATAGGAGATGACTTGCATTTGATGAATATATAAGATTTTCCTCAAGTTAGTGAATTTTTATTTTGATTCCTTATACAATACCTTCAGTGGTGAACCATAAGTTATCTATCCTTGACTGGTGGCGATCTTTTATGTCTTGGTCACACTTTATCGATTGTGAAGTCTTTTATCCTTGGTGTATGGCTTGTTAATGACAAACTTCATCTTAAGTCCTTTAATTGACTAGTGCTATGAACCATTAGGCCTTGGTGATGAACTCCTTCAATTCTAATGCCATTTTTCCATACATACACATCCATTTAAAACCTTTCCATCATCCCTTTCTTTAAACACTCTTCCATACACTCGACCCACAAAACGAATTTTAGAATCTCTCAATGCCGTGATACATGATCAATTATTGTCTTGATAATAGGAGACAACATTCACAAATTAGAAAAGTCAACTTTTGTTTTTTTTTGACCCGTTTGACAGTAAATTCTTTTATATAAAAAATTATTAAATTTGCACAATTCAATCATTCATCATCATATTGGGGAGAGTATCATGATCCTTCGATGAGGATTTCTGCATCATTACGATTCTTTGAAAACAAAGCAAGGAAAAAAGATAGCATAATTTATATGCTTTTACCAATCATAAAAATGAAATGCATGACCGTTGACGTATACATAAGATCTAAAAGAATTATATAGCTCGACCGCAAGAATAAGATCAGAACATCATAACATCGCCCAATTAACTTGTTTTCCTGAAAAGGAAAAAGGCCGTGGAATTTCTTTCTTGTGATTTTTTAATTAAGGAATTTTTTTTTTTCGACTCACCTAACTTGAGCTGTAATATCTAACGCCAGGCACATGAAATCTCCAGAACATATAATGTACTTTTAAACTTGTATTATTCTTTTTAAAATTTTGAGAAAATAACTTTCTATTCGAGGGGGATTTTAGTTCAGATTTCCTTCAAATTTGCTCATAATGGTAGCTTGAGCCGGCACCAACACGACCATCACAATAGCCAGGTCTGCCCTTCTGTCTTGTTTAAGCCTCAGTTCTAGATTCATTGCGGTTGGATCCCCTAGAATTGGACGTGCTCTCTCTCCCAAATGCTTTCATGCCTTACGAGAAAATATTGGGTGTGTTTAATATGCCACATAGGTTTTATAACAAATCATCTGAAGATTGACACATGGCAATAATGACCCCATTTTCAAATCTTTTCTCTCCTTTGTTACTTTCTTTCTTAACGAATAAATACATTATTGGTGTTAAAATTTTCGTACGATACACTTTGACGCTAAAACTTTTTTTTTTCACTTATTTGAGTGTCATAAATTTGAAAAATCGATCATTTAAATGCCACTGTTAACGTAACATGGCCGCTGGTCCACGTTAACTTTTCCGATAACTACGTTGGACGACCGAGCGGCCATTTCAACTTTTTCGACAGCCACGTCAACTTTTCGAACAGCCACGTTAGAAGTGTCATTTAAATGATCGATTTTTCAAATTTGTGGTACTTAATTAAAACAAAAAAAAATTTGGTCCTAAAGTGAGCGTCGTATGAAAGTTTTTGACACTCCTAATATTCCAATAGCTTTTTTTCGTGTTTCCTCCATTCATCTCTCTTCTCTGTTACTTTCTCTCCCTGAATATTATCTCCCCGCCGTTACCCTCTCCCTCTTGCCCACTTTTCACCATTCTTCTTATGGTACAAACACCAGAAGCACACCATCAACCCACAATGCAGAAACGGAGCTTCATTTTTGTTTCTCCTTTTATTTTGGGGGCCATAATCTCTGCAATGTGGCTGTTAGAATGGCTCCAGATCTGGCCCAACTTCCAGATTGAGCCGCCCCTTCGGCGTTCCTTGACACCGACAGCGGCCATGGACATGGATAAGTGTTGTTTCGACGCTACGAAGGCAAAGGTGCAGTTTCTCATCTTCAGGACTATCTTTCATTGATTCTTCCCATAATTCAAAGCACCCTATTTATCTTCATTGAATCTTAGGGATCAGACGTCCAATCGACTAAGATTCCGGAGCCACAAGAAGAATTTGAGAATTCGAATGGGGAAAGCGAATGATCCACAGCCCGGGAGTGACGGTCAATACTGCAGCTAATTGGCAATTTAAGACCTTGGTGGATTTCATTCTTGGTTTCCGTCAATGGCAAATTCAAGCGTAAAGAACGAATCCGAGATTAATTTGGGCTCCAACTTTAGTTTGCAAAAGACAGGATCAACATTTCCCCGTATGCTATTCTGGTTTTGAGCTATCTCAGTCTGTTCTTGGGTTGGGTTTTTTAGGATTTCATCTGCAGATATGCCAATGATGAGCAAAGGTCTTATTACCGAAGATGCACCTCAATGCCATAGTACTGAATCCAGATGCTGGTTCATGTCGCGTTACCTTTTCCGATGTTCTAGTAGATGCACAGTGTGGTAAAAAATAAAGGTTATAGGAATGTGTCTCATCTGCTAGGCATCAGACAGTAAATGTGCGAAACTGCGAAGATTGAAAACATGAAAACCAAACCACTTATATATCACATATGAACTTAGTATACACATCTTTTACTATTTCTCGAATGTAAAATGGAATATTTCCATTGAACTTTTCACCCTGCTTGACAATTCCGTAAAATTCAGCAACACGGGAAGTTTCTTCTGCACTCAATTTCTACTTCTTCATTTTTCAACACAAAGTCACTGAGGAGTTGAAATCACTCTGGGACTGTTCTAGCAGCAGACATCTCCTGAGACTGCCAGGTCTGACTGGCATCGTCCTCATTTTCACCCGTGAGCTCCTCAAGGGACTTTCCTTTGGATTCAGGGAGTAACAGAGTGAACAACATCCCTATGAAGTTTATCACTCCGAGCAACATCAACGTGTGCGACATTCCAAGGCCTTTTGGGTAACCGGTGTCTCTCTCTGACAGCTTTCTCCCCTGAGAAGCATACAAAAACCCAAAGGACCCGATGATTGCCCCTGCCTTTCCACTCGCTGCTGATATGCCGTGGCAAGTTGACCGGAGCCTCGCAGGGAAAATCTCTGCTGGCACGACAAACGTTGTGGCATTGGGCCCAAAGTTGGCAAAGAAGAAGGTCATTGCGTACATGAATATGAAGCCGGCGTGGTGTACCTTCCAGTAACTGTAAGGGATCGCTAGCCCGAACATGAACACAGTCATGAAGAAAAAGCCCATCAACTGGATAGGAAACCTTCCAATGCGATCAATCAAAGCGACCGTGAACCAGTATCCAGGGACGGTGCCACAGAGCGCGATCAAGGTCTGTGCTTTGGCAATGTGGTAAACTTCTTGAATCGCGTTCATGGAAGCAGCGGGGGCAAGCCAACCCACGCTGCTGAAGATGTCCTTCTGGAAGAGGTTGGAGCTGTAGTAAGCAATGTCCAAACAAAACCAAGTGGTGGCAGTCCCGAGGAGGTGGAGCCCGTGGCGGCGAGCGAATTGTCTGCTGAGCAAGCCGAAGTTGTTGGATCTCTCTAGCACCATCCTTTCCACCTTCTCGTCCTCGGCCTCAAGGTCAACGTTCAACACCTTAGACATGTCGGTTGCCGCCTGCTTAGCGTTCTTGGCCACTAGGGCGGTGTAACGAGCGGTCTCGGGCATCTTCATTCGCCAGTAGAAGGTCATAGCGGCTGGGATCGCTCCAAACATCAGAATGATCCTCCAGATGTAATCGGCTTGCGAAGGAGTGGAACCTGCCTTATCAGATTTGTACGGAAGAGTGGGAAAATTATGGTCGAATGCGCTTGAGACGATGAGGGCCACGATCCCTCCAACCAGTATCCCGAATCCTTGCATAGCAAAGACCGCAGCAATGAACGCACCACGGGTCTTCTTGTTGGCATATTCGGACATGATGGTCGCGGACAACGGGTAGTCACCGCCGATGCCGAACCCGAGCCAGAACCGGAAGAAACAGAGGGTGGTCATAACAGCGTTGGAATTGTGGCCGAACGAGAGCCCAGAGGCGATGGAGCAAAAGACCATGAGGAGCAGGGTTAGGCCATATACTCGTTTTCGTCCCAACTTGTCACCAAGCCACCCGAAGAAGAGCTGCCCGGCCAAAGTGCCACACAGTGCGACACCATTAACAGCAGATGCGACATTGATAGGCATAGCACCGGGCTTTGCAGACTTGGCATTATAGTAGTATATCCGACCGAGTAACTTGGTGACGAGAGAGATACTGAAGAGATCGTATGCGTCGGTGAAGAATCCCATCCCCGCGATCACGATGGCGGTGAAATGATAATATTGTGTCTTGGCCACATCGAGCGCGTTAAGCACCCCCAGTTGGTTCCGAGCCATGACCGGCAACCAAATCCCACCTCTGTACAATGAAAGATCATTTAAGTCGTTCTAGTGAATGCATTATACACCTACTGTACCTTCAGTAGCAGTATTACAGGAAATTGAAGGCGTGTCTAGTCAAAATGCAACAAAACAGAAGGTTAATCATGAACTATCAGTTCCAACGGTCCAAGTTATCTATCCTCCGCATCTCAGTAGCCAAGTCAACCAATAGTGAAACTTTCAACACTTCTTCTCAAAGCTTGGATAAAGGCTAACGTGTTAAATGAGCTTCAGATTCACGGAACCTCTCTCGTGTTGCAAATTCAATGAACACTCTTGATGAGAAAAAAACCAGCCGGTTGTAAATCGACCACCGATAGGTACCCAAGGAAACTTGCATCATCAAAAAGACTTGACTTAAACCTTTTAATATGAGGCAGCTATGAGAAATAAAGGGACAGACTCGTCAGATTTCCTATTAAAAGACAGTGAACTTTAACAAGTCCAGTACAGTTTATTTTGAGATGAAGAAAGATAACCCAACCAACCAGACGGTTTACATTCGTATATGTGAACTTCGAAGTCGATGTTTCAAAAACTCCGTGTCTAGAATTATTGTCGACACATGTAAGTAAACGTTTGATCACATCACCAGAAGCCCAGGTTTCACGTCAACCATGTTGACAGTTTCTTTGCTACAGTTACCAAGTGTTTCAGAATTCAGACTACACTATAGCAGGAAAATTGAAAGGAAAATTTCTCTCAAACTGTCGAGAACCTGTTCTAAAGTGATTAATCTGAGTAAAAAGGCGAGTCTGCTACAAAAAGATTTGCCAAGAACGAGCACTGAAAGACACTAAAAGAAGCGCGCAGAGGCAAAAAACAAAGCATACCAAAGTCCACCTATCTGTGCAAGAGGAATTATCCCAAACGAGTTCGGTGAAGAGAAAATTATCTTTTGTTTTCTGCTGGTTTTTTTGGAAGAAGACAAAGTCAGAAGGAAAAGTTCGGCATACATGAACAGCTATCCATATCTATCTCTAATCACGGAAAAAGGAATGAGCATGAGGAATACATATGTTATGAGTCGAGAGCCATTATTTGTGCATGCAGCGCAAGGTGCTCCAGTTGAGTTCAGGAGCACGAGACGGTATAACACGCAGAGAGCCATAAAAATGCTACGACGGTTGCTAAAAAAGCCATGTTTGTATCTTGTGACCGTTTAAGCATTAATTATTGAAAGACAAGTGGAAAGAAATCATTGTGCATGCAAAAAGAGCAGCAAAAAGTTACAAGGCAGATCTCTCTGATCCTAGAATCACTGTGAAGAAAACTTGTAGTGGAGTCTCCACTCATCGAGAGAGAGAGAAAGAGAGAGAGAGAGAGAGATACTGACCAGCTCAGCTCGGGGAAATGAATGGTGGTGCTGCTGGATTGGGTATGGAGTGAGTGAAATGGGAGATCGGGTGGTCGGGTATTTATTAAATGCTTCTTTGGCCAGCGGAAAACTGGAATCCGGATGGGCATCTCCCGGGATATGCCTCAATATTCAAAAGTCAACGGGTGAGTCTTTTTCGCAGCACGACTGTCGCCTTCACGTCACGTCAGATGGAAAGGAACCCAAAAAAAGAGTAATAAAAGTATGAAGGCAGAAAGATTCACTAGAGACACTTCTTCTGCTCTTCGTATGAAATGATAAACGAGGACAGCCGCTCCTTCCTAATTTTCTCACCCATGGAAAGAAGAAGAAGGACGGACCTAAATCAGTCCTTAAGTTGTTTCTTCTGGACCTCGTATGGAACTCAATATTTCTGGATGTAAAACATATAGAGGTAGAGCCGCCCGCAAGGCTTGAAAAAAAAAAACCTATATTAGATTGGAGAGTTAACGCGTGCGAGCACTAACATGTAAAAATAAGGATTGCATTTCTATTAGCCTGTCAACGGATCTCCATTAGACAAGCAAGGCAGCCTTTAGTCAGTGTCAAAAGGCACCCGCTCTTTGGTGAGGAGCCCTAAAACTTCTAAGGATCCAAAAAGTACCCTAGTTTTAGGATTCAGGGTTTTATGTATGAAATGATAAACAAGAATTACCGGTGCTTCCTAGTTTTCATACCACAGAAAGAAAAAGGAGAGAAATATAACCTTAATGAAGATAATTCATCATATCTATGTGTACATGTATATGATAATTATGATTCGAACTAAAAGAAAGAAAAGATAATTGCAATGAAGGGGGAAAATAAGTTGAAAATTCAAGGGCAAAAGGACAATCAAATGAGTGATTATGAAAATTGATATTTTTGTATTTTTATGAACTCTTGGCGGGTGACCAAAAACATGAAATTATTTGCGGTCTCTGATAGGGTATGATCATATGTTATGTGCCCAGTCCGCACGTTACAAACCTTTTTTTGGAAATCCTTATGTGAACTTCATGCCTATTGGTTAGGAAATTGTAGGTTAGACGATATAGAGACTACTGTAATCGAACTTTCCCCTATAATTTATAATGCAAGATTTGATAATGTAGATACTATTTCTATAATGTGAATTTAGGTGACTATAAAGAAAGAGTTTCTTGATATGCATAATGGCCTAACCTAAATAATGTAGAATCTTAATACGATAGAATGCGATAATAGCCTGACCAGTGTAATAACCTCTATAGTATTGTAGAGTACCTTAACCGGTATAGTGACTTGTATAATGACATGATCTTATAGTGGTGGGGTTAGGACACTAGGAGTGCCCATACTTTCATATGACGTTCACTTTAGTGCCAAAACTTTTTTTTCGCTCACTTAAGTGCCAAATCGGGGTGAAATCGTTCACTTGAGTGCCACTTTGCCGGAAAAACTGATGTGGCCGCCGGAATGCTAACATGGCCGCTAGAAAGCAATATTTTAATATTTTAATTAATTTTTTTGAATTTTTTGAATTTTTGAATTTTTTTTGCTTTTTTTTTAAGGGCCGGCGAGGGCCACTGTTGACCCTCGCCCAAATTGGGCGGGGCCCCCTCGCCGTCAGCCGCGAAGGCCTTGGGTGAGGCCGTCGCGGCCTCCCCGCGGCTGTTGAGGCCCATTGCGGCCTTGCCCAGGGCTAGATCTGGGCAAGGGCCACCTGGCCTTCGCCGTCGCCGCCGCAGGTGAGGTCATCGACGGCCTCGCCGGCCACCTAGGGCCTTCGTGGCCAACGACGAAGGGCCCTCGCCCAATCTGGGTGAGAGTTCGGCAACCGGCGAGGGTCAACGATGGCCCTCGCCGGCCCTAAAAAAAAAATTCAAAAAAATTAATTAAAATATTAAAATATTATTTTCCGGTACCACGTCAGCTTTTCCGGCGCCACGTTAGTTTTTCCGGTGAAGTGGCACTCAAGTGAACGATTTCACTCCGATTTGGCACTTAAGTAAGCGAAAAAAAAGTTTTGGCACCAAAGTGAGCGCCGTACGAAAGTTATAGCACTCCTAGTGTACTTACCCCTATAGTGGTAATCCTTATGTGAACTTCGTGCCTGTTGGTTTAAATTGACTCAATCTTGAGAATAGGATAGTTGGTCTAATAACTTACTTGCAAACCCGAATCCATTTGAGAATTTGACTAACCTATTGAAAAGAGACTTAGACTATATAGTGTGATTATCTTGGATTTGGCATTTTCATTTGCAGGTTGATATAGTGAGACAATTCCTTTTAGTTACTATGACCTATGTGACCATGCTTAGTCACATATTTACTTCCATCTCAGATTTCATTCATTCCATAATAACTTTTCTTTATTGTGAATTGTAGTGTTTATTCTCACCATTGGATTTGATTCAATTACATTGAAGCCATTATTTGTGTATGGCTATCTCTTGTCTTTCTTTACTGTTGAATTTTGTAACAAATATCTTGCTGTTGTTGAACTTTACTATTAAACTTCATTCTATCACATGAATACACAGCTGCTGTTGAACTTTATTCTATCGCATGATTATATAGCTGCCATTGAACTTTACTATTAAACTTGAACTATAATATACTACATGTTTCACGTTAGGAATGTTTGGATTGGCGTTGTTCTGAAAGCATAAATACAACTCTACTATAATTGTTACAACCGATGAAGATATCAACAAATTCATCACAATCGATGACATCAGTCTCTTTCAACAATAACAATACATATGTGTTTTGCTATTATGTTCTGAAATGTCCTCTATAAATAGCAAAGACGAAGGAGAATCGAGGAAGAAGATATTCTAGCTGTCCAAAATACAGAATTAGTGATAACAAAGCCCTACACCAATGCTTTAGCTCTGTTTAAATTAAGTCATGATATATAGTAGGACTAATTTTCTTCAATGCGTGAGAGTGGTCATCATACTCAAGCATAGTATTGCTCTAAGCACACTACCAAAAAAGTATTTGCATCTGTATCCCCTTATACTTCTCCCCCAATTGGCATAAATGTGTTTAGCATACAAATTACACTCGGCCACAAGCAAAAATGCCGCTATAGATTGTAAAAGTCCCTACAAAAGATAAGTACTATGTAAATCATATGTTACAAGTGCGACTATCTAAAAGGCATAGCAAATAAAAATTAAAGAAGAAAGTTATCTTTTATTGTTATTAATTGCAAGCCAACCCCATCCATATGTATTTGAAATGTTGAAATCATATATAAAATTTGTTAGGAACTACATCCAGGTATTGCTATTTTAGCTTTGATATCCGCCAAAGCAATTGGAAACATCTGATCATTTGCATCTCTTCCAACAGCACGCAAAATCTGACATTGACAAATTCCTTTCAAGAAACAATTATCTAACCTCACATTTTTCCTATATCCACCAAAGAACCCTTTTTTACAAGCAGTAAAACAAATGTACATTCTTTCAAATAATACTTTAGATTACATATCAAAATTTTCAACTTTCAATGTAATGGCACTCCCTAAATGTCTCTCCTTAAGCTCATCCGTATAATCCCACAATTTTACATATTTCTTCTTATAATTTCCCATCAATACTTTATAAGAATGCAACTTAGCCTTCATACACTAAACCATACTAACACCTAAGCCTAATTGTTCCTCGATTAGCTCCTTGTAAGAAATAGTTTTAATAGTTGGGGTTGTTCTTATTGTAGGAAGATAGTAATTTGCCAATTAAGAACTTGTCACTCTCCTATTTTTGAAACTAATGCTATAAATATGTTCGAATGGTATGTCTTCACATAAAATGATCCATTATGAACATCAGATCCAGAAATCTTCCCAAGACAATTCTCATTAACACATTTTGCTCTAATAAACTTCTTATCATTTTTTATAAATTTTATCTCTCTAAGGTCATCCACTGAGTATTTTACCAAAGCATTTTTTAATTATTGACCACTATCAAATGTTATAGCAACAATAAGCACAATCACAACACAATTAGGATTATATCTTGAAAACTTACTCACCGTCCTAGTAAAATCGTCATCTTCTCCTTCTGCATTAGACTCCAAACTCTTATTTGCATTTGTTTCATAATAGTCAAGTCTCGTAACTAGCTTTAGACCACATTCAAAGGTTGTGATGGTACCAATTCTCCAAATGGTTTCCCTATAGTAACCTCCTTTGTGGCCCTCTCATGGAACTCCATCATGTTCTTCTTTACTTCCAGAAACTCTTCATTATCACGATCATCATCTGTAAAGAATTTTACATCGCCAAAAATGTCCATCTCGTTGTCGTTGTCATCCATAATATCATATTCTATGTCAATATAGTCACTTTTATCAACTAAGTTATTAGGATTTAAACTACTCGTGTTCAACGGCTGTCTCATTAGCTAAATTAACATTATCACCAGTAGCCTCATCAAATCCCTAAGCAACATCCTCACTTTGGCCATAACCCTTACTCTCACCTACACTAACACCCTAACTATCACCCTCACCCTCACCCACACTAGCACCCTGACCATCACCTTCACCTACCTCATCGGCTAGAAATTTTTTTCTATATATTTCAATTAACCCACGATGTAAATAGCTAAAAAGTAGATGGACAACACGGCTCTCATCCTATATATATATCTCAACTCATCTTCTAGAGACTTTTCATGATATTTAAAATAAAGCTTCTTGAATTTACTATTGACCGTTTTCTTGATATCTTTGATGAAGCTTTTATAGCTCGGTGAACTGATATCAACTTTTACTAAATCAGTCTTGCCCTCCACAAGGCAACGGTAAAAAAAATTACCATATAAAAGGCACACCCAATATGACTTGTTGCTTATCTCAAATCTACATAATAAACGCAACGTATGTAAAAAAAAACAACCATATAATGGAGATTTTGACTTGAGCATAAGTTTTGAATCCTCTCGGTCTCATAGTATCTCTAACAGTAATACATTTTATTATATATTCTCATTTAATGAATCCATATGAGAAAGGCTAAGACTTACTTTGCAACCTAAGTTATTCAATTGAGATACTCATTTCATGTTGTCCAACACCTCAAAGGACAATAGACGATAAGCAACTAAACTCTTATTTAGACAACCCATGATTTGTTAGGCATCGTAATTCAATTATTACCTCACGAATACTATTTCTTGAGCATCTTCGCCTGTGTTTGGCTACAAAATTCACAAAACTAGTTCGAGTATTCTCAATGGGTTCAAAGGTTAAGTATTTTAGTTTCAAATTTGCTCATTCATCAAAGCGTGAGGCATCCTAAGGTGCATGCCAATCCTTCACTATCACACCAAGAAGCATGCAAAAGTATATATATATTTTTCCCTACCAACAACAACGAATGCAAGGAGTTGATGCGGATGGATAATATAAAATAAGACAAGGAGAGCACACTAAGTTTGGGACCACCACAATGTACCTTTTAACCATTCTTCGTTGTTGTCATGTTCACTCAACGCTCAACACTCGCCGACAACAAAATTGAACCGGGACCACAACCCTTCCTCGTGTTTGCTGTGGTATGTGACAGGCGAGTTGGGTTGTAGCTAGGTACAGGTGAGTCGAGTCTCAACTAGGTCATAGTCGAATCGAATCTTCGCAATATAGGCGTGTTTAGGATTGCGACAGATAGAAAAAAGCATCAAGCAAAAGGCGCTCGATTGAAAGGCCACTAACAAAAGAATGATTTGGCATGAAGAAATCTCCAAGACAAGATCAAATCTAATGAAATAGCGAGAATTTTGGTTGAGATCAAATTAGAGCTCATCTGGTTCGGCAAGAATAGGGTTTTTCACGTCATGAGAAGAACGCCGCTGAGAGGAACGATGTTGAGAGAGGCTTTTTCGATTCTTTTTTTTTTCATAAGCAAAACAACGCAGTTTTGTGTCTCTGGCATCCATGTCAACACTAGTAGCGCCAACCGATGTTGACTAGGACTCCACGTCAGATTATTCCGATTGAAGATTGCTGGATGGATTGAATTGGCATAAATATAAAAGGTTTAAGACTGAATTAACACAATTACAATAGATTTATGACTTTTTAAGTAATTTTCCCTCTACAAAATTAAGGTAACGAACTACACCTTCACTACTCTTCTTTGAAGTATGGTGAGTAAGACTTTGAAGGACTGGGATTTAAAGATTGTGCATGATGAGTTTTCTTAAAATGAATCGTCAAGTTACACTAATGGCCAGTCACCTTTTGAAGTTCTATATGGAATCAAACCTCTCAGACCTATTGAATTAATTCTCATTCCATCCAATTCATAAGTCAATTATGAGGCTAAAGAGAGAGCTCAAGTGATGAAGAAGTTTCATGAGTAGATTCGATCCAAGATAAATAAATAAAAGGCAAATAAGTCTTATAAAAAGAAAGCAAACAAGCATAGAAAGAAGGCTCGATTTCAACCGAATGATCTTGTATGGGTTCACTTGAAAAAAGAGAGGTTTCCATCTTGTCTAAAGAACAAATTCATGTCTAAAACTGATGGCCTATTTAAAGTACTTGAAAGAATCAATGACAATGCTTACAAGGTTAACGATTTAGAGACTATGGCGTCCTGGCTACTTTCAATGTGGGAGACTTTCTCCTTTTTTCCAAAGATAAAGGCCTAGGAGTTTGAGTCAATCATCCTTGGGAGGTTGATGTAGGAGCATCATATTCAATTGACCAACTCTTAGGCTCAACTCGGGTGTCGTTGATTGATCTAGCCCAATCTTAACTCCTGCAAGTAAATGCTAATTTTGGCTATGATTTTATTCGATGGTTCAAGATTGAAGATGTCGATTCTAGAAGGAAGTTGTCGATTTAATGGACTAGTTGTTGACTTCATGGTTGCTGATTGACTACCAAAATGTCCATTTACAAGTTTGTTGTCGACTTCAAGGCTGTTAATTAATTACCTTGCAACGGAAGGCTTTTTGGTCGATTTTTATTACTATTATTTGATCTTCAAACGTGGCTATGCGGCTTCCAAGGCCGGTGGACCAATTTGGAGGGTCTACTCTTAATTACAATGCACATAGTCTTAGTTAAACACATTTACTCCTATTTATTCTACATCTTGATAGTATTGTTGGCTACAAGTCCTAACTTTTGAGTTTTAAGTGTGTTGACGGTTGAAGAGTCATAATTATGTAATCGTCCATTAAGGCTTTCTAGGATTCCAAAAGTCATTTTTGTTTATTTAGTACAATCCCTCTATAAAGAGATGTCTATCGCTTTCTATAGGAGATGACTTGCATTTGATGAATATATAAGATTTTCCTCAAGTTGGTGAATTTTTATTTTGATTCCTTATACAATACCTTCAGTGGTGAACCATAAGTTATCTATCCTTGACTGGTGGCGATCTTTTATGTCTTGGTGGTGAACTTTATCGATTGTGAAGTCTTTTAGCCTTGGTGTATGGCTTGTTAATGCCAAACTTCATCTTGAGTCCTTTAATTGACTAGTGCTATGAACCATTAGGCCTTGGTGATGAACTCCTTCAATTCTAAGGCCAATTTTCCATACATACACATCCATTTAAAACGTTTCCATCATCCCTTTCTTTAAACACTCTTCCATACACTCCGCCCAGAAAACGAATTTTAGAATATCTCAATGCTGTGATGCATGATCAATTATTGTCTTGATAATAGGAGACGACATTCACAAATCAGAAAAGTCAACTTTTGTTTTTTTTGACCCGTTTGACAGTAAATTCTTTTATAAAAAATTATTAAATTTGCACAATTCAGTCATTCATCATCATAGTGGGGAGAGTATCATGAGCCTTCGATGAGGATTTCTGCATCATTACAATTCTTCGAAAACAAAGCAGGAAAAAAAGATAGCATAATTTATATGCTTTTACTAATCATAAAAATGAAATGCATGACCGTTGACGTATACATAAGATCTAAAAGAATTATATAGCTCGACCGCAAGAATAAGATCAGAACATCATAACATCGCCCAATTAACTTGTTTTCTTGAAAAGGAAAAAGGCCGTGGAATTTCTTTCTTGTGATTTTTTAATTAAGGAAATTTTTCTTTATTTTTTTCAACTCACCTAACTTGAGCTGTAATATCTAACGCCAGGCACATGAAATCTCCAGAACATATAATGTACTTTTAAACTTGTATTATTCTTTTTAAAATTTTGAGAAAAGAACTATCTATTCGAGGGGGGTTTTAGTTCAGAGTTCCTTCAAATTTGCCCATAATGGTAGCTCGAGCAGGCACCAACACGACCATCACAATAGCCAGGTCTACCCTTCTGTCTTGTCTAAGCCTCAGTTCTAGATTCATTGCGGTTGGATCCCCTAGAATTGGACGCGCTCTCTCTCTCTCAAATGCTTTCATGCCTTACGGAGAAAATATTGGGTGTATTTGATATGCCACCTAGGTTTTATAACAAATCATCTAAAGATTGACACATGGCAATAATGGCCGCATTTTCAGATCTTTTCTCTCCTTTGTTACTTTCTTTCTTAAGGAATAAATACATTATTGGTGTCAAACTTTTCGTACGATACACTTTGATGCCAAAACTTTCCTTTGGCTTATTTGAGTGGTACAAATTTGAAAAATCGATCATTTAAGTGCCACTGTTAACGTGACCGCTGGTCCATGTTAACTTTTCCGATAGCTACGTTGGACGACTGAGTGGCCATTTCAACTTTTACGACAACTACATCAACTTTTCTAACGGCTACATTAGAAGTGTCACTTAAATGATCGATTTTTCAAATTTGTGGTACTCAATTAAATCAAAAAAAAAATTTGGCTCTAAAGTGAGCGTCGTACGAAAGTTTTTGACACTCCTAGTATTCTAATACCTTTTTTTTCACGTTTCCTCCGTTCATCTTTCTTTTCCGTTACTTTCTCTCCCTGAATATTATCTCCCCGCCATTGCCCTCTCCCTCTTGCCCACTTTTCACCATTCTTCTTATGGTACAAACACCAGAAGCACACCATTAACCCACAATGCAGAAGCGGAGCTTCATTTTTGTTTCTCCTTTTATTTTTGGGGCCATAATCTCTGCAATGTGGCTGTTAGAATGGCTCCAGATCTGGCCAAACTTCCACATCGAGCCGCCCCTTCGGCGTTCCTTGATGCCGACAGCGGCCATGGACATGGATAAGTGTTGTCCGTGGCTAGCGAATGGTGGATGGGAAAGATGGATATCCAGGGGATCAAAAGCATGCCCGAACAACGCTGAAGATGGCCATGGATGAGCGTTGGCGTGCTCGTGAGCGGATCGTGCATGGCTGGCCGGTGACGCTGCAATCCACAGCACAAGTGTCGTCTATGGCCTCAAAAGGCAAAAAGAAAAGGAAGAAAATGGCGAGAGAGAGAGAGAGAGAGAGACACACACACACACACAAACACACACAGGGATTTGACCGTGGGGACGGAGCTTTACCGAGAGAGGGAGGGTCGTTCAGAAATTTTGAACAATCCAACACGTGGCCCAGATCGATGTCGATCTGGGATGTTTTATTATATATCCTACGTGGCATATTAAATATACCCAATATTTTCTTTTGCCGATCACAAGGAATCTAAAAGAAAGAAAGAAAGGGTGAGAAGCAACGAATTGCTGTTCGTTTTTGAGGGGTGAACTCAAGTCATGCATGCTAAATCACTCCATTAAAATAAGTATTGAACAGAAGGAAGAAGAATTCAGGTGCAAATTTACAAAACTAAGCTCGCATTTACATGGCAATCATCAGTAAGAAGCCAGTGGAAAGAGCTATGTGATGTTTAAGTGTAGAGAAATTTATATGACTGGAGAAATCATCACTTGGCCTGACTCTGTTAAAAGCAGTAAATAGCATGGTTCATGCGAGCTACATTTAGATAACTGTTCCTTCCAGACCGTTCGACTTTTGAAAAAAACCATTTGTCTACCGACTTTTATGATTTTGTCCTTTTGAGGAAAACAGAGGTATGCAGATGCGTACGCTTGTTTTGCAAAAACACGTGATCTCAGTCAAGTCCATGACCGTCTGCTTCATTACTCTACGAAGGCAAAGGTGCAGTTTCTCATCTTCAGGACCATCTTTTCATTGATTCTTCCCATAATTCAAAGCACCCTATTTATCTTCATTGAATCTGAGGGATCAGACGTCCAATCGACTAAGATTCCGGAGCCACAAGAAGAATTTGAGAATTCGAATGGGGAAAGCGAATGATCCACAGCCCGGGAGTGACAGTCAATACTGCAGCTAATTGGCAATTTAAGACCTTGGTGGATTTCATTCTTCATTTCAGTCAATGGCAAATTCATGCGAAAAGAACGAATCCAAGATTAATTTGGGCTCCAACTTTAGTTTGCAAAAGACAGGATCAACATTTCCCCGTATGCTATTCCGGTTTTGAGCTATCTCAGTCTGTTCTTGGGTTGGGTTTTTAGGATTTCATCTGCAGATATGCCAATGATGAGCAGAGGTCTTATTACCGAAGATGCACCTCAATGCCATAGTACTGAATCCGGATGCTGGTTCATGTCGCGTTACCTTTTCCGATGTTCTAGTAGATGCACAGTGTGTTAAAAAATAAAGGTTATAGGAATGTGTCTCATCTGCTAGGCATCAGACAGTAAATGTGCGAAATTGCAAAGATTGAAAACATGAAAACCAATACTCTTTACCAAAAAAAAAAAGAAAACATGAAAACCAAACCACTTATATATCACATATGAACTTAGTATACACATCTTTTACTATTTCTCGAATGTAAAATGGAATATTTCCATTGAACTTATTCACCCTGCTTGACAATTCCGTAAAATTCAGCAACACGGGAAGTTTCTTCTGCACTCAATTTCTACTTCTTCATTTTTCAACACAAAGTCACTTAGGAGTTGAAATCATTCTGGGACTGTTCTAGCAGCAGACATCTCCTGAGACTGCCGGGTCTCACTGGCATCGTCCTCATTTTCACCCGTGAGCTCCTCAAGTGACTTTCCTTTGGATTCAGGGACTAACAGAGTGAACAACATCCCTATGAAGTTGATCACGCCGAGCAACATCAACGTGTGCGACATTCCAAGGCCTGGTGGGTAACCGGCGGATCTATCCGACGGCTTTCTCCCCTGAGAAGCATACAAAAACCCGAAGGCCCCACGATTGCCCCTGCCTTTCCACTCGCTGCTGATATGCCGTGGCAAGTTGACCGGAGCCTCGCAGGGAAAATCTCCGCTGGCACGACAAACGTTGTGGCATTGGGTCCAAAGTTGGCAAAGAAGAAGGTCATTGCGTACATTATTATGAAGCCGGCGTGGTGCCTTCCAGTAACTGTAAGGGATCGCTAGCCCGAACATGAACACAGTCATGAAGAAAAAGCCCATCAACTGGATGGCAAACCTTCCAATGTGATCAATCAAAGCGACCGTGAACCAGTATCCAGGAACGGTGCCACAGAGCGCAATCAAGGTCTGTGCTCTGGCAATGCGGTATACTTCATGAATCGCGTTCATGGAAGCTGCGGAGGGAAGCCAACCCACGCTGGTGAAGATGTCGTTCTGGAAGAGGTTGGAGCTGTAGTAAGCAATGTCCAAACAAAACCAAGTGGTGGCAGTCCCGAGGAGGTGGAGCCCGTGGCGGCGAGCGAATTGTCTGCTGAACAAGCCGAAGTTGTTGGATCTCTCTAGCACAAACCTTTCCACCTTCTCGTCCTCGGCCTCAAGGTCAACGTTCAACACCTTAGACATGTCGGTTGCCGCCTGCTTAGCGTTCTTGGCCACTAGGGCAGTGTAACGAGCGGTCTCGGGCATCTTCATTCGCCAGTAGAAGGTCATAGCGGCTGGGAGCGCTCCAAACATCAGAATGATCCTCCAGACGTAATCGGCTTGCGAAGGAGTGGAGCCTAACTTATCAGATTTGTACGGAAGAGTGGGAAAATTATGGTCGAATGCGCTTGAGACGATGAGGGCCACGATCCCTCCAACCAGTATCCCGAATCCTTGCATAGCAAAGACCGCAGCAATGAACGCACCACGGGTCTTCTTGTTGGCATATTCGGACATGATGGTCGCGGACAACGGGTAGTCACCGCCGATGCCGAACCCGAGCCAGAACCGGAAGAAACAGAGGGTGGTCATAACAGCGTTGGAATTTTTGCTGAACGAGAGCCCAGAGGCGATGGAGCAAAAGACCATGAGGAGCAGGGTTAGGCCATATACTTTTTTTCGTCCCAACTTGTCACCAAGCCACCCGAAGAAGAGCTGCCCGGCCAAAGTGCCACACAGTGCGACACCATTAACAGCTGATGCGACATTGATAGGCAAAGAACCGGGCTTTGCAGACTTGGGGTTATAGTAGTATATCCGACCGAGTAACTTGGTGACGAGAGAAATACTGAAGAGATCGTATGCGTCGGTGAAGAATCCCATCCCCGCGATCACGATGGCGGTGAAATGATAATATTGTGTCTTGGCCACATCGAGCGCGTTAAGCACCCCCAGTTGGTTCCGAGCCATGACCGGCAACCAAATCCCACCTCTGTACAATGAAAGATCATTTAAGTCGTTCTAATGAATGCATTATACACCTACTGTACCTTCAGTAGCAGTATTACAAGAAATTCAAGGCGTATCTAGTCAAAATGCAACAAAAACAGAAGGTTAATCATGAACTATCAGTTCCAACGGTCCAAGTTATCTATCCTCCGCATCTCAGTAGCCAAGTCAACCAATAGTGAAACTTTCAACACTTCTTCTCAAAGCTTGGATAAAGGCTAACGTGTTAAATGAGCTTCAGATTCGCGGAACCTCTCTCGTATTGCGAAATTCAATGAACACTCTTGATGAGAAAAAAACCAGCTGGTTGTAAATCGACCACCGATAGCTACCAAGGACACTTGCATCATCAAAAAGACTTGACTTAAACCTTTTAATATGAGGCAGCTATGAGAAAGATAGAGACAGACTCGTCGGATTTCCTATTAAAACACAGTGAACTTTAACAAGTCCGGTACAGTTTATTCTGAGATGAAGAAAGATAACCCAACCAACCAGACAGTTTACGTTGGTATATGTGACCTTCGAAGTCAATGTGTCAACAACTCCGTGTCTAGAATTACTGTCGACACATGTAATTAAATGCTTGATCACATCACCGGAAACCCAGGTTTCACGTCGACCATGTTGATAGTTTCTTAGCTACAGTTACCATGTGTTTCAGAATTCAGATTACACTAAAGCAGGAAAATTGAAAGGAAAATTTCTCTCAAACTGTCGAGAACCTGTTCTAAAGTAATTAATCTGAGTAAAAAGGCGTGTATGCTACAAAAACATTTGCCAAGAACGAGCACCGAAAGACACTAAAAGAAGCGCGCGGAGGCAAAAAACAAAGCATACCAAAGTCCACCCATCTGTGCAAGAGGAATTATCCCAAACGAGTTCGGTGAAGAGAAAATTATCTTTTTGTTTTCTGCTGGTTTTTTGGAAGAAGACAAAGTCAGGAGGAAAAGTTCAGCATACATGAACAGCTATCCATATCTATCTCTAATCAAGGAAAAAGGAATGAGCATGAGGAATACATATGTTATGAGTCGAGAGCCATTATTTGTGCATGCAGCGCAAGGTGCTCCAGTTGAGAACACGAGACGCTATAACATGCAGAGAGCGATAAAAATGCTACGACGGTTGCTAAAAAAGCCATGTTTGTATCTTGTGACCTTTTAAGCATTAATTATTGAAAGACAAGTGGAAAGAAATCATTGTGCATGCAAAAAGAGAAGCAGAAAGTTACAAGGCAGATCTCTCTGATCCTAGAATCACTGTGAAGAAAACTTGTAGTGGAGTCTCCACTCATCGAGAGAGAGAGAGAGAGAGAGATACTGACCAGCTTAGCTCGGGAAATGAATGGTGGTGCTGCTGGATTTGGGTATGGAGTGAGTGAAATGGGAGCTGGGGTCGTCGGGTATTTAAATGCTTCTTTGGCCAGCAGAAAACTAGAATCCGGATGGGCATCTCCCGGGATATGCCTCAATATTCAAAAGTCAACGGGTGAGCCTTTTTCGGAAACGGGGTGAGCTCAAAAATGGAGAAACACTGTCCCGGTGATTTCGCAGCACGACTGTCGCCTTCACGTCACGTCAGATGGAAAGCAACCCAAAAAAGAGTTATAAAAGTACGAAGGCAGAAAGATTTACCAGAGATACTTCTTCTGCTCTTCGTATGAAATGATAAACGAGGCCGGCCGCCCCTTCCTAATTTTCTCACCCATGGAAAGAAGAAGAAGGACGGACCTAAGTCAGTCCTTAAGTTGCTTCTTCTGGACCTGGACGTATAGAGGTAGAGCTGGACACAAGGCTAAAAAATATATATATATACCATATCCAATTGGAAGACTAAAGCATGCGAACACTAACATGTAAAAATAATGATCGCATTCCTATCAGCTTATCAATGGTATCTCCATTAGACAGGCGAGACAGCCTTTAATCTATGTCAAAAGAAACTTGCTCTTTGGTGAGGAATCCTAAAACTTGCAAGGATCCAAAAAGTACCCTAATTTTAGGATTCAAGGTTCTATGTATGAAATGATAAACGAGGACCGCCGGTGCTTTCTAGTTTTCACACCCACAAAAAGAAAAAGGAGAGAAATATAACCTTAATGAAGATAATATATCATATCTATGTGTATGTGTAAATGATAACTATGATTCGAACCGAAAGAAAGAAAAGATGATTGCAATGAAGGGTGCAAATAAGTTGAAAACTCAAAAGGACAATCAAATGAGTGATTATGAAAATTGATATTTTGTATTTTTATGAGCTCTTGGCGGGCGACCTAAAACATGAAATTATTTATGGTCTCTGATAGGGTATGATCATATGTTATGTGCCCAGTCCACACATTACAAACCTTTTTTTAATTGCCAATGGTGTCCTCAAATTGTTTTTTATTTTATTTTCTTGATTAATCATAGAAAAAACAATTAATTTAATTTATTAAGTCCTCTGAAGCAGGTGGAATAACTTGATTGGTCATCTCTAACTTTATTGCATCCCCTATTGGTCATCCATACCTAAAGGAATTTCTCGTCTACCTCGTATTTCTCGGATAGTATTAGAAGGATCTTCCTTGCATATAGTCAAATGGAATTTCTTATAGGACAAAGGACTTCGCAGAGGACATTCGTGTCTTGCAAAATAGAAACCTAGTATCCTTGTTACTTGCAAAGGCAGGGCAAGCTACCCCGAATATTATATTCTCAATCATATTTTAATTAGGCTTTGACCAATGGAATAATAGATAATATGTGAAATCTACATAGAAATAGTGAAGCCAGTCGAAGATGGCATGTTGGTCGTAGTAAAATAATAGATTTTTCTGGGATATTATTGGCATAAGTATTATTGCCCACTTATTAAATGGTGAGGAATCATCCCTAATGATGCCACGTGGCAAATGTGTAATAGGGAGTGAGCCCTACGGCAGATCAATTATTGTCTTGATGATGGGAGGCAGGGTATCGATTCTGATTTTTTTTACCTGCTTGAGGGTAAGAGGTTTGGGTTCAATAATTCTCAAATTCTTTTTTCAATCGTGCAAATTACTCATCTATATATAACTTAAGATTCAAAAAAATTCAATCGCGCGAAAGCATACCTCCAACTTAGGCCAATCAATTTAATGATATTTTATCTATATTTCCTTAACTATCATTTTTTTCTTGTTTTGTGTTCAAAGAAAGTTATAAATCCATTACTTTTTTTATACAAAAATCCTCCAAAATTTCAGTATAACTATCAGAATTCTATTTAGAAATAATATTAATAAAGTGGTGATATTTAGAACATTCATTTGCAGTCTCACTTTAAAGTTCAATCTCTAATAATTCCCTACAATATACAATTCTTTGAGTGAACTTCTTTTCTAAGTGGAATTTTTCGGTAAAGTTGTGAACTCTATATGATCAAAAGTTGCACTTGAGATATGATAATTGACAATAAAGATTACCAACAAGGTTCAAACTCTTTATGAAAAGTCTCTCATATAATTCAGCTTAAGTACATTAGTAAGTGTGAAAAAGGCAATGAATTTTGTATGAAAACAAATGCAAATAACTAGATGTGGTAGTATAAAACAAAAATTGTTTAGACTAAAACGGACAATCATGTATTATTATGAATAACTTTTAAAGTGTGGGGGGAATTATCTATTTGAATCGCAAGGATAAGATCAGAACATCCTCAACATAAATTAATATTGCACACCACCTGATTTATCCTGTTTTCATGGAAAAGAAAAGAATGCTTTTTTGTTTGCTTTTTTGGAAAAGAAGAGGTTTTTGTAGCTCACCTACCTTGAGTTGTCTACATCTAATGTGAGGCATATGGAATCTCCAAAACATAGCACGAATTAAGAGTTCAGATATTTATTTTTCTTATTGAAATGTTAAAAAGAGAATCATTTGGGGTGGATTTCATCTCAAAGTTCCTCCATATTGGCTCAATATGACGTCGAGCCGTGCAAGAAATAACTGTTTTGTGCGACCTTTTCCTCATTTGACTTTTTTTTATGTCAACTGTATAGGGTTCCTTTGCCTCATTTGACTTTTTAAATGTCAACGGTAATCGGTATTGAACCCAAAGAAGGTCTCAGAATACGTGCCTGTTACCAAGTACAACCGTTGATTTAGAGATTACCGACCAAAAAGTCTTACAGACGACTGAACTCTCTTCATGAAGAGAGAGCCTCCCTCCCACTCTCTCTCAATGATGAAGCTACTGGCAAAACCCTTCTCTTTTTTATAGCTATTCACATGATTTTCTAGAGGCTTGCTTTTGCTTTCAGCTCTATCCTTGGCTTGATTTCTTATAATCCTCCCTAAGTTTTGATGCTGGGAAAAAGGTTCGGCAGGTCTGAAACTACGAGCTTTAAATAGGCCCTCTAGTAGAATTGTGGCACGTGGCAATTTATCTTAAATAAACAATAAAAGTAAAATTTCTCTCTTCCCACTCTCTTTCTCCCTCTCGAGACTCGCCTACCATGGCCTACAGGACAACTGTGTTGCCGTAGCCGCCGCAACCATAGCCATCGCAACAGTTCCATTGTTGTCCTTGCCATCGTTACGACCATTAAAATGGCCGACGCCACCCTTATATTTTTGTCTTCCGCTCAGTTCTAATCTCACCACGACCGGTCCCTCTTTATATTGGGCTAATCCACACACACACTCTCATTTATAAAACTCAACAATTTTTCATGGAATAACTCAGTTTCAGCATGATAGATACAGGAATAAACTGATAATATATCATGTGCAGTATACTTTTATTTGGTAATTAGCGAAATAAGTAAAGAGATAAATAATGATGCATGTAGATCTTTATAATATTTGGCTTAAATCAAATCTACATTCACTCTTCCTAACTAATCTCTTTACGTGCTTTTTCTACCCAAAGCTAATAGATCACACTATCAATAAACAAGCACAGTTAACACACTTGTACACTCCTCAAACAACATATTACAATCAGCAACAACTCTTAAAAGATATAGCAAATGAATATAAGTACGATCACATTAATAAAAGAGGATATGACTATATCCGTGTTTGTAACTTTCTCGCTCTTCGCCCTTTATTTCCTTCAGCGTGCATTAATTTTAGTATCAATCAGTTATTCGCCCTTTAATCTTCGAACTAGCCGTTGGACAATCTTCAAGAGATTCAATCGGTCGTTAGAAATTGATGGACACAATTATTGTGAGATTTGGTTGCCCATACAATCAAATCTTTTTGAAATGTAAGGTTTTCCTAAATAGAGTCAAGTGTGCATGGTAATTATCCATTCCTTCTACTTGAGTGAATAAAACAAACAATAACTGATTTGATTTATCTCCAATTCTTTCTGAAATTCTGGACCATGAAACTAGCTATTAAACCCTAACCAACAAATTAAGTCAAAGATATATTTCTAATTCACGTGATAAGCATGCAATAATCATTTCTTTCATAGTTGGGGAGTTGCCTATATCAGTAATCCATGAGTATATATTAAAGCTACTCGTCGGTAATTGACTTACGAACTACTATTCATTAGTTTTCTTGAGTATATTAGTGATCTAGAGACTTTGCTTAGTTGTTCACCTTATCATGGCACCTCAAGTCTTCATGAACTCCCAGTTCTTCTTGACTTGTTCACCCTCTTTGAAGGTTCATCGAGTTTCTAGTCGTCTTTCAACTGTATACATTGGATTCCTTCGATATTGGCAAAGTATTCATCACATCAAGATCACTCAACCTTCTATCCCCACTAATTGGTTATACTTTTGGCCTATGTAATTGGCTCTAATCTAGAGGGGTTCGTCATATAGCTGGAGGGATCTAAACATGTGATTGTAAGTTTTTTTAGAAGAAAATTTCCCAATAGCTGCGCCATCCAAAGGGCTAAAAACATATAATGGTGCGAATTTGGTTCAATTTTCCCAAGGGGCTTTCGACCTCCAAAGCCCCTTAAAGAAATGTTAGGGTATTTTGCAAGCCTTTCGAAGTGGCTTTCGGCCAAATGCTAGGCTTGGGAAAGTGGAAAACCCAGGGCAAGTAGGGACTAGCATTGGGCGGAATGCTATTTCTAGATTTTTTTCCCATCTTGCCCTCGCTAGCTTTCTCATATTCCCATCTTGCCCTCACTATTTTTAGGGTTTGTAGTTGGTTGCCGACACCGGTGATGTGAGACACCAACAAAAGTGTCTAGGCTTGTTGACACCCTAGGCCTTGTCGCCCAACCCCAGTAAGAGCCACCTAGGGGGTCACACCACCCCAAGCGATGGTCACTTGGGTCTCATGACCGAGGCCTCATCACCTTGGTCACCCAACCCCTATAGGTACTACTTGAGGTTGCACGACTTGGCAGACGAGGCCTCTGCGAGTAGCAAAGGGTTTGATTTTTTTAAATAAAAAAATGGAAAATTTGTAGCCAAAGCCCTAAATGCATCCTAAATAATAGTGAAGTTTTGTAGGGAACAACGAAAAGAATAAGAATTGAGAACAAGAGAAATGAAGTATGACATCTAACACCAATATTAGGTTAGGATTAATTCTACAATTAGTTACTTCAATTCAACAAAGTTAATTAGCACGAGAAAATTGTGCAAAAAAGTCATAAACTTATTATACCTTTGTCAATTCAATCCTAAATTTTTTTAATTATTTCATTGAGTCCTAAATATTTTCATATATTGATAATTGAGTCTATCCAACCAATTTTAGTAGAAATCATTGACTTGAATGCGATTGTCATATGTGACACGGCCAGTGTTAGCGTAGACAATTTTTAATAGTATTTTGATATTTTTAAATATTTTTACTAATTAATTTATTTTATTTCTATTTTCCTTTTTCCTTTTTCCTTTTTCCTTCCATTGGCCTCGGGCGAGGGCTGCCCTCAGAAGCCCTTGGCAAGGGTTGCCCTTGCATGGGCAGGCGTGAGCTGCCTTTACCTTGGCTGGCGAGGGAAACCCTCCCCAGGCAAGGAGTGCCCTTGCCTAAGGCCGGTGGCCTCCAGCAGCTATTGCTGAAATTTTTGTGGGTATCATTATGAGATTCGATCATTATTTGACCCGGATGATTAATACACCAGGACTTCAGATACAACGTCCCTAAAAATATTGAATAATACATCGTTTTAGCGTAAGGAGACGAATATAAGTGAGGCCACGCGTTAATATTCTCCACGAACTTGATAATTAATATCCCAACTATCAGTGATTAATCAAACAGAAGAGGATACCTATCGACCTGTGCATTTCATCACTGATCTCATTTCATTGGTCATTTGAGCTGACTTTTGATCTTTGGAAGATACCGAAGCTGATTGGTTAACATTATCTTCACATTTTCAGACTTCGTTCATCAGTTTCAGAACCGGGTGGAAGCAAAGGCGTTGAGATTAAGGAAGCCTCATAGTAAAATATAGCTTGGCTTTTTTGGAAAGCCTTTGGACATTTGTACTGGTTTTGAACGATTCTACTTTGACTTTTCTCAACCTTGTTCCCAACATTATGAATCTTGCCCCAGATACATGTTTAGTCGACATGACGTTCAATTGGAGCCACCACATCAACCAACATTGAGGTCACGAAGCTGGTGACAACACCGTATCCCACGTTTGTCTCATATGTTGTTTCCAAGTATGGGATGACGGTGGACAAACACTCCAATTGTGCGGGAGAAAAGTACAAAAAAATTATAAGCTAATTGTAGTTATGCTAATTCAATTCTACACCTTTCAAGTATGCTAATTGAGCAATAAACCTTTTTAGAACATGCCAATGTAGTTCATCCGATCAATGTTGATCAAAAATAACTAATACATCAATTACCTTACGTGTGATCGATCTTGATGTGAACAATTTTTTTTTATATATTTTTTCCAAATATTTTAGTACTTTTGTTCTTTTCTTTCCTTTTTTTCCCAATTGTAAGAGGCAATGTTATGCACAACCATCGCCAGCCAAAGGCGAGGTCCGGCGGCCTCGTCTAAGCCCTCACCTATGGCTAACAGGGCATCATGGCCCTCGCCCGGATCTTGGTGATGGCTGAGGCCCTTGCACATGGCTGGC